>OZ034976.1:4516200-4976200 GCA_964030785.1 Siderastrea siderea
CCCAAAGTTTACTGAAGATGAACCGCAGTTTTGAGAAGATTTAACGGCATACTATATTAGATGCTCCTTGTTTGTTGATTCCCTTGGGAGGGGAGGGTACGGCTATGTGGTTATGCGCACCTGTTAAGAGTATAGTTTTCAAACTATTTAGTCTAGGATAAGGTAGGTAAATCAGGGAGAAGTGCTCTTGTTTAACAGGGTATCATTTATTGGGAAACTTATCAGGATTTAGACGAGAATTAACCCTTTAAGCCCTAACAGTAACGAAAATGAAATTTCTCTTTACATTATCACTACTTGTTCAAACATTCAAGTGATGAGAATGAAGGAAGTGATCACCAAGGATGAGATGTCATGATATTTAGACAAATTCCTCTTACCAGTTCCATAAGAAATGTATGGAGAACGGTAAGGAGAATATGCATTTTTATATCAGGGCTTAAAGGGATAAGATAAACACTCGGTGAGTCTGGGGTTTTGTGTCTACATGTAGTCTAGAAGGTTTGGCAATGCAGCTGAGCCCAAAAATTTTCAGATACCACCCCGGCCCTCCCCCCCCCCCCCCCCCCAAACCCGGGTTGATTCAGTGCCGGCATTTGGTGTCGTCAGAAAGTCAGCCCACACAGACACATTTTCGCTTCGTTTTCGCGTATCGTTCACATTTTAGCGATCAAAAACTGATGAAAAAAGAAACTTTCGAAAACTGTGTCAAAGGTGGAGAATCTTGAAAACTCATCGTTTCATGCTCTGTGGACTGGTGAAAGCGCGTCAGTTTGGCGTGTGAAAACGCGTTATTTTATTATGCTGACAGGTGAAAAATTAAATGGATGTTATTTAAAACGCTTATGTTTTTTGGAAAGTGAAAAGGTAACGACAGGTGCAAACGTTGCAAAACGCTACTGCACGAAAGTGCATTTGCCGTTTCTGTGCACAAAAACGCATTTGATCAGCACTATATTTAATCTGCACTATATTTAAATTTTAATTACTATTATAAATATTATGGTGAGACTTTTGAAAACGAATAAATTAGGACGAAGCCTTGGATTATTTCTCCATGATATTCGCAAAGACTACAATTATTACGCCACCTGCCACATCATACCGACTGTCTGTAAATCGGGACCGTCAACACTATCTCTGTATCGTATTTCGTTTTCTTTCAAAGTGCCTTCTAAGTTTAATTCAAGGTGACAAAATTTAAGACTTAAACATAAGATATTTTGAAACATTAAAAAAGCCAAAGTTTGTACTTGGTTTTCAGGACGAAAACACCAAATTTGAAAATGATGGTATGGAACTTTGACTCCATAGTAGTCACAGCTGATTTTATGTCGGATTTAAAAATGGAGGCAGCTTATGGTAGAATTTTAAATTCAAATATTAGTACTGATGGAAACAGTGAAGCTTCAATTCACACAAAGGAATCTATTCATTGTTTGTTTCAAGACACAATTTCCGCCCAGAGTGTCTGAGATAAAAAAAAACCTAAGTCTCTTACGTTTCCATGAAAATCAGAGTATTATTCAAGTTAGAAGAATACAAACCTCCGAAACATAAGCTCAGTAACATATGTCTCAAAATACTAAAGCGAGCAAGATCTCTTTTCGACGCAGTTTTGACTCCAACATGGTTTTCCACCAAGTCATTGCAGCGTTTCACGCACTTCTTGATGCGATCGGCCTTCCTGGCAACCTGCTGGTAATAGTGACGATCATCTTCGTAAGTACTGAGATTTCACCTGATGCGATAAATTCTACTCGCCAGCCTCGCAGTTTCAGATATTCTTTATTTAATCCTTGTCTGTTCATTTCGCATTGCGAGCATAGGAGAAGAAAAGTGGCTATACGGCCAAACGATGTGCTATCTGAATCCATTTTTTAGCAGATACCTGTACATTAACACGGTTCTTCATCTGATGGCGGTGTCTTATGACCAATACGATCGACGCAATCGTCAAATCACCTTTGACGTACGATGGCTCGATTACGAAATCAATTGCGGCTTTCATAGCCATCATATGGATTATCCCGCTTCCATTTTCTATCGGCCCTTTGCTACGATGGAGAAACTACGTTTACAGCCCAGAGGTGTTCTTCTGCCAGCAAGCCTGGTTGGCGCAGAGTGTCTCAAGAGGAACGACACTCGCCATCGCATTTCTTGTCATTCCATTTCTGACAATCGTCATCCTCAACTGGTCTGTCTACAAGACGGCGAAAGCCCACGCAAACGCCGAAGCGATCCAGGTTGGAAGCCTTGCCGATTCTGAAAGCCAACAGCAAGAGACCTTAAGACGTATTCTTCGAAGAAGACGGAAGGCAGCTGTGGATGTCAGCATTATCATCGCGGCGTTTATGATGTGCTATCTTCCCTCTTGGATCGTGGGTTTTTGCCGCCAGTTCGTCAAGAGCATTGAAGTTCCAGGTGAGGCAGTGCTGTTTACCTCTTGCTTCGTTACAGTCAGCTCGGTCTGTAACCCAATCATCTACTCCATCTGTAAAAGAGAATTCCGTACCGAGATAAAAAAAAATTGTTGAAGGGGATTGGACTTTTTGGAAGTTCTGACACCATCGACGACGCGATTGCCATGGACAATTTGGGATTCGGCGCCAATCTCAACCTAGAAGTCTCAAGGCCACTGACACCCGCAGCAGAAATCAGCATCCAACATCAGGATGAAAGAGTGTTTCAGAGAACGGGAGAAGCTGACATGAATTTTCAACGGAGATATCTTTCTCCAATTCCAGAGGTCTCTGAGGAAGATGGCTGAACTAAGAGTGGACACGCGAAGATTTCCGGCAATTACCGACGAGTATCCCAAGCCTTCCTGAGATCAGCGTTACCGTTTCTTCATCGTGTTCTTTGAATGGTATTTTGTCTTGGTCCACTACGGCCAGGGCCTGTTCCAGGCGTCAGGTTTTCCCTCGCGCCGACCGTAGCGCCGCGCGTCGCGTTTCATCCCTTCGCACACTCTAAACGCCTGGAACAGGCTACTCCAGCCACTTCTCAAATTGTTTTTTATTCGGCAAGGTGAATCAAGAGCAGAAAAAACCTGGATAATGATGCAGGCTAAGCCCTGGAATGAACCCTGACTCGTACACAGGTGCTTCTTGACAAGCTCTTCGCCAATGATCATGAAAAGATCGCGCTTTTCATTCCAATGCAGTTTTGCTCGTCGTTTTCTGTCAAGCAAAACTGCATTTGAATGAAAAGCTTGAACTCTTCATTGCCGAAGGGTTAGTCAGAACTATTTGCAGCGAGTAATCATATAAGTCTAAGGAAACTTTTTGTGGTAATTTAATGATAATTTGTGACACCTATGGAATGTTTTGACCGCTAATATTTCAAACATGAAAAAACGTATGTTAAAAATGTTCGAGCTATTCACTTTAAAATCGAGCACTTTAATTTGTTTGAGATTTCCCCCACTTGGTGTGTTACACTGTGTAGACTATAGCGCATTTATTCGCTTGTCGCGGATAGCCCCAAAATCGAAAGATATTTACGAAAACTGTTTCGCCATATTTGTTTACCGTTGCTATGGAAACGCTAGTTAGCATAAAGAGAGCATCATCCAAAACGTCTATCCAAGCCTAACATCTGGTATGAAATTCAGATTCGTCGAGCTAAAGTAAGTTTATGTATAAGCACATTCAAAATCAGAAGTGTGACCCTAAAAAACTACTTGGAGCCCCTTAAATTGAATCAAAACTATAAAAAAATTACTCCATTCCTCACATTTCCAGTCCTTAAACGATCATTCAAAACTTTTTGACTTGGAGTGATGTCTCAAAGATCATTACGTTATGTTCCAGGGCCAAAATTCCATACTTTGACATAGGACATTTTGAAACATTAAAACCGCTGGCAAGGCTTGTACTTGCTCAATTAAGGATACCTAGATTTAATTAATAGGTTTCAGGACGAAAGCACCAAATTTGAAAATGATGACATCAAGCTTTAGAACTCAATAGTTGAATTTATGTCGCAGTTAAATAAGGAGGCAGATTGTCCTAGAATTTTCCATTTAAATATTAGCAACGGTGGTATAATTCCTGCAGAACGCCAAGTGTTTTTCGTTGAAAATGAAAATAGCTTGAATTCTCGCAAAGAAAATTCCCTTCATTGTTTGTTTCGAGACACAATTTCCGCCCAGTGTGTTTGAGAAAAAAAGAGGACTGCTAAGTCTCTTACGTTTCCCACGAGAAACAAAGTATTATTCAAGTCAGAAGAATATAAAGCAGCGAAAAAAAAGCCCAGTCACATTTGCCTCAAAATACTAAAGCGAGCAAGATTTCTTCTCAACGCAGTTTTGATTCCAACATGGTTTTCCACCAAGTCATTGCAGCGTTTCACGCACTTCTTGACGCGATCGGCCTTCCTGGCAACCTGCTGGTAATAGTGACGATCATCTTTGTGAAAAGATTTCACCTGATGCGATATATTATTCTTGCCAGCCTCGCAGTTTCAGATATTCTTTATTTAATCCTTGTAAACTCATTTCGCATTGCAAGCATTGCAGAAGAAAGATGGCTATACGGCCAAACGATGTGCTATCTGAATCCATTCTTTGGCAGTTACCTCTACATTAACACGGTTCTTCATCTGATGGCGGTGTCTTATGAAAGATACGACGCAATCGTCAAATCGCCGTTGACGTACGATGGCACCATTACGAAATCGAGTGTGGTCTTCATAGCCTTCATATGGATTATCCCGCTTCCATTTACTATCGGCCCTTTTCTAGGTTGGCCGGGAAAGTACGTTTACAACCCAGAGGCATTCTTTTGCCAAACGGCCTGGACGATGCAGAGTGGCTCAAGTGGAACGAATACGACACTCGCCCTTGCATTCCTCGTCATTCCATTTCTGATCATCGCGATCCTAAACTTGTCGGTCTATAAAACGGCGAAAGCCCACGCAAACGCCGAAGCGATCCAGTTTGGAAGCCTTGCCGATTCTGAAATCCAACAGCAAGAGACCTTAAGACGTATTCTTCGAAGAAGACAGAAGGCAGCTGTGGATGTCAGCATTATCATCGCGGCGTTTATGGTGTGCTTTCTTCCCACCTGGATCATGGGTTTTTGCCGCCAGTTCGTCAAGAGCACTGAAGTTCCAGGTGAGGCAGTACTGTTTACCTCTTGTTTATTTACGGTCAGCTCGGTCTGCAACCCGATCATCTACTCCATCCGTAAAAGGGAATTCCGTACCGAGATAAAGAATTTGTTGGAGCGGATTGGACTTCTTGGAACTTCCATCGACGACGCGATTGCCATGGACAATTTGCGACTCGGCGCCAATCTCAACCCAGAATCCTCAAGACCACAGACACCCGCAGCAGAAATCGCCACCCAACATCAGGATGGAAGATTGTTTCAGAGAACGGGGGGAGTTGACGTGAATTTTCAACGGAGATATCTTTCTCCGATTCCAGAGGTCTCTGAGGAAGATGACTAAACTAAGAGTTAACACTTGACCGTCCGCACTTTGTGAAACTTTCGCCTGCCCAATAAAATGTTTTTAAAATCTTATAGTGCGTTCTCAAAACTTGTCACGTCAAACTTACGATTAACTTGTGTTATTTCTTCTGTTTCCATGATATGCATACCCGTAAATAGAAGTATAGAGCCAGACATGTTGACGTACGGCCACCTGTCAATTGTTAGAACACTCGCATGAATCGAATGTCTCTTATGTCTTCATTGGTGGGTTTATTACGTAATGAACAAGTGCTTTAAATTTTTAAGACCTTGCATAGGAAAGTTCGAAACTTCCTATACCTTAACTACAGCAAAACTAAGATAATGTTAACGGGTACACACCAGAGGCTTGCCCGCGTTGATAATTTTACAGTTAAGGCAAAGGACACTGTCCTGTCACGAGTTTATCAATTTACGTATCTTGGGGTTGTACTGGATCCGTGCCTCTCATGGAATGATCACGTGGATTACATCGGACGTAAAGTGTCTGCAAGACTCAGTATGCTTCGCAGAGCACGTAAGGTCATTTCGCGGGAGTCGTGCATAACTCTTTACAACGCCATGATACTTCCAATATATGACTATTGTGCCACTATATGGGACTCCTGTGGCAGGACCAATCGCGATTACTTAGATAAACTACATAGACGTGCCGCCAGCATTATTGAGGGAAACAAAGTCTCTCAGCCACAGGTTGCGCAGGTATTTAGTTGGCCCTCACTCCAGTCCCGCCGGGACTATCTGAAATGCATGCTAGTTTTTAAATGTTTACATAACTTGGCTCCACCCTATTTGCTTAAAGTGCCTACGAAGCGAAATTTGTTCCTGTCTAAACAGAACGATTAGCCTTAAAAATACACGATTCCAAAGTTTGAGATGTTGAGGATAAAAATTGTCGATTTTATGTGCGCTTGAAGTTGGGCTATTTTGCCTTCAAAAATGGCATTTGAATCGCGCGGCCAAAAAGACACGTGACAATAGTGTGTGACGTCATTTTGGAGACAAGACTCGAATTTATCATGGCGGATAGTGAGAATGTGGGTCAGAAAGAGAAGAAAAGAGGAGGCCGATATTGCGTCGCTGGCACCCCAACCAGGAGAGTTGCCAAAATTCCAACAAAACTCCTGGAATCAGAATGCACCAGTTCCCAACTAATCCAGCTGTGAGAGTAAAATGGGTGCAATTCGTTCGAAGACATCGACACGACTTCAAGGATCCGACCTCAAAGTACACGTCTCTCTGTTCAGCACACTTTGAGGAGTCGTGCTACGAAAGAAAAATGTCCCTCGTCAGTGGCATAGGCCTACAAATGCGGTATTTTTTAAAGAAAACCGCCGTTCCAACGAGGGATGGAGTTAATCCACCGACTCCTGATGTTTTAACTGACCGCATGAAGCGTTTTGCTAAAAGCAGGCCCGCGGCCTGGCGGCCCACGGCCCGCGGCCCACGGCCCGCGGTCCACCTCACGGCCCGCGGCCCGGCGGCCCACCTGACGGCCCGCGGCCCGCGGCCCACAAATTTTTGGTCAGTGGTATATTAAAGCGCATGTTCAGATAGGCATCAGCGGAATGTGGTCGACTGCGGTCTAAAATGGACGATGGTTGCATCTCTTTGATGCTTTATGCTAAAAAACAAACATTTGATTGTTAATATTCACATCCGTCTATTTTAACAAAACCCGATAGCACAGTGGACGTTTGTTTTCAAACAATGTAAGTTTCAACAGATTAGACAAGGATTCAATACTCTTTTTCACACCTCCCCCCAAGAAAAGTACGCGCTTCCCGTCCCATGGGAACCCTCCCTTGTGGGATTGCTATGAACCCGCAATGTACTTGTTAATGGTGGGTGTTTGCACCTTAACCTGTCGCCATGTTGGCAATATACAACTTCCGAAAACCAAAAACTCAAAAACTGACTAGTCCAGTACCTCTTGTGAACCTCTAATTTCAGAGGCATTCTAAAACAATATTGCTCATTGTCTTCAGGGATAGGGGCATTGTTTGTGCCCTTATCTTATTGTTCCTATGGCCAATCATGTGAGATGTTCAATGAGGTGCTGGTCGACTCCAAAAACTCACCATCGTCCATTTTAGACCACAGTCGACCACACTCGCCGATGCCTATCTGAGCATGCGCTTTAATATACCACTGACCAAAAATCTGTGGGCCGCGGGCCGCGGGCCGTGAGGTGGGCCGCCGGGCCGCGGGCCTGCGTTTAGCAAAACCCCTGTGTCTGTCGATGAAGAATTAATCGGAGTGTTTGGATCCTCGAAAATACCGAAGATTTTGATTTGCAAAGACAGCGCAGGAAGGAATTGGAAGGAAATGTGTACTCAGGTACGTGTTAGGACTCGTTGGCCTTCAGTTTAGGTTGGCGTTCGACGGCGGGTTAGGAACAGCTGGACGAGGAAAGAAAATGGTTGTTAAGTTAAGAAGTCTTTGTGTGTTGATGTTTCTGGTCTACAAGCGCAAACATATATTTATGCATAAGTTGACTGGAGGAGATAATTGGTCATAATTAATAAATAAAGTCCACGAAAGGCGATTGTGTATGTTTTCATTTGGTACGGGTTTAAGTTATAAACTATCAAAAGTCATCCACATCATGATCTTACAGATGTTCAAGGCTTTATTTACAGCTTTCAGTTTGGGTTTTATGTGGTTTACTTTGAGCTTATCTATATGTTGCTCGGAATTATCGGCCAGTCAGGATTTCCCCCGTATCCGCGTATTTAATAAATTAAATATTCCATGGATCATTGCCAGAAGAGTCCTGACCTCTTTCCCGTTATTGCGCTCTCCAGAATCGACCGTTATTTAAGTGTTTTTGGTTTCTGTAGTTCATGTCAGTTTATTTCGTAGTTCCCACAGTTGAATGTATTCGTGGTTATTACATTGATCTGACGATTTAACTCGTTATTCTGAACTTCCCAAATGAGGTTTGTTCATTGATGATCACCAGAAGGATTCTTGAAATCCTTCTCATTTAGCTGCAAAAATGTTTTGTGTTTTCTTTCGCTTAGCCTTTTAGAACGATATAATTCGGGAGCTTTTCCTGGCACGAAAAGCTATTTAAATTTGATTTTCATAATTCAATTAGTAGAATGTTTCCATACGTGCAATGTTGGCATGATTTCTGACACGAAAGTGTAATTGTCAATCTCGAGTTGTTAAATAAACTCAAACAACTTATATACACGCAAAAACTAGCCCACCGGGGGGGGGGGGGGTACTTGGGTCAATTTTTGATGGGTATGTGCCGCTGGCTCTCCAGACCCCTACCCCATCATAGTCTATTCTGTAGCCAATTATAGACCCCATGTTAGTCACTTTTGGGCAAATATACCCCAAATCCCTACTTGCCGGAATTTACTTACCCCTGAAATCCCGCAAATGTGCGACCCCATTCTAGTAACTCTATTAGCTCCTAATGAAAATGCAACCCCATTATAGTCAATCCAGTCGTGAAAAGCGGCACATCCCCATTAGCCTATTACTAGGAAGTGCACCCCACGGGAGCCCAACGTCTGTTTCTCATTAATTATGTCCGTATTCTTAATTCTACATTCATTCTATTATTACGAAAAAAAAAGCACGATTTCCCAGACTTATGATACCATATTTCTTTTCAAATGCGAGACTACTTCTTCTAAACCCGACAATCGTGGTCTCCCTGTTATTCTTTAATTTTGAGCTGCCTGTTACCCATTTAACGGTGACGCTCTCTATCATGCAACCACATCCTGCTCTTGATAACCCACTGATATACACTGCACAACGAAAGACTGCGGAGGCAAAATAGTAGTAACATCTAAAAAACAACTGCGAACTATCCGAACGGATCCGCTCGTTTTGGGGGGGAGGGGGGTAGTAAAGCCCTTTATTTGTATCAGTAGGTTTTCAGGATTGTCATTTCGCTTTAACTTACTCTAAAAGAATAACAAACGATTTCCTGTAAATAAGTATGTTATATTTATACACTATATATTATCGAACAACAGAGTTTGTAAAAAAGTAAATAAGACAAAAGGTGAAATTTCGTTCGGACACACTTCAGTTGTAGCCACATTAACATAAGTATATTGTATATTCAGAAATTGATGCGTTTTCTTTAAGGCTAAGCTTGCCAGAGAAATGCAACGTTTCTTTAAATGAACGAGAAACACCTTTTTGGTGTAATTCCATGTAAAATCTAGCAGCCATATTCCGGTGAGCGAAGGTTCGTTGGAAGCGTGAAGTTCGAACTATGTGACTAATTTTCCGTATTCTTGAAGGGCTGAAAAGTCCTGTACATTGAAGTCTCCCTGTCAGAGAAGTTTCAGTTTCGATCTACAGTCAGTGTATAGTCAAGTTGCTGTCGCACTACTTCCATAACTTGTAAAACACTTTCATGCATGTAAACAGCCCCCAAAAGCACTGGGTACCAAATTGAGCCTTGCAATATTACAACCAATGCGTAACACAATAGCGTGACTTTCCCCAAGAGAACGAAATCGAAAGCTGGAGCGGCAAAGCAAGCAAAGAAAAGACCGAAAAATTTAGTGTATAGTGGTCTGTAATCGTCCCAATCATGTCTCTGGGTGCAGTCAAAAATGATTTCTGGCAATTAACAGCCTCTAGTACTATCAAAGAAAGATGTAAGGCCATTTTCAATCAAGAACTCTTGAGCGATGTCAAGTTCGTCGTTCGAGACTCCCAAGGCGGATGTGAAAGCAAGAAGATTCCAGCTCACAAGTTCGTGTTGGCGATCAGTAGTCCAGTGTTTTTTGCGATGTTTTACGGTGAACTGGCGGAGACGAACGATTCCGTCGAGATCTATGACTGCGAGTACGAGAGTCTGTTGGAGTTGTTTCGTTTCATATACAGCGATGAGGCGAACTTGAACCCAGACAATGTGATGCAGTTGATGTATTTGGCGAAGAAATACATGCTGCCTTCTCTAGTCGACGAATGTTCCGCTTTCCTTCAAAAGAATTTGGACCCTTCAAACGTGTTTCACGTCTTGCCAGACGCACAGAAATACGAAGAGAAAGATCTATTGAATCACTGCTGGAAAGTGATCGAGAAAGAGACGGAGGAAGCTGTGAAATCGGATGGTTTCGTGACAATCGAGAGGTCAGTGCTGGAGGAATTAGTTGAGAAAGACTGGTTGAATATCAAAGAAGTGGAGTTGTTCAAAGCTGTCGACTGCTGGGCTGAAAAGGAATGTGAAAAGCAAGGCCTCGTTGCAGAAGGTTCTGTGAAGAGAAGGATCCTTGGAGAACGGATCGTGAAGGGAATTCGTTTTCCATTGATGGAACAAAAGGAGTTTGCAAGTGTTGTCCTCGATTGTGACATACTTAGTAAGAAAGAATGTGTCGACTTGGTGAAGTATTTTAACGGTGTAGTGACCATTCCCGTGGGATTTTCTGGGGCCAAACGAGCTGGACACTTGAATGTAATGTCGAGATTTAGATCAGTATATAATGGTTGGCGTTATAGTTCCGAAATTCCAAATTCCATACGTCTCAGGGTAGACAAAAACATAAAGCTGCATGCAGTGCGTCTTTTTGGTAGTGAAAATACTGAATATTCAGTGAACCTTGAGGTAAATGTTACCGGTGGGGTTTTTAGAAAAACAAGAAAGGAAGGAAAGGTTTTATCTAAGATCGTTCAGAGTGAAATAGGAAATTACCAAGGGTATGAGATTGCAATTGAACCTCCGATTGCTTTACATCAGAACACGATGTATGATTTTATTGCTTACATAACTGGACCCCCTTCCTGGTATGGGGAGAGTGGCCAGTCCATTGTTGAGCATTCTGGGGTGACATTCAGATTTTCTCGCGGTTATGGGATAAGCGCTATTGAGGAGGGTCAGTTCTCTGAATTTGTGTTTACAGTGGACTAGACACAGCAATCTAGTTGCGACGCTGTTTTATCTAAAAAGTTAGTTGTTTTGCTCTTAATCACAGATTGTTTACTCTTTGTAATCGCCCGCCAGGCTCCCAAAATCGGCACTCGATCGCTGGGGTACAACTGACTGTAATTTATTTTAGGTAGCTATAGCACCAGCTGTGTTGCAGTTACCGGCCAAATACTTTGTATACACTCTGTTTATGGGTACCTTCATCAATTTTTGCATCAGGCGTTACTCTACAAGTGTTCTTTACTGCACACTAATCATTTTTTATTAGTAGAGTCCTTTATTTGTTGACTTGGTTTAAGAATCGAACGGTATGCGAAAAGGTATCAATAGGTTTTCAGGGTCGCCATTTCGCTTTTCATTTGCTATTATCGAAAAAGGGAAAGAAAGAAAATCGATTGCTCTAAAAGAATAGCAAACGATTTACCTATAAATAATTACGTTATTATACACCATATTATACTATCGAACAACTAAGTTTGTGTAAAAAAAAGTAAATAACGATAAAAGGTGAAATGTTCGTTCTGACACGCTTCAGTTGTAGCCTTATTAGCTGTTACATAAATATAAAGAAACATAAATTTACCTGTCTTTGACTTTTTATCTAAGGAAGATTCATATTGCGGTAAGTGAGCAACAATGGCGATCGAGTTTGCGTCCACACATGAGCGGCCATTTTCAACACCCTAAAAGCAACCTTTTGTTTTCTGCAAATCGAGAGCCGCAAGTATCTTGAACGTGAAGTGGGTGCAGTCAGCGAATACCCTTGCACGCTGTAGGGACCGACACTGACTTCGAGTGATGTCCCTTTGTGGGTGTAAAAGAGGCCAACGCGAGTTTGCTGACTCCCTTGACTGTTCAGCTTTCGAGGAGTCGATTTACAAGGTGCGACTCGCTCTCATTTCCACCACTACAACAAGAATCCCCGTCTTCTAGATCAGCTTTGTAACACAGTTAGGACAGACACAAGCAACACAAATAGGTCATATGATTTTACAGATTTTAAATGTTTACGATAATCGCAATCACAGAAATGTTAAGAGTTCGAATGGCATACGATTATGCAAGACACGAGGAGTGTTGTCGAAAAAAGTTTCTAAGTCTTTCCAAAATGACTGGACCATTGGGCAATCAAAAAGGAAATGTTCTGAACTTTCTAGGTCAGGTTTGCATAGACAGCACAAAGGAGAATATGCTTTTTTGAACTTGAAAAGTTTTTCGTTGGTGTATAGAATTTTGTTAAGTATCTTCCCTCAATTTGGCACTTAGAGTAATTTTAAAAGGCAATGCGAATATTTTTGTTCCAGTTTAGCTGATATGAGTCAGTGTTAAACACTTCGTCGTACTTCCCTGAGGGTCCTGAAGGGGTAAAATGGGAACTGGGATTGGCCTGTTTTTGTCCTGGGAAAATGGGATTTAGGTCACTGGGACTGGGATTTGGTCGCTGGGAATGGGAGAAAAAATGTCAAAAATGGGAATGGGATAAATATTTTGTAACCATGACCAGTCGAGACATCACTTATTTCCTGGGGTTGAGACATAAAAAAATTGTTTAAGCACCTTGTTCGTGTCAAGTTTTAGCATGTTTAGCCATCATGTTTTATTTTCCCCCGAATGGTCTCGATTTGCGGTCAACGATATTTGTGTACAGCGGTGCGTCTAAAGCCAAAAGTCTACAGGACATAAGTATTTCTCTGATACAAACAACTTGGCGGAAGAAACGGCGCTCTCGTGCAATACTCGCACTGTTGTCGTGGAAGTTAAATACTTTTCTACTCAAAATGTTGGCATACACACCGAGAACTGTAAACTGGAATTACCATTTTGTTGTTTTATTTTTTCTTACTTTTGTAATGTATTGTAATATCTGTAGCAACTTTTGCGAACAGTGCAATAAATAAAAAATCTGAAATCTGAAATCTGGGGCCCGTTTCTCAAAAGTCCCGATAACTTTTCGGGCCCGGAAAGCTATTTTATGTCCGCGATGTTTACATTATAGACTCAGATTTTGTTGGTTTTAAAGCTGAGCAATAAAATTCTAAGTTGATAAAACAAGTCGGGCTGATATGCGGGCCAAAAACTACGCCAACGTACTATAGATTTTGACTTTAAAATATAGCTCCGGGTCCGAAAAGTTACCGGGACTTTCGAGAAACAGACCCCTGAAATCTTGTTCAACGACCCAGATGGAGAGGAATATTCGTAGAATGTGTGGCATAGAGGAATCGAGTAGACGAAGAGGATTTGCAGATTTTGCTGTCGAAGTGTTTTACACCGACTTCATTGAGGTGGGAAGTTCACGAAAAGCCTCCTTCGTCCTAAGAACTAAAGATTAATTGGAAATGTTCCACAAGAGTTCGTGCACTTCACTTTCTGTTAGAGTGATTCAACGTGCAGTCACATTTCAGAAAGGCTCTGTAAATCTCGTGTTACAACAGATCTTGGCGTCTGTGCCAAAAACGAACGACCCACAGCCATCTACTTCATCGGAAATTCAACCGCAGAAGAAGAAGTAGGCAGTAGCGTACTACACACATCCAAATTCATATTACAAACTGGCAACATCGCATGCAGTTTCCTTACCTAGCATCAAAATTCCAAAGCCAACCTCACAGGAGATAACCAGAAACGAGGAAGCTGAAATGAGGGCGTGGGCTAAAATGCATGGTTAATCCGTCAGACAACGAAATGTAAGACAAGCCCGGGAGGGGCACCCAGCAGATTCTCGGGTAGGGAGGTGCGGCCCGGGTGTTTAAACCCTGACCCTGTTTAAGACAAAAATCTCTGATTTTGCTACCCTGTTAAAGACAGATTTCAGATTTTTTGTACCCTGTCTAAGACATTTAACTCAACATCATACCCTCCTTACGGCTAGAATGGACTAGTCAGAGACTGTTTCTCATTTCAATATGCTGAACATTGGCAAACTGGTAAAAATTTGGCTTTTTGTGAGGGTTCTGCAGTTAATGAATATATAAGGTCGTGTAACGATACCCTGTTTAAGACAAAAATTGATGAAATCGATACCCCGTTCAAGACAAAATCCTCTGAAAACCATACCCTATCGGGCCGCACGTCCCTGTTAAGGCCATATAGGGGAGTACCCCCCGGAAGACAAGATAACACAATGGACATGGCGGGCACTTTACCTCTGAACTTATATGAAACTGAAACGGTCCTGAAACAAGTGATGAGCCCCGTAACTCAGATGAGGATGTCAGTTTACCACCAAAGTCTCCTAACAACGAAGAGGTAGACAGCTTTAGTGCTAGTGACAGTGACAGTGACTCCGAAGAAGAGGTAGTCAGCGCTCTACAAACAACACTGAGAATGATCCGTCCGACCAGGCTTGGAAGAATAAGAACACTTACAAGTCGAATGACAGATTTCCTGCAGGCAGGAATGACAGGAATGTGAAGTGGCATGAACTTGTTACCTAAATCATCACTATAACTTCCCTACTTCCACGTTTTACCAGTCTAAACGGATCCTACCGTCTTCAGAACATCTTCGCAAATCCTAGTGAATTTTTGGGCCTTTGTTGGGTCGTATTTAGAAGCCGTAATTTTGCGGATGCTAAGAGAAAAGAGCTCGTTTGTATGACACTGGGATTTTTTCTGAATTCTGCTAATGGGAATGGGATTTGAATACTGGGAAGTGGGATTTGAAAAAAAATTGGGCTGGGAAATGGGATTGGTACCCCCCTTCAGGACCCTCTTCCCTGCAGCAGTTGGTTTTACAGATATGGATGAGATCAATCTGTTGTAGAGGAGTTTAGCCTGAAGCTCTTCCGTATTGAATTTTTTATCGCCAAGATGTAGGTAGAAAGAGTTTGGATCGTGAGCGAGTGTGTAAAGAGATATCTCAGGTTTAGTTCAATTGAGTAGTCTTCCATGGCCCTGGAATGGCATTGAACATGCTAGACAGAAGGAATATATCAACAGGAGAGATTCGATCTCCAAGGCTCATTATAAAATATCAGCTGTCCTGTGTCACCGTAGAGTTCTCCTACTTTATTCAGACCCCATTCGTGCAGCTTTCTGCTATAGACAGACTTGTTATTGATGCAGATAAACTTGTTGTTCCGCAATATCTGGTTTGTCACATTGTCGTCATTCTCAGCTGTTCTGTATTCTGACGAAAGATGGGTTCTTCCGAATTCCGGCGTCGTTCTCGATTGTTCGTTTGTTTCCTGCTTTTAATTTTTTTAACAACCAATATGCCTTTGAAATTAATTTACATATAAAGGTGTAAATCTTCGTACCTAAAAATAAACAATTTCCTACTCTCGGCACCATCCGAAAATTTCGAAGACGCTCCGAAGTCTTCCGAAGAAAAGTCCGTCTTCTCTGAAGGTTTCCGAAGATGAACTGAAGGCTTTCGAAGATTTTTTGAAGATGACTTTTAGTCCTCCGAAAATTTCTAAAGACGACTTAACTTCCGAAGCTGACCAGCAACCAGTCTTCCAGAGATAACTGAATATCACACGAAAATTTCCGACAATTACCGACGAGTCTCCGAAGTATTCCTTAGATCAGCGTTACTGTTACTTCATCGTGTTCTTTGAATGGCATTTTGTCTTAGTCCACTCCGGCCATAGCCTGTTCCAGGCGTTAAGTTTTCCCTCGCGCCGACCGTACCGCCGCGCGCCGCGTTTCGCTGCTCCGCACACTAAACGCCTGGAACAGGCTACTCCGGCCACTTTTCAAATGTTGGTTTTTTTAATCGGCCGGGTGAATCAAGAGCAGAAAAACTGGATAACGATGCCGGCTAAGGCCTGCACATAACCCTGACTCGTACACAGGCGTTTCTCCTTTTAACTCCTTCGCTGCAAAGGTCAACTTTTCCCGACTTTGGAGGCCTAGACATTGAACCATTTGTGACTTCATCATTTTCTGACGACACCAGATGGTTTTGATAAGAAGCTAACACAGCAAGCACAGAGCCATCCATTCGTGTGTCCATTTTGATTATCGAACAAACTCTGGCAGAGCTATTTCAAAAAAACGTGTCCAATTTTGGGTGCAAAATTGGTGGTAAAATAGGCCAAGTCACCTATTTGATCGATGTTCCATTTCCAGGTTTTTCGAAGGGCTAAGGCCAAAACTTTTCCAGTGGATAGAAAGGAGATAAAGGGTAGACGATAAAGAGAATAGAAAGGGAGAAAAAAAGGAAAGCAAAAAACGCAAAAACGAAATTGGGAATGAATCCGCCAAAAAAAAGGTCCAGGTCAAACATCTCAGAGGCGCGTCGGGCCTCGGTACGATTATTTTAGAAGGGGTTTATTACGTAACATAAAAAAAAATTCACACGACGTTCCTGATCCCCAGCGAAGTGTCCCCTAAGAAATGAACACAAAAATACCATGCTGGTGACGTAGCACTACCCTGATGTGGTCGGTACCTGCTCGCGTTTGATTTGGCCAATATTGAAGCAACCTGACAGTCTTGGCCCATCATCTCACGAGTGGCATTCTGCAGTTTGTTCAAGTGTTAATTGTAACGCGAAGGCAGGTCATTCTGTTGAGCAAACACTACCAGTATTGCGTTTGAAGACTTGTGGGTGCTTTCTTACCAAAACACAACCATCAAAGATATAGCATTTTTACTACCTTTAGCTAGTATTCGAAAGTTGACAGTAACCTTTAAAATGTCACAAAAAAAATTCACGATGCAGAGGACAAGGTTGCGGTCAACCAAATTTATTTGAGCGAAAAAAAAATTGGGGATTAGGTGCACTTTAACGATAGTGGCATTTTTACTAGCTTTCGCTCATAAGAATGATTTTCCGTTAGGCACCCTATTTGAAAGTTGACAAGAACCTTTAAAATTGTCGCAAAACATTCACGATACAGAGGACAAGGTTAGTATGTCGTGATCACTTGTCATATTTCAAACACAATTTTCCACATTCCTTACTTTGGACAGTAAAACAAGCAAAGCACAATGCATCGTATAGGATTCACTTTATTTGTTGACGTATTAAGGTTAATATACCAGTCACCGGTACGATTATTACTGGCTCACTTGGAAGAACGTCATACAAGCATCAATGAATATACATTTTATATCAAACCTTTTTTTAATGTAAATGCTATTTAAAATGTAAATGTAGATTAATAATAATATGAGAAATATTTCCCTTAACCATTTTTCTTATAATTATTATCAATTCATGCAATAATACAATTAACCTTGCCAACATTCACTATAATTTGTAAGCTTTTGCATCGAAGTCTACTGAATGACCTGCATTATTGTATACAATGTACATGCAAAATTTAAAGCCACCAAGGCTATCAGCAATTATAACCCACGGATTAATTTTTGCGCGGCTCATTGGACGAAACACATCAAGTGGCGGGTATCACAGCGATAAAATGCAAATGCATGAAAAACAATTTGCAAATGCAGGAAAGAATGCAAATTACAGTCCATCCTCATCACGCATACCCAGTGTTTCGAAGATTTTTTCAGTCCAGTTTTTTGTCAGTTTGTTTTCTGTCAATCCGACATGTTTCATACTCCTCTTTTGCTTCTTTGAAACGTGTTAATTCAAACGTGTCTTATTCAAAATAAGACTTCCTTTAGTAAGAATTACATTCCCGTATGAAATTCAAAAAGAACGTATACTTTAAAGCCCGGACACAAACAGACTTCACGAGAAGATGATTGCAAATAGAGTGAAAGATAGTAAATGATATAAATATTGAGTACAGTGCCCGGTCTGCCAACTGACTAATGAATCTAAAAGAGTGTGTTTTAGTTAAAAATACATGTGTATATGAAAAACAATTTGCAATTTGCCTTCTCTGGGCTTCTTTCAATAATTAATTAACTGTGACAAACTACACCAGTCGGCTTATTGTGGCCCCATATTTTTCCCCTACAAAATAAGGTCGGATTAGACCGCCCCCCTTCCCCTTTCCCAAAATATTTTACGTCCCTTTCCTCATTTAGCTAGTCGGGAACCTGCCGAGGGTATTGCCAACACAATCAGACTTAATGTCGCCAATCTGTTTTCTACCTGGCACAAAATCTTCGTATGAGTGTCACAGAAGTCTTAAAACTTTAAACAGCAGTTCCACACTAAGCGCCCGCCCTCGATGGTGACCAGCGGCAGCGTGGATAACAGGCACTAATACGTTATCAAGATCAGCCATTATGTTGCTTGGCAAACTCTGCTGATTACTTCCTGTCAAATAACCAACCTGCGTCAGGAAAAATAAAATTAAATCAAAAGGTTAGGGGTGTTTACATGACACTGGTAAGACTTTCATACCGGAACAAGTTCATTCCATTCCCCCTTGTGCTCTGTGCATGATACTAATCCAAAATCGCATATGCCGGGTACGAGCCACACCGGTGTAATTTCACCCCGGTTGCTGTACCGAGTCAAGGTGGTTAACATTATCGTGTCAGCCATCAACCAATAAGAAAGAAGGATACCAAGCGCCAATGACCCTAGAGCGATCGGGTACTTCCACTCCAAAATCGCTTTCAGTTTTTAAAGATATTTGCAATACGCAAATACCTTTAATGTAAACGCATTTACATTGGTTTGTTCGTCCAAGGAACAAACTCCTTACAAGGGAAGGGTATTGTGCTATCGCTATGCTTTTATTTCTTGCAATACAGCTCCGACATCTTCATACAAATTCTCCTCACTGGCCTCTTTACATTCTATTGACAACTCAATGGGAGAACTTGTTTAAACATCAACGCAATTAACACGGATTCCGCTCAACGTTCGAGCAATAAGTGCAAAAAATATTTACCAAAAAACTACTCATAGCACGGTAACATTTTAAATGCTATTTGAAACATCTCACTCTAGTTCACTTGCCCAAGTGACCCCGCGATGAAATTCTCAAGCATTCTCAAGAAAATTAATTTCAAATCTCGTAAAAGTATGCTAAAAACGGGCGCCATTTTGTTTTGAACTGACATGAAGCGTCTTTTTAATTGAAATATGGATAACTTCAAATCCAATTTTCTCTCGCGGGGTCAGCTTGGGAGCAAAAGTAACGATAAGTTCTTCTTATCTGTTCTCAAAATGTGACAGTGCTGCAAGTATTTTTTTGGTAACTTAATTTTTGCACTTACTGCTCGAACGTTGAGCGGAAATCGTCTTAATCTCTGATGATCATTTCCTAAATTCTCATAACCTGTATGTGTTATAGTGCACAGATATGATGAGGAGAAAATTAATGCTGATCACTATCGGGGCTTAAAGGGTTAAGGCATGACTATATGAAGTTTTTATTTAAAAAAAATTAAAAAACATTGGTAGATATCTAGCAACCTATGTGGCATTGTTAGGTGTTGAAATATGGGATCCCTTTAGGGGGGTTCCCAATTGGACATTGATTTGCATCAATGTAGGGGTAAAATGGGGTGTGTGTATTGGGGTGTTTGTTGTGAGTAGTAAAATAAACATATAAATTTATTAAGGTTATATGTTAAATTGAGGGAGCGACCTCTGCAAAGCAGCACACTGCCAGCTCAATACAAAAGAAATATAAAAAATTCAAAAATTAAATTAAATTAAATTTAAGGGGAGTTAGGAGTTAGGCGAGCTATATAAGTGTAATGGACCAGTCGTAGTATTTAGAGGTAATGGTAAAGGATCTGTGCGTTTAGTTTGTGTGGACGAGATCTAGTAGACATGTGATAGTTGTCTGAAATTTGGTTTATTGTGTAGTGTATGTAGTATTGTTTGTGTATGTAGAGGAAATATTGATTAGGTAGATAATTTTCTTAGAGTGAATGATCTATAAAAATGTGTAATTATGTGGTCTTTTTGCGATTTCAGCATGCTTTCCTGAGGAACCAGTATTATATATAGAGTATCAGCATAAAAGATTTTCGTTCTTAAGTTTGTCATAATTTTAATTTTCATCCACATGAATATTAAGTAACAGTTTTTTATAAAAATGAACAAGTTTTGTACATTAATTATTTGCTGAGTATCTCTTTCGTCCATTTAAAAATCGCCAGTCTTGGTGTGAAATGTCAAAATAAAACCAAATGTCTGCCTTTCTTTCTCTGTTGCTTAGTAAAAAATCCATTTGCCGGGCTCTTTTTTCTGCTTTCCGTTCATTTCCCCAATATTGTGACGTAAGCACCCATTCGGCTATAATATTTGGGGAGCCTCCATTGCCAATGAAGAATAGAAACAGCTTGAATGTATCTTTATCGGTAATGGGTTTTTGCCAGAAAATACGTTTGATGTTGGAAGGCCAGGAATTGAGAGGATAGAATGCATCGCCGTTGATAGAGTGGAAGAGGTCTTGTCGTTTCAGGATGGTGGTAGATTTGGAGTTTTTAGAGAAGTTTGATTGGTAGAGGTTGAGGAAGAAATGGTTGTCTGTGTGATTCATTAGTGCAGCTTAGTATTGAGATGTCTGTAGAGGATAAGAATTATAATATATAAATATAATTAAAATTTTTTGTTTTTTAGGTAACCGAGGTCAAAAAGAATAATTGAAGGAGAAGACAGGAATAAAATGGAGAAATAAAAAAGAAAATGTGATATAAGATAAAATTTGTTGTTAGATGGAGACAGAGAGAGAAAAAAATCTGAAAGGATTTCTCATATAGGATATAAGATTAAGGATGCATCGACACCGTGGCTCCTGTAATGTTGTGAGTCGTCAGGGGCAAAGCACAACTGAGCAGGGATGTTTCTAGTCCGGCGCCAGACCTTTGCCCGACATCCCCGTGTCGAGTCCTAGAAAAATAGATTAAGGAGAACGAGGGATATATAGCAAGAGACAAGAAAGTGTAAGACGGTAGCAAAAGAAAAGTGTATGGTGATCGGTAGAAAAAACCGACTCTTCCAGAAAGAAACAGCAAATACGGATAAGAACCAAAAAATAAAATGAAAAAGAAGAAGAAGAAGAGAATTAATTAAAATTGTTTGAATCGAAATTTATTGTATAATTTATTTATATAAACATGGGTCGGGTGCAGAATTCATGGGAGACAAACAATGCAGTTTAGGAACCCGGTTTGAGGTAAAAGAACAATAACAATTCTTTGGGAACTAAAATTTGCGGCATTATACAAATCTAAACCTAAAAGAAATATTCTGCGGTAAAGAAAAAGAGCTTATACTAATTCAACTAGGGTAGTGGGGACGAAATTTTTGGGGTAGTAAAACCCTTAAGAGACCGCGGCATTTCAAAAAGCCGGGGTTTCTTTTACGTAAGAAATAAAAAACTTAAAAAGAGGGAGAATTAGAAAAATTTCCGTAGAAAAAGGGAAAATAATAATAAAAATGAACAATACTTACGTAGCGGGTTGGATAAAGTCGAGAAGACGCGGGAAGAAATAAAAAACTTGTCACGTAAAAAAATCACTTAAAGGGACACTGTCACGGGGATTTTTACGTTTTGGTGTGAAAAATGTGCTGAAATTTAAATTAAATGCTTTTTTCACGTACACAGAATGTTCCTAGAACGTCAAAAAAAGGAAATCAAATGATTTTCTCAAAGGAAGAACAAACCATAGTCAGTTACTGGTGATTTTTCCATGAAACAAAGGAAAAACTTGAAAACATCAGCCTGATGTTTTCAAGTTGTAACCATATCCATCCTAGCGATCCGCGACAAAACACACTCAATTATAGCCTCAGAGAACTGGTAGAGTAATTTAAAACGAAATTCAACCAGTATTTTTGGATTTCCGCTGATAAGAATATGTCTCTTTGCTTTTCAAAGTTATCTAGATATTGGTGACAGTGTCCCTTTAAGGCGAAAGTAACTTTATGTTGCGAAGAAAAAAAAAAAATTTTTTTCAAAGCTGACGCCAAAATGACGTGACTTTGGTGACGAGTTGGTTGCTATGGTAACCTCGTCCCAGGATACTCTTCCAGAAGGCAAAATGGCGGTTTGCAAGCATGTGTTCGATGAATGGAACCTGTTTATGTGGTTTTCCATCTTTCGAAATAGTACGTTGATTGTAATGATAATGGAAAAAGATTGGAATTCGCTATCATGTAGGTGGAGAAACCAATCATGTGTTTGTGAAGAAAAGTTATGAGTTATGGATTGATGCGTCGCCATTTGTTCGTTCTTTTGGAGATAAGTTGTACCAAAGTGAGAGGCATCTGGGTGTCTGAGAAAAGTGAGTATGTATTTTATATCGTTACGTGAAGGTTAAATATTAGGTTAGTATCTGTTTTGTAAACCAAACCCCAATTGGTGGAAATAATTCTTGAATATTTTGGTTGTCATCTCAAATCAACAGTAGTAACTTATATGTCTAAAAAACTTCTAACTAAGATATACAACTTAGGCCTGAAACTTCTGGATCTGGGAGAAAATGCGATTCATAACAGATTTCTATAATATTATCTCGTTCTTTGCTTCAAAATTCTTAATTGGCAAGGTTTTTTGTTTGCGTCCTATTGAGTACCTAAATTTAATTAAGGCAAACAAACAAACAAGGGAATAAAATAAACGAAGACAAATATAAGTTTAAAAAAATTTTAATTTAATTGTAAAGTTAAATTCATGAAATTTGTGAACAATATTAAATTGATAGAAGTTTTTTGTTATTTACAGATGTTGAGTTTTTAGGAAAATTTCAATTATTGATAAATAACTGTATACTTACATATCTATATATAGAGTCACAGTAACACTTTCTTGGTTATAAATGCTAAAACTATGTTTTAAATGACATCAATATTGGTTTGCTAAAACATAGATGAGTGAAAATGAATGATAGAAACTAACATGTCGTAGTCTTCGTGACGCTATTGCAAGGTAGTTATGTGTGAAAATATAATATGATAATTACGGAAAATATTTATTTTAAATTTGCATGAATGGAGTTCAATTGCATGTTTAGATTTGGTTTTAGCTGTCTTATAACAGCATCTCGTGTGCTAAGTAAACACTGGATATTAATTAGAGTATATCTTAACGAACTGTAAATTTGTTAGTGAAGTGATTGAGTGTAGTATTAAGATGTGTGTGGAGTCTTGGCATGGATGAGTTTGCTGTGCAGTTGTTTGTTTGTGAGCAGCATGGTGTGTAGTTTGGTGGTGTTACAGTAGGCTTTTGTTAGTTTCGGGAGGTGTTTGTTGTGGTATTTGTGTAGTATATGTTGTACGATTCTGTCAGTTCGAGCATGTTTGTTGTATTTTGTTTTGTAATAGACAGTAGTTGTGTATTGTTTGGTCTGTCTATTCTGTTTGTTTTTCGTTCTTCGTTTGTGGCTGTTGTAGGGGAGAAAGGGGAAAGAGTTGTCGTTGATTAGTTTGGTTGGGTAGTCCAAGTTAGTAAGTCTGAGTGTAAATAGTTTGCGTATAAAGTTGTAATCGTCAAAAGTCGAGGAGAGTCTACTGTATCGTGTTGTTTCAGTCTTGATGATGCCTGCGAAAATGTGTTGAGGATGGTTTGATGAGAAATGAGGATACATGTATTTGTGGTGTGGTTTTTGATAGATTTGATAATGGATTTTGTGGTACATGATTGTGTGATGATTGAGTGATATGGTAAGGTCGAGGTAATTGACTGAATGGTGGTTGGATGTGAATGTGATTGGGATTTGTGTTGGATATGATGAGATGAGGTTAGTAATTATTTGGTTACGATTAGCATTGTTAGTAAGCATAAAACCATCATCAATGTAGCGCGAAAAAATAAAAATGCCATTAGTGTTAAAAGTACTAAAAAAATTAAATTCGCTAATTAGTAGCACAAGGTCGGCGATTTGCCTGCTGTGGTAGCTGCCCATGGCAACACCTTGTGTTTGCTGGTAGATGTTATTACCAGCAGTGAAAAAATTACGGTTATTAATGAAACTGTTAAGATTAAGTAAAAAATCGCGGTGAGAGTTAGAGAGGTTAAGAAGCCTGCAGCTGGTGATGATGGCGTCAATAGTGTCTTGATATGAGATTTTAGTGTAAAGTGAAGTGAAGTCAAATGTTGTTAAGCAGTAGTTGTCAATGTCTGAGATGTGTTGTTGTTGTAAAAGGTCTGTTAGTTCTGTTGAGTTGTAAATTAAAGGAAAATGTATGTTTTTTGTAGCAAAAAGGTCTTTCAGTCGTAAAATAATAGTGTCAAGTTCAGTTCCTAAAAGTCGTGACGGGTTAGAGGTTGTCCAGGAATGTGCTGTTATAATAGGTCGTCCAGTTAGGTCTTTGAGGTTTGAAGTAGAAGCTGTTGACGTCAGTTTGTGTACTTTTGGTAGTAATTTCATGTACGGTATTTGTAGGTTGTTGAGTGTGCTGGAGTTGAGCAATTTTTGTTTGTCTGGTGTCATAAGTCCTTTGAACCGTGATTTTAGTTTTTGTAATAGTTGGTTGCAGTTTGTAACGTGTTGGTTGATGTCAAAGTTGTTTACAAGTTTGTATGTATGAGTGTCTGTAAAGTGTCGGTTGTATTCGTTTGTAAACCATGAGATAGGCACAAGTGCCCATCCCATGTTTTTGTCAGTTTGTGTAATGATGATGTCTGTGCTGTTTTGAAGTTTGAGAATGTGTTCTGTGGTTGAAGGTGTGATGTTGGTATGATGTGGTTGTATGAGTTTGTTGACATTTGTGGATTGTAGATAATGCTTAGTGTATGAAATTGTGTTATGGACGTAATCAATAAGGTGAAAATTAAAGTTAGGTTTTAGTTGTTCTTCTCGAAGAAGTTTAATAGGATTGTTCTTTGTATATGGTTTTGTTCTTTTTTTGTTGCGAGATGATTTGATCTTGGAGGTATAGGAGGATTGAGCTGGTTTCTTGATTATAAGTTCGAGGGCTGAGTTGATTTCTGAAGATATAGTGCGGCTTAGTTGGAGAGGGTTGAAGTTTTCTTGGGTAGGGATGAAGGTTGTTCCTTTATTGAGTAGGTTGGTGACTTCTTCTGGGAGTTGTGTTTCAGTGAAATTATGGATTTTGTTAGTAGATTGTAGTTTAATTCGTTCTTGTTCCAGTTGGATCTTTCGTGCAGATACAGTTTGTTGGTGAAGTAGGATTGCAGTGTTGTGTTTGGAGAGGCTTTGCCTGTTTTTTAATTGTCGAAGGAAAAGTTGGAGGTTGGAGTGCAGAGAATTAAGGCGCTTTTTTAAGGAGTATCCTTTGTGTTGGCTGGTTTTCTTGAGGCTGTTAACTTTGTTAGTGTATAGGTTGATTTCGTTTCTTCTGATGGTTGTTGTTCTTTGTTGGATGACATTGTTATCAGTTTTGAGAGAGTTAATTGATTCTTCAAGATCTGTAGCGGAAATAGTGGAGGTTGATGTTTGAGAGGTTGTAGTGTCGTTGCCGGCTTTTTTGTGAATTTCAGTAAGGAGAGATGACTGTAGGTTTAAGATGATAGTGTTATTTCTTTCTTGGATTTTTAAAAGGTTGTGGATTTTAAAAAGGTTTTTCTTTTGTTGAAGGATGAGCTTTTGGTTCTTAAGTGTCTTCCATATCCATTGTTTAGTGGTTCTGCAGGATGTGCCTTTGAACTTGTTATTCTTCGTTCTTGTTTTATTCCTTTGTTTTTGTTTAAGCTTGTATTTCCTTTTCTTTCTTTTGTTTTTTTCTTGTTGTTTTGTATTGGATGTTTTTTGATGGTTAGAGTTGGTTGATGGTTCTGAGTGCTGGTTGGTAGCTTTAGGACCTATGTTGTTGTTGTGTGGTGTTGAAGAGACTGAGTGGCTGTACTGGTTTGTGGAGAGTGTTGAGATGGTGGTGTTGCTGCTTGTAGGATGTTCAGATGTGAGGTGTTTCAGTTTTCTTTTTAAGATTTTCCTGGAGGTGCTGTTTCTTGGCATATTTGTTATCTGTGAATTTATGAATATGAATTACAAGTTTGAAAGTTGAGGCATTAATATGGAGGGAAAACATTTTTTCTTAAAAAGGGCAATGAAATAATAAAATAAAAAGACTGGTACATAAAGAGATTATGTGTTATTGAAAACAAAATAAACAAATATAAATAATAATAAATTGTAGTGTTGGATGTGTGAACACCTAGGCCAAACACAGAGTTGACTAGAGACTGAATGTTTGTATCCCTACCATAGATACAACTCAAAGCTTTTATTTAAAAAAAATTAAAAAACATTGGTAGATATCTAGCAACCTATGTGGCATTGTTAGGTGTTGAAATATGGGATCCCTTTAGGGGGGTTCCCAATTGGACATTGATTTGCATCAATGTAGGGGTAAAATGGGGTGTGTGTATTGGGGTGTTTGTTGTGAGTAGTAAAATAAACATATAAATTTATTAAGGTTATATGTTAAATTGAGGGAGCGACCTCTGCAAAGCAGCACACTGCCAGCTCAATACAAAAGAAATATAAAAAATTCAAAAATTAAATTAAATTAAATTTAAGGGGAGTTAGGAGTTAGGCGAGCTATATAAGTGTAATGGACCAGTCGTAGTATTTAGAGGTAATGGTAAAGGATCTGTGCGTTTAGTTTGTGTGGACGAGATCTAGTAGACATGTGATAGTTGTCTGAAATTTGGTTTATTGTGTAGTGTATGTAGTATTGTTTGTGTATGTAGAGGAAATATTGATTAGGTAGATAATTTTCTTAGAGTGAATGATCTATAAAAATGTGTAATTATGTGGTCTTTTTGCGATTTCAGCATGCTTTCCTGAGGAACCAGTATTATATATAGAGTATCAGCATAAAAGATTTTCGTTCTTAAGTTTGTCATAATTTTAATTTTCATCCACATGAATATTAAGTAACAGTTTTTTATAAAAATGAACAAGTTTTGTACATTAATTATTTGCTGAGTATCTCTTTCGTCCACTACTACTCCGGTCACTTTTCAAATGTTGGTTTTTTTAATCGGCCGGGTGAATCAAGAGCAGAAAAACTGGATAACGATGCCGGCTACGGCCTGCACATATAACCCTGGCTCGTACACGGGCGTTTCTCCTTTTAACTCTTTCGCTGCAAAGGTCAACTTTTCCCGACTTTGAAGGCCTAGACATTGAACCATCGGTGACTTCGTCATTTTCTGACGACACCAGATGGTTTTGATAAGAAGCTAACACAGCAAGCACAGAGCCATCCATTCGTGTGTCCATTTTGATTATCGAACAAACTCTGGCAGAGCTATTTCAGAAAAACGTGTCCAATTTTGGGTGCAAAATTGGTGGTAAAATAGGCCAAGTCACCTATTTGATCGATGTTCCATTTCCAGGTTTTTCGAAGGGCTAAGGCCAATACTTTTCCAGTGGATAGAAAGGAGATAAAGGGTAGACGATAAAGAGAATAGAAAGGGAGAAAAAAAGGAAAGCAAAAAACGCAAAAACGAAATTGGGAATGAATCCGCCAAAAAAAAGGTCCAGGTCAAACATCTCAGAGGCGCGTCGGGCCTCGGTACGATTATTTTAGAAGGGGTTTATTACGTAACATAAAAAAAAATTCACACGACGTTCCTGATCCCCAGCGAAGTGTCCCCTGAGAAACGAACGCAAAAATACCATGCTGGTGACGTAGCACTACCCTGATGTGGTCGGTACCTGCTCGCGTTTGATTTGGCGAATATTGAAGCAACCTGACAGTCTTGGTCCATCATCTCACGAGTGGCATTCTACAGTTTGTTCAAGTGTTAATTGTAACGCGAAGGCAGGTAATTCTGTTGAGCAAACACTACCAGTATTGCGTTTGAAGACTTGTGGGTGCTTTCTTACCAAAACACAACCATCAAAGATATAGCATTTTTACTACCTTTAGCTAGTATTCGAAAGTTGACAGTAACCTTTAAAATGTCACAAAAAAAATTCACGATGCAGAGGACAAGGTTGCGGTCAACCAAATTTATTTGAGCGAAAAAAAAATTGGGGATTAGGTGCACTTTAACGATAGTGGCATTTTTACTAGCTTTCGCTCATAAGAATGATTTTCCGTTAGGCACCCTATTTGAAAGTTGACAAGAACCTTTAAAATTGTCGCAAAACATTCACGATACAGAGGACAAGGTTAGTATGTCGTGATCACTTGTCATATTTCAAACACAATTTTCAACATTCCTTACTTTGGACAGTAAAACAAGCAAAGCACAATGCATCGTATAGGATTCACTTTATTTGTTGACGTATTAAGGTTAATATACCAGTCACCGGTACGATTATTACTGGCTCACTTGGAAGAACGTCATACAAGCATCAATGAATATACATTTTATATCAAACCTTTTTTTAATGTAAATGCTATTTAAAATGTAAATGTAGATTAATAATAATATGAGAAATATTTCCTTTAACCATTTTTCTTATAATTATTATCAATTCATGCAATAATACAATTAACCTTGCCAACATTCACTATAATTTGTAAGCTTTTGCATCGAAGTCTACTGAATGACCTGCATTATTGTATACAATGTACATGCAAAATTTAAAGCCACCAAGGCTATCAGCAATTATAACCCACGGATTAATTTTTGCGCGGCTCATTGGACGAAACACATCAAGTGGCGGGTATCACAGCGATAAAATGCAAATGCATGAAAAACAATTTGCAAATGCAGGAAAGAATGCAAATTACAGTCCATCCTCATCACGCATACCCAGTGTTTCGAAGATTTTTTCAGTCCAGTTTTTTGTCAGTTTGTTTTCTGTCAATCCGACATGTTTCATACTCCTCTTTTGCTTCTTTGAAACGTGTTAATTCAAACGTGTCTTATTCAAAATAAGACTTCCTTTAGTAAGAATTACATTCCCGTATGAAATTCAAAAAGAACGTATACTTTAAAGCCCGGACACAAACAGACTTCACGAGAAGATGATTGCAAATAGAGTGAAAGATAGTAAATGATATAAATATTGAGTACAGTGCCCGGTCTGCCAACTGACTAATGAATCTAAAAGAGTGTGTTTTAGTTAAAAATACATGTGTATATGAAAAACAATTTGCAATTTGCCTTCTCTGGGCTTCTTTCAATAATTAATTAACTGTGACAAACTACACCAGTCGGCTTATTGTGGCCCCATATTTTTCCCCTACAAAATAAGGTCGGATTAGACCGCCCCCCTTCCCCTTTCCCAAAATATTTTACGTCCCTTTCCTCATTTAGCTAGTCGGGAACCTGCCGAGGGTATTGCCAACACAATCATACTTAATGTCGCCAATCTGTTTTCTACCTGGCACAAAATCTTCGTATGAGTGTCACAGAAGTCTTAAAACTTTAAACAGCAGTTCCACACTAAGCGCCCGCCCTCGATGGTGACCAGCGGCAGCGTGGATAACAGGCACTAATACGTTATCAAGATCAGCCATTATGTTGCTTGGCAAACTCTGCTGATTACTTCCTGTCAAATAACCAACCTGCGTCAGGAAAAATAAAATTAAATCAAAAGGTTAGGGGTGTTTACATGACACTGGTAAGACTTTCATACCGGAACAAGTTCATTCCATTCCCCCTTGTGCTCTGTGCATGATACTAATCCAAAATCGCATATGGGTACGAGCCACACCGGTGTAATTTCACCCCGGTTGCTGTACCGAGTCAAGGTGGTTAACATTATCGTGTCAGCCATCAACCAATAAGAAAGAAGGATACCAAGCGCCAATGACCCTAGAGCGATCGGGTACTTCCACTCCAAAATCGCTTTCAGTTTTTAAAGATATTTGCAATACGCAAATACCTTTAATGTAAACGCATTTACATTGGTTTGTTCGTCCAAGGAACAAACTCCTTACAAGGGAAGGGTATTGTGCTATCGCTATGCTTTTATTTCTTGCAATACAGCTCCGACATCTTCATACAAATTCTCCTCACTGGCCTCTTTACATTCTATTGACAACTCAATGGGAGAACTTGTTTAAACATCAACGCAATTAACACGGATTCCGCTCAACGTTCGAGCAATAAGTGCAAAAAATATTTACCAAAAAACTACTCATAGCACGGTAACATTTTAAATGCTATTTGAAACATCTCACTCTAGTTCACTTGCCCAAGTGACCCCGCGATGAAATTCTCAAGCATTCTCAAGAAAATTAATTTCAAATCTCGTAAAAGTATGCTAAAAACGGGCGCCATTTTGTTTTGAACTGACATGAAGCGTCTTTTTAATTGAAATATTGATAACTTCAAATCCAATTTTCTCTCGCGGGGTCAGCTTGGGAGCAAAAGTAACGATAAGTTCTTCTTATCTGTTCTCAAAATGTGACAGTGCTGCAAGTATTTTTTTGGTAACTTAATTTTTGCACTTACTGCTCGAACGTTGAGCGGAAATCGTCTTAATCTCTGATGATCAATTCCTAAATTCTCATGACCTGTATGTGTTATAGTGCACTGATATGATGAGGAGAAAATTAATGCTGATCACTATCGGAGCTCAAAGGGTTAAGGCATGACTATATGAAGTCTTAAAACTGCTTCTAGATATATGCACAGTTACATTCTAGAGCAGTTTTCAAATGAGTGTCGGAAAACCAAAACCAAAGTAATTACCCAAGCCAATCACAACAAACACAAATTACCCAATGAACCAATCAGAACTCGAAACAAATACATGTAACCGGCACTAAGCGCGGGAAAATGCGTGCGAGCAAGTCGCGATTGGTTTGAGTTTTACTTCTGATTGGTCGAGAAAGTGGCGCGAGGTTTTTTAACCAATCACAGAGCGAAGTAAAGCAAAACCAAAGCTAAACGCGAATTACTTTCGACACTCAATTGAAAACCGCTCTATCTGTCGATGAAGGTCAAAGTCATTGCAACTTTACTGTTAACAAACACAGGGCAAAGTTATCGTCAAATTCAGCTCAAGAGGTACTTTTGATGTGCGTCAAACAACAAAAGATAGTATGTGGTGATAGTAGTAATAACAACAATAATAATAATAATAATAATAATAATAATAATAATATAATAATAATAATAATGACTTTATTAACGTGTCAAGCAAAAATCTATCAGAGGGAATTCCCCACCGCTAATAGAGGACACCTAACTTTCTAAAATACAATCTAAAAATTAGCATAGAGTCAAAACACATTTTTGCGAGTGAACAGATTTTTGCGAGGGAACAGATTTTTGCGAGTGAAATCACAGCCACTATGATTAAGGGCTGTGTCTGTGTGTGTGTTCAGGGGGGGGGGGTCCCTAAACAAAGCTGTACAGGTATATTTGAGGTAAACGCGAACATTTAGTGCCCAACAACTTCTACTGATGAGAGGTAGATTCTACACTAAACATTACGATACACTATTACTGTGCTTAAAGGTGCCAAGTCCTAGGGCAGCCATAAGTATAATTTTCAAATAAATATGTCAATAACTCACATTCTCCCTATCCAAATTCACCCGTAAGCCAAGAAATGTGCAGTTATCGGAACTTAGTTTCGACAAGTGCGGCATTAGTGTCCGACAAAATGCCTTGGCCAGCTCTGCTGTCAGCTTGTTGACATCCCGTGACGCACTCTGCTGTCCTTCGCCTACAAAGAACATCTCAGTCCACTGGATCCGGAACACACTTTTGCGAGTGAAATCACAGCCACTATGAACTTTGACACTTGGGAAACCATCCAGCTGTAAGCCATCTATTGGGCTGCATAAACTGTGAACAACAGAAACAAAAAAGTCAAACTTCATTACTTTGACTCATTTTATATTTTGCAAACAAGAGAGAAACAAACACCGCCACAGAAAGTATTACTCGATCGGTAGCCGTCATTTGAATGGTCTCACTTGAGGACTTAACACACACAATCACAAGTTAAGAAACCTTATGCAGCATATTTTCGCGTCTCGCGCTTGCGAATAATTACCCCATTTCGCTCTCCTTTCGGCGCCTGTCACACAGGTGACATAATAAACAACACCACAGCAAAGTACCGCTCAATAGCTTTCATTTAAATGGTCTCAATCAAGCCCTCCATACACAGAACCACAAGTTATTTAAAAATTCTTAAGCATGATAAACAGCACCACAGAAAACTCAGAAGTACTGCTCAGTGGCTTTCATTTGAAAGGTCAAACTTAAGGATTTCATTCACAGACAAAAGAGCTGGAACCGTCTTGACAGCATAATAAACAGTACCACAGGAAAGTACTGTTCAGTAGCTTTCATTTGAGTGGCCACACTAAAGGATTTTATCAACAGACTCAAAAGTTAGATCCACCTTGTACAGCATAATAAACAGCACCACAGGAAAGTACTGCTCGGTAGCTTTCATTTGAATGGTCACACGTCAGGATTTTATCCACAGACTCAAAAGATGGAATAACCTTGTACAACGTAATAAATAGCACCACGGGAATTTACAGCTCAGCAGCTTTCACTTGAGTAGTCACACTTTAGGATTTTATCCACAGACTCAAAAGATGGAATCACCTTGTACAATGTAATAAATAGCACCACAGGAAAGTACTGATCAGTAGCTTTCATTTGAACGATTATATTGAAGAATTTTGTCTGAAGATTTAAAAGCAAGCATCACCGAGTACAGCACACTGATCAGTATCCTGAGAAAGTAATGATCAACATCCTTCATTTGAACGGTCAACTTTTCACCAACAACTCAGTACTCTAGAAGAACATTTATAGCAAGCGTTAACAAGTGAAAAAGGTACCTGGACTGGCGTGGGGCATCCTTTCGGCTGACCCATTCTATAATGACTTGTTCCTCCTCTCCGCCGCCTGGGATCCCTGTGGTGATAGTGTAGTCCTTCATTTCTTTCAGGGAATTCCGTAACTTGCCAATCACTTCTGGCATAAGTTGCACCATAATGCCGTCTAAGGGAAAATCAAAACACAACTGTCATTTCTTTTTACTGGAATGATTTTAATCCATTCCAGTTTGTCACAAGCATATGGGACTATACAGAAAAAAGATTTCAGTTTTCGGTGAAGTTGAATACATTGGAGTTGAAAACATCACCCTTAGCACACCAGTCGGATGCTCTCACTACTTAGCTACAGGGAGACCAAGCTACAAGTATCAGAAGGTTACTAATTTCCCTTCCCATTTGCCCTCAAAATCATCTCAATGTTTAGAGACTACAGCTTTAGTCATAATGGGGTCCTCCTATTATATGGAACAATCTGCCTCAAGATTTGAGGGATACTGGCTCTATTGGGCAGCTTTACTGATGATTTTTTACCGTGTTGAAATGAACGTTATGATGATGAGACTATCTAGTTTAGTGACACGAGATTGGTCAGCAAAGGTTCAAAGGAGGAGAGGAGGTAATCAAAACCCTGACGTCAGCTATACGTAAATATTACGAACATAAACTTCCAAAATCATCTATGTTTTCTTAGCCTCCCCAGCTACTTCTGGCGATGGTTGTACGTCACATTTTCTAAGTTCTTTATTACGTGTATGGATGACACCCTCTGCACATCAAGCCAAAGCCCAAAAATATGATATTCGAAGACAAATCTCGTGACCTAGAATATGGACCTAACATTCATCCCTTTTGAACGGTTTGTAGAATTGATCCAACTGAAGAGGGGATAATCCATGTAAATCGTGCCCCTAGCCAAGATAAGAATTCTCCAGACGCATTGAAATTACAATGAAAGTGGTGTTTGATCTGTAATGGAGAATATCCTGGGAAAAGTTCACTTTATCTTAAGACTTCGATTCAGCAATCTTTGTAACTGATCAATTTATTTTAAAAAATCTTCCGACGTCTTGGTACTACAATGGTGAAAATCTGCCAGCATTCCACTAAAAAACGTCAGGTACACATGTATCTTTACACTCTAGCTAACTTAACATGGATACTGCATTCACACAAGTTGCAAACCTTCCACAATGCTGACTTTGGCCGTGAACGGGCTGCTGGTCTTTAGAGCGCCACTGAATACGATAAAGCTTGCTCCCGTCACTTAATAAAGAGGTCACACAAAATCCGTTAGAACGAGCTCGAACCACTATACAAACGAAATAAAGTCACAAAATAAACGAAAATTTTCCTCTTCCTTCAAGTACAGTGCAATGGTTAGAGGTTTAAAATACATATCAAGGGCCGTCTGTGGCTAGGTTTATCATTATTTTCATTTTTTTTCTCCTGGCCTGTCTCACATTGACCTTAAATTTCTTTCTGTACAGCCATTATCCTTTTTTCTTTCTGAAGGAAAAGCTGAGCCAGCATCTGAGATACTAACACCCCGTTATCACTTTGCAAACAACTCCCAAGATTGCTTTGCACTGTCAACTGGGCTTTGATTCACAGCGATCAATCCCGCCATAATTTTGCAAAGAAAAATAGACAAATGGCGGGAGTTTCACTGTAACCGCAAAACACAAGGCCGTTTCTGAGGACTTAAGCGTTGTGCGTTGAGTGTGCGTTCAAAAATAAAGTAACTGTCATCCACAAGCTTTCTCGGCGCGAAATTCGGTTTGTCAGGACTTAACAGGACATACGAACTTCACGCTCGTGAACATTTGAATTAGTTCAAACTTCCAGGCTCTAAAAATAACCAGATGTGAAGTGCTTTTTGCGTTTGACCGCTGTAAAGGGAAATGGGAATTGTACTCTAAGTTGGCAGACATACCTTTCCGAGCTTGATTTTGAATGTTAATTGCCTGTGTTTTGTATCCCTGTTCACTCTGTATACAGACCAAGTGAGAGTCTGCCTGCAGGCTGAAATTGGCACCCAGTGCCATAACATGCTCATCTGTTGCATTTAGAATCTTTACAACCTGATGTGAGAAGTAAATTAAAAACATCACAAACTACACCCTGATAGTTTTTCTTTCTTACCCTCATATACCAAATTAACAAGACGCGAAGCGGTCGTTGTCACTGCCCCGCGGCTCAATTTCGTTTTACGAGACGTTTCATTCGCAAACGGAAGTCGTGTTCTCTTTATACGCGTCATTTTGTTGCTCACCACGGATCGCAAACCGCTCTTTTTGAGGTCTGCCTTGCCCAGGTGCCGTCAAAACACGTTGAAAAGGAAACGTTAGACTTCCGGTAGCCGCCCCTGACGTAGGGGCGTCAACGTTCTCATTGCTTAAGGCCCCTAACAAGATAATATCCCTGCACACCATAGTTTGTATGATAGCCTTAGATGAAATTTACAGACACGATTCAAATGTTCGGAATACTGGACATGCGTAACGTAGATTGAGTGTGACATCAACCATCTCCTTCTTTAACAAATAAACAAATGACGAAACAAACAAACAAACAAAAAATAAATAAATAAATAAATACTGCTACGGTTCTCAGTACCTCATCGTATCTGTCTTGTGGCAATCTAACAAGAGTCCTTTTTTCTTCCATGTGTATCACAAGACCTGTCACTCTGCCTAATGTGTACTGGAAATTCTTAAAGTCCTGTGGAAATAACAAATATTGGCAGTTATATGGCATGAAATTTTGTAAGCTTAACACAGGATCATACAGGTAGCTGCCGTTACAATAAACTTAACTGCGTCAGTCCCTTGAGTTGTATAATGTAGCCCACTGGCACATGAGCGTGGTCTGCTGTTTAAATCTTCAAGTGTGAACCTCAAATAAAAGGTCAATTAAGAAGTGTATCCCTGTGGTACTGTTCGATATGCCGTACAAAATGGTTCATGTTTCAGTCAGTGGATGAAATCCTAAAGTGTGACCATTGAAATGAAAGCTTTTGAGCAGTACTTTCCTGTGGCACTGTTTATTATGCTGTACAAGGTGGTTCTAACTTTTGAGTCTGAGGATGAACTCCTAAAGTGTAACCATTCACATGAAAGCTACTGAGCAGTTCTTTCCATTGGTGCTGTTTATTATGCTGTACAAAGTGGTTCTAACTTTTGAGTCTGTGGACGAAATCCTAAAGTATGACCATTTAAATGAAAGCTTTTGAGCAGTACTTTCCTGTGGCACTGTTTATTATGCTGTACAAGGTGGTTCTAACTTTTGAGTCTGAGGATGAATTCCTAAAGTGTAACCATTCACATGAAAGCTACTGAACAGTACTTTCCTGCGGTGCTGTTTATTATGCTGTACACAGTCCAGAGCATTTCCACTTTTGGAAATGTGCGAAACGATAGCGTGACGTCACAACATGGCGGCTTTGAGATATCACCAAGTAGATTCAACTGAAAGTTTTAATTTGCATTTTTTCGAGCCTTCCCAGCCTGCTTTGCCCGTCTGTTAGTAACACAACGACAAAGGCAGCATTGAAGAAGTGTTGTGCAGGATATTGTGGAAAATGGCGGCGAAATGTCTACTTAGGTGAGGTTTTACTTTCGATACACACGTCAAGTTTGCTTGGTTTCTCGAGCGCTTGTCCCTCTTCAATTTACTGTATCTCTCGTGAAAATTTTCTTTAGGCTTTGAACAAATTCAGAGACATTCTATAGGTATTCTGGTTGTTTAGTGCGAAACCTGGCGATGGGCAGCGCTTTTGGTGGGCCGGCCGCGCTTTGTTTTGTGAATCAATTTGTGCGACGAAATGCCATTGCTCTGAACTAGTCTATTTGGGCGCCGAATCTTTTCCTTCGTTTCAGGATGCATATCAGAGATCGTTGCAGGATATGTGCTGGACTGGTATATACTGTTAAGAGAACACGCGAGTTTTTTTTGTTTGAGTCAGAGTTCAAGGCTGTATGGAACGTCGATATCGGAAAAGACTCGGGCGAAATCCAACCAGTCTAGATTTGCTAAGACTTGCTAACGACAGAAGGAAACATTAATCTTCTAGAGAGTCTTACTGACACAAATTTGACTAAAGCAGCGTTCAGCCCTTTGTCTGGCAGGTTGCATAGCTGTAAAAAGCTACAACTTCAATTTCTTGACTAAAGGGTTGTATGGATCAAACTCCGTGATGCGAAACACACCATCTTGCAACAGTACTTGGCTTCACACTAGAGCTTGTAAGTACAATCTAAGTGCACTAGGAACTACTTTTGAATGTGAAGGGGTAAAACGTACTTACTTGAACTTAACTTAGTGACCATGGAAACTTTCGTAGTTCAAAGAAGCCGAAGTACGCCGCCAAGTATGGTCTACACCACACTTGAGAACGCACTTGACCAATAGGAAATCTAGGAAATGGAAGCCAAACGAAAGCGGCGTGCAGCGTCGTCACGATTCTGATGAAAGGAAAAAACAACTTGCCAGCTGAGATAAAAAAAAGTCAAAACGGACTCCTGGCATTTTCCATAGTGGATCCATGCCTCGGTTTGCTAAAAGCACTTTCAACCAATTTTGTGGACGAGGCCAAGCCCAAGCCCTGCGGCCGTTTCTTTGCCGAAAACCACGTTGTTGAACCATTCTTGAGAAAAGCAGAAGAAGATGTCGCTTGTTCCTTCGCGTTGCTGACACGTTAAGAACGAAGTACCTCCGCATTTCTTGTAATGTTGAAACCCTTTGGGTTAAAAGTCACGACAAAATAAATAGGAAATTACAAAAAACTATCCTCTGTTGTAAAGGCCTCATGATTTCACAAGCGAGCAATCTGTGATATACGTGACTGATTTTACCGCGAAAGATGATTGACAGCTTGTACCTCAAGTAACATACTTTGTCATCAAGTGTGAAGCCAGGTTTTGTAAAGTGCGACTTGAAATTTTCAAGTGCACTTGAGTCAAGTGCTTACTTGAAACAAACTTAGCTTCTAGTGTGAAGCCAACAAGTATCACGACAAGCTGGGCCCGGCGTTTCCAAAAAAAATCTAGCGGTGCAGGTATTTTTATCCTTTATCGTCGGAAATTCGTTCACGACAGGCTGAAAAACCTATCAAGGTCCTAACTTACGTAATATGCAACGAACGGTATTAAAACTACTTCTAGTCGCTCAGCAGACACAATCAGAACAATCACACCAAAGCCGCAGGAATCCAGAAAAAGATCAGATATGACCTTGATATGGCCTTCAGTGTTATGCTTTATTTTGTGTTGATATCTACCATCGGTTGAGGGCAAATCGATAAAACTGTTTAAGACAGAGAGGTGAGCTGCGAAATATGGATCTGCAAGGCTGTTTATGAGTTAATAAAAAGATATAAGCTTACTCTGTTTTACCTGTGTTAAATCATTTTCATATGGCAGCAAATGTGTCCTAATATTTGTACTATTGCGCGACCACTGAAGCGAAATTCAAGTCGCAATTGATTCCTGGCTAAAGAATATCGAATCCATGGTTCTCTTTTTGCACGCAACTTATTCAGGCCAGAAATAAATGTAAATAGATTTGCCTTCGCATAGTTTCCTTTTATTCATCTGAATCAGACGACCCGATTTGCTACGAACCGCAGCCCGCTGCGCGACCAGAAGAAAAACAAGCTTCATACAAGCGCTTATTAAACAAGCGCTCATCACAACTTATTCCTGGCTAAAAGATAATTAAACCGTTTCTGCAAGCAGTCAATCCCAGGATGTAATAAACGTAGATATTGACTGTAAATATTGCTGGATTGTTCCATTCAAATCTGAGAACTTCATCAACTATCATGAAATCTCATGAAAACAGGCCTCGCATCAGGTGACTCCAAAGTCGCGCTCTGATTGGATAATTGTTTGTTTTGGTCCGCCGGTCAAAACATTTCCAAAAGTGGAAATGCTCTGGACTGGTACAAGGTGGTTCTAACTTTTGAGTCTGTGGATGAATTCCTTAAGTGTGACCATTCAAATGAAAGCTACTGAGCACTACCATCCTTTATTATATGACCCGTACGGCCCTGCTAGTTTTTTCTTTGCAAAACCATTGATGAAAGTCCCGTATGAGGGCCGTACGCGATGGCGTAAGCGGGCCGGAAAAAGCCGTCCGGCCCTACGAGCATTGCGTACGGCCCTCCGATAGTTGAGCTGAAACAATTTTGTTGCAGTACAATTCCTAACTTTTCCTTCAAAATGAGCGATGTAAGTGAACATTACGACAACGAATTTTACTACCCTGACGATCTTGTCCGATATGGAACTTCTTCAAAAGCCAACTTACTTCGAACGCGAAGAAAAAAAGTCAAAACTCCTCACAGATGTAGAAGTTCACAATTTTATTAGAAGCCAACAACAAGCAAACACTGTGAAAAAAAAACAATGTATGACATGAATGTAGTTCAGAGATTTCTTAATGAATGTTGCAAGAAACGAAAGATAACGGAAATTCCTCCGGCTGAGCTCGACAGTCTGTTATACAATTTCTACATTACAGCGAAGAAGAAGGACAACACAGAATGCGAACCTGATACAATGTCCGCTTTCTCGTGCAGCTACTTGGATGATAACAGTGCAAAGTCTCAAGAGAACTCCTTAAATCCAAGCGTCGAGAACTCAGGAAGCAGGGCAAAGGGAACAAACCAAATGCCACAGTAGCCCTGGCAAACGAAGATACTGAGCGCATCATTGATGAGAATCAGTTCGGCATCCATGATCCTGAGGTCCTTTCACGTACGATGTGGTTCTTGCTCACTCTCCACTTCGGCCACCGAGCCAGACACGAAGCAAGGCAGATGAAATTTGGCGAGATCGTTTTGAGAAAAGATGAAGCGAGTGGCGAAGAGTACTTGGAATGGTCAACCGAAAGGGAGAGTAAGACCCGCCACGGAGATGAAAATGAGCATCGACGATCTTTCCGTCCTAAAGCGTACGAAACAGGTGACCGAAATGTCCAGTAGCTTGCTATAAAGAGTTTGTTTACAGGCGACCAGAAGGGACCAAACCACCGGAAAGTCCTTTTTTCCTGGCTGTTCATCACCAACGAAAACCAGAAGATAGGATTTGGTTGTCAAAAAGACCGATGGGGAAAAACAATATCGGCCAATTCCTTTCAAGCGCCACGAAAAACCTGCCATTGTCTACGAGCGGGAAATTCACCAACCACTCAGTGAGAAAAACTTGCATCACAACGCTTCTTGATTCCGGTGTTTCGCACAACAATGTGGCGCAACTGAGTGGCCACAAGAGCCTTAAAAGTCTTGATAGTTTATATGCCGTAGCATCCCATCAAAAGCAGCGCCAGATGTCTAAAATACTCAGCGGGAAAGAAAACTCCAGGCCCAAACCAAAGGCAGAAACAGCGGAGGAAAAACCGCAAAATCAGTCAAGTGGTACCGTTTAAGAGTCCATCCAAACAAATGGCGTATTTTCAGGAGCAAGCATCGGTGTGATTAACATCCAGAATCTTGTCCTTCCTGAAGCCTCTGGCTCGAAACACGCTGCACAAATTTCAGCTGCGAAGAAGCGTCGCCGTCATGTTATCGAATCTTCAGACGAAGAGGACTGCTGAGTTTCTTTGTAATCGTCGTTCTCGGTACATTATTACATTGTTGTAAGATTTCGTTTCATATATTGTATAAAAATTTGAATGACGTTATTACATTTAGCAAAAATTAGAGCTTTTGCTTGAAAAGTTTGTCGAAAATATTGAAATATTCTATACGTTGCAGCTTAAACTGTTGAAATACACTTTTACTATTTGAAAATGCGCGCGAAAGTAAACAAACGCTGCCCTTCCCAAGGAAAAAAAATGAAAGACAGAAGATTGAAAGAAAAAACGGACGGCCATATGATAAAATGCTTATTGACTGAGTTAGGTCGGGCCGGACGGGAAAATATTTGGCTCTTGGTCATGGCGTACTGACTGAGCTCAGCGAGGTCCGTACGCCATGACCTCGAGCCAAATATTTTCCCGTCAGGCCCTCCCACTCAGCCAATAAGTACATAATAGTCTTGTTTACTATGCTGTACATGCAGGCTAGCTCCATAATTTCAGTCTGTGGACGAAATCCTAAAGTGTGGCCATTCACTTGAAGTTTACCAAGCAGTACTTTAGGGTGATGCCGTTTGTTATGCTATGCAGGGTGGTTCTAACATTTGAGCCTGTTGATGCAGGGATCCATATTAGCAGTCGTCAGGTCGTCCGAGACGACTATAAAGTTCTGCGGACGAGTATCAAAGATTACAAACTCGTCCGGCGGACGAGTAAGTTTTAAGGAGCAAACTTTTTTCTTCAATTTCTCACCAGTCAATGTACCCATGTTTTGAATGTCCACCAGCCATTCAGTGATTCCGTACTGTAGTGAACTGTAAACTTCGTGTCGTTGCTCGTACGACACGTTACGCGGTACTCTCAGAAGTGAAAAGTTTGCAGGCTCAATTTTTTGTTCTTGAATGCTGATGTACTCCAGCAATATGCAAACACAGGCTGTCGCTCTTTAGCCGCACCCGAGTTTTGCAAAATGTGGCGCTACTTTGACAAAGAGTTGCCACCACTGCGGAAGAAAAAAAATTGAATCTTCCGAGCAAAGTTCTAAATACGAAAAAGAGCAACAAAAGTGTGCATTTTTACCAACGTGACTTGGCTTAAGTACCTGGATGAAAGTTTCATCAAAATTTCAAGTTTGATCGAAAGGTAAATGCGCAAATCAAATGTTAAACCGTGAACATTAAATTTTGACGTGCAAAGAAGGTCTATCTTTTAAGTCCATTGTTGAATTTTTTGTATTTGTTGTCCGTTGTTGAATTAGTCTGTAGTTGGATTTGTAAAATGAAATTGTTTGACAGGAGCCTTGCTGCGGTGCTGCTGCAGTAACATAGTGAAAATAAAATGCAAGCTTTAAGTTTTTGACTGTATTTTAATTATTACGTAATTTTGAATGGGCAAGTAAAATTTTGTCAGGGCAAGTATCTTTTCTGATGTACTTGCCCGGTTGACGAGTTTGAAAAAAAGCTAATATGGATCCCTGTGATGAAATCCTAAAGTGTGACCATGCACATGAAAACAATTGAGCAGTTCTTTCGTGTGGTGTTGTTTATTATGCTGTACAAGGTTGTTCTAACTTTTGAGTCTGTGGATGAAATCCCAAAGTGTGACCATTTAGATGAAAGTGAGCAGTACTTTCGTGTGGTGCTATTTATTATGCTGTATAAGGTGGTTGTAACTTTTGAGTCTGTGGATAAATTCCTAACGTGTAACTATTGAAATGAAAGCTACTGAGCAGTTCTTTACTATGGCACTGCTCATTGTGCTGTATAGGTTCGTTATAACTAACACATGAAAGGTATTGAGCATTACTTTCTTTTGATACTTTTCTCGTTTCCCAACATTAATTGCTAACTGAAATCTGGATTTTTTTCTGGGACTGAATGGGTTAACCCATGAACTAGAGAGGAAAAAAAGTAAAACAGCGCATTAGGAAGCATACAACACAATGTACATACCGCTAACAGGTTCATGATTGTGTGTCCTACTTCTCCGTACACAGGAGATCTGTTCCTTGAGCTAAACAGAGGACAGGGATAGTCTGGAATAAACACAACAGAACAAAACGAGCTGAAACCATTATGTCATCTATTCCACGTGTGGGATATGAGAACCCAGCACTGAATTGCTCCCAGCATACCCAAGCCTCATAGGAAAAGCAGCGCACCCGTAGTGCGGGGTAAATGCTTCCTATTCCCACTGTAAAAACTTGAAAACTTGTAATTCCAATTCTTGAAATCTGCAAGTGCTTAAATCCCGGGGGGGGGGGGGGGGGGAGTTACTCCCATATATAAGCTATATAGGCCTGTACCGCGTAAAAGGTTATGATTTTTTAGGTCCTCAGTCCTTAAATAGGGTATCCATTCTCCTCCTATTGGGAATTGTGATCCCGGTGTGAACTTTAGATAGGGTTCCGTTTTTAGTATTAACTAAAATTGCGGTAGGTAAACAATGGTTATGATTGTGTAGTATTAGAGCGGTGTCGTAAAACCAAAACCAAAGCAATTAGTCTGACCAATCACAACAGAAACAAAACACAAAATGAACCAATCAGAAATCAAATCAAATACAAGCAATTGGCGCTAAGCGCGGGAAAACGCGTGCGAGCAAGTCACGATTGGTTTTGGTTTTACGCCTGATTGGTTGAGAAAGTGGCGCGAGTTTTTTTAACCAATCAGAGAGCCTAGTAATGCAAAACCAAAGCAAACACAGCATTACTTTCGACACTCAATTGAAAACTGCTCTAAACTAGCCTTAGTCTAGCATTCTGTGCTTGATGCTAATCTTCCCATGTTACAGAAAAGAAATAAACAACGTGTTCACACAATTATCAATGATCGTTTATCCCTTGCAGAGGGAATCATTTTCGATTTCCTAACATTTAATTTTTTCACACCTACCTATCCCCCCGATGGAGGGGGGGGGGAGGGCTTAAATTCCTCACCCACTGCAAAAATCATCTTATATATAATACGTGAAACGGATTAACTGTTCTCCACTCACCACGGCAAAACGCCGAAGTTACAAAAAGCCACAACCACACCATTTCTGTACTTTCCTGGCAAGGATGTGCACAATTTGGTTTTACATCGGAAAGATCCACTTTGCGAGAATTTCCAGAAAAGTCGCACGTTTCTTTCACTAAGCGAGGCCGCGCCATGTTGTGTGACTAATTGCAACCGCTTATGCAAATTGGTGTCGGCTTTCAAAACATTGTGTTATATTCTTGCCCCAAGTCCATCTCTTCGATGGACATTAATTTGCCCTGTGTTTTTCAAGAAAAGCGAGCAAAGCGAGCTTCAATGAGGTCGCAAAGCGACCGAGCGAGCGACGAAGTCGCGAGAGACCTTCTGACCTGAAAAAAATTAAAGGACTTAAGAAAGTCAATCGTGTTGTTGAGTAGTGTGAATTGTTCACAGGTACCAACTAGTTTCATTCAATTTATGTTGATACCGCAGTTCAAATATTCGTCTTTTGTAAAAATTTATACTATTGGCATACGCCTGTCACGAAAATACAATGGATGAATGCGCTGTGGAACAGTTTGCATTGGTACTGCAGAGCCTGCTGTGACTGGAGGACCCCGCGGATCCATGAACGGCAGCCACATTCATTACTACAGTTACTAGCAACGCAATATTCTCTCATCATTAACATGCACACAAGCACACATATATTCAGAACACGAAGCGTTTTCCTTGAGGCGTATCTTGCCAGTGATAAACACTTTTTGGTGTAATTATAATGTAATTATAGTGTAAAACAGCCATTGTCCTGTGGGAAAAGGTTCGTTGGAAGCGCGAAGTTAGAATTATGTGACTATATTTTCCGTATTCTTGAAGCGTGCAGATTGAAATCTCCCTGTCTATGGGGCGCCAAGTGTAAAAATATTATTTACACAATAATTTGGTATATTTTGTGTTATTTAGTATATTGCAAATAAAGTCGCTTGGTCATTTATATATTACCAATTGTACGACCTTTGCGTGACTACACGATTTATAAATCGGAAGCAACGTGACTTTGCGATTTATAAATGTCAAGGAACATGACTTCGCGATTATAAATCGCAGCAACATAACTTTGCGATTTATAAATCGCAAGCAACGTAACTTTGCGATTTATAAATTGCATTCTACATTTTCTGTGCAGATGTGCGACTTATAAATCACAAAAGTTTGCTTTGTAAATAGCAAATGAGTGATTTATACATCGCAAGTGTGCGAATTATAAATCACAAATGTGCGATATATAAATCGCAATTGCGTGATTTATAAATCGCAAACCGCAAACCGTTATTTGCGGGCTCGGCCTTAGTCAGTGGTATCTCAAAACAAAAAAGCCGCGTAGATTTGGCGGAAAAAGTATAGGAAATATGGCGGATAGAGAAGCTCTGGCAAGGCGACTCTCCACAGCCGTTTCAGTGGCCATCAGCGAGGCCCTAGCCACCCAAGAACAAACTCAGCTTATACCGGTAAGGACATTTTTTCTCTGTAATCAAAACATGCCGCTTCATTGGCTTTTTGTTCGTCCCTAATATAACCTAAATCAGGTAACTCGATGCAAGGACCACTTGGACAAACAGTAGCGAGGTGAAGCCGGATCTTGGTGTAGATCAGGATCAGCAATGTTGAATAAAACAAAAAACCAATTGCAAGGCTGATTGGACAACTAAGAAGGGTAATTTTATTGCCCAATATTTCGGTGAGACAAAACTCACCTTCATCAGGGGCTGTAAAAGCTAAGTAAAAATCGAATGAAACGGTTACAAGATTTAAAATGATTAAAATGAAAACAAGAGAATAACAGAATCCCGTTTGTAGTAACATTTAATCCAGCCCTTCCTAACATACGTCAAATCATTTTCAACAACCTAAACATTCTTCGTTCTTCACAGCGATGCAAAGCAGCATTTCCTTCACCTCCTCTCATATCATACCGCCGTTGCAACAACCTACGTGACATTCTAGTCAGAGCCACACACCGCAGACCACCCCCCAAAACACCTGGAGCTTTCCGCTGTAACAGAAGTAGGTGCAAAACATGTCCTTTCATTACAGAGGGAACCACGTTTTACACCTTCTTCTCCACTAACGAACAGAGGCAAATTCTACATCACATCTCTTGTCATCTTCGAATCTCATATATATGATACAGTGCTCCAGATGCAAGGTACAATACATTGGAGAAAGTAAAAGTCAACTCAGCGACAGATTTGGGGAACACAGACGCGCAATCGAAAAAGCCATCACTCATCGTCACATTGATCAACCCACCGCCGTTTCAGATCACTTTACTCTTCCTGGCCACTCCATTAACGACATAGAACTCATTCCCCTAGAACTCATTCACTCGAACAGGGACAGCATTCGTAAAGCCGGAGAAGCATTTTTGATTTCAAAGGGAAAGACTCTTGAACCCCACGGAATAAACAGACGAGATGAAACTTAATCTATTTCTATTTTTAAAAAAGCTGTTAGTCACGTTTCCGCTTTGTCAACCAATCATATTTAATCTTTTCATTTTAATCATTTGAAACCGTTTCATTCGATTTTTACTTAGCTTTTACAGCCCCTGATGAAGGTGAGTTTTGTCTCACCGAAAATATTGGGCAATAAAATTAACCTTCTTAGCTGTCCGATCAGCCTTGCAATTGGGTTTTTTGTTTTATTCAACATTGCTGATCCTGATCTACACCAAGATCCGGCTTCACCTCGCTACTGTTTGTCCAAGTAGTCCTAGCATCGAGTTACCTGATTTAGGTTATATTAGGGACGAACAAAAAGCCAATGAAGCGGCATGTTTTGATAACAGAGAAAAAATGTTCTTACCGGTATGTGCTGAGTCTGTTCTTGGGTGGTTAGGGCCTCGCTGATGGCCATCGAAACGGCTGTGGAAAGTCGCCGTGCCAGATCTTCTCTGTCCGTCATATTTCCTATACTTTTCCCGCCAAATCTACGCGGCTTTTTTGTTTTGAGATACCACTGACTAAGGCCGACGGTTTGCGATTTATAAATCACGCAATTGCATTTATATATCGCACATTTGCGATTTATAATTCGTACACTTCCGATTTATAAATCACTCATTTGCTATTTACAAGGCAAACTTTTGCGAGTTATATAAAGTCGCACATTTGCACAGAAAATGTAAAGTGCAATTTATAAATCGCAAAGTTACGTTGCTTGCGATTTATAAATCGCAAAGTTATGTTGCTGCGATTTATAAATCGCGAAGTCATGTTCCTTGACATTTATAAATCGCAAAGTCACGTTGCTTCCGATTTATAAATCGTGTAGTCACGCAAAGGTCGTACAATTGGTAATTTATAAATAACCAAGCGACTTTATTTGCAATATACTAAATAACACAAAATATACCAAATTATTGTGTAAATAATATTTTTACACTTGGCGCCCCATACCTGTCGGGAAAGTTTAAACTTCGATCTATTCTTGGTTTTCACTGTCACGCCATACAATATTAAAATCAAAACCAGTTGATGAAAGAAGCCAAGAATTTTTAATGTTATAAAGGATACACAACTAAACAACTTCATCAAGTCTCAGATCTGTATGGTATTCGGTTGTTGAGTTATTTGCCGAAACGTTCGACTGAAATTTGTAGAGCTCAGTATGGAAACGCCATGTTGGTGTCCCTCGGAGGGGCACAAACATGGCCGCCGGAAATCAATGAAACATCTGGAATTGACTTCCGCTCTTCCAGCGATTACTTTTCTCTCGTGAACTACTATACAACCACATTAATTTCTCTCCTAATGCTTTAACTGTCCAAACTGCTAAAAATCACAAGGAGAGTCCTTTTTTGCACAGGAGAAAGCTTTGTCACGGACGCTGTGTTGGTGTCACGTAGGGGGAAAAGCCAGAAATTTAATATTCTGTATTTTCAAAACGAAAGACGCTACCGAGCTGAAAACTTGTGAAAAGATATATTTTTAAGTCATCTTCAACCTGGTGGGGGTATAAAATCTGAAGACCTTGCCATCTATGATTTTGGAATTTTATGCGTCACGTGAAAACCAGCAATACTCAAGTGGCTGTCGTACTACTTCCACTTTAAAATAATAAAAGCATGCATTCGTGCATGTAAACAGCCCCTAAAGCACTGGTACCTGCGATATTAGAATCAATGCGTAAACCATAGCGTGACTTTACCCTAGAGAACGAAATCGAAAGTTGGAGCACAAAGCAAGCAAAGAAAAGAGCGAAAAATTTACTGTATAGTGTTCTATAATCGTCCCAATCATGTCTCTGGGTGGGGTCAGAAATGATTTCTGGCAATTAACAGCCTCTAGTACTATCAAAGAAAGATGTCAGGCCATTTTCAATCAAGAGCTCTTGAGCGATGTCAAGTTCGTCGTTCGAGACTCTCAAGGCGGATGTGAAAGCAAGAAGATTCCAGCTCACAAGTTCGTGTTGGCGATCAGTAGTCCAGTGTTTTTTGCCATGTTTTACGGTGAACTGGCGGAGACGAAAGATTCCGTCGAGATCTATGACTGCGAGTACGAGAGTCTCTTGGAGTTGTTTCGTTTCATATACAGCGATGAAGCAAACTTGAACCCCGACAATGTGATGCAGTTGATGTATTTGGCGAAGAAATACATGCTGCATTCTCTAGCCGACATATGTTCCGCTTTCCTCCAAAAGAACTTGGACGCCTCAAACGTGTTTCACGTCTTGCCACACGCACAGATATACGAAGAGAAAGATCTGTTAGGTCACTGCTGGAAAATAATCGAGAAAGAGACGGAGGAAGCTGTGAAATCGGATGGTTTCGTGACAATCGAGAGGTCAGTGCTGGAGGAATTAGTTGAGAAAGACTGGTTGAATATCAAAGAAGTGGAGTTGTTCAAAGCTGTCGATTGCTGGGCTGAAAAGAAATGTGAAAAGCAAGGCCTCGTTGCAGAAGGTTCTGTGAAGAGAAGGATCCTTGGAGAACGGATCGTGAAGGGAATTCGTTTTCCATTGATGGAACAAGAGGAGTTTGCAAGCGTTGTCCTGGGTTGTGACATACTTAGTTGGAAAGAGTTGGTCGACATGATGGAGTATTTTAATGGTGAACTGTCCATTCCAGTAGGATTTTCTGGAGCCAAACGAGCTGGACACCAATATGTAATATCTAGATTTAGATCACTAAATCATGGGTGGCAATATTATTCCGGCAAACCCAATGCCATACGTCTCGAGGTAAACAAAAACATAAAGCTGCATGCAGTGCGTCTATTTGGTAGTGAAAACAATGAATATTCAGTGACTTTAGCGATAAAGCTTGCGGGTTTTTTTAAAACAAAAAAGGTAGGGAAGTTCTTGTCTCAGATGGTACAGGGTGAAATGGGAAATTACCAAGGGTTTCAGATTGTATTTGAACCTCCGTTTGCTTTACAAAAGTACAGGGTGTATGATTTTAATGCTGACATAACTGGACCCCCTTCCTGGTATGGGCAGAGTGGCCAGTCCATTGTTGAGCATTCTGAGGTGACATTCAGGTTTTTAGACTGGCCGGGCCACAGCGTTGTTGTCGAGGGTCAGTTTTCCGAATTTGTGTTTACAGTGGACTAGGTACAGCACTCAAGTTGTGATGCTGTTTTATCTATAAGTTAGCTGCTTTGCCGTGAATCACGGATTGTTTACACTTTGTAAACGCTCGCCACTTAATACCTGGGGTACAACTGATTGTGATTTCTTTGAGGTAGTTATAGCACCTGCTATGCTGTATGACTGGCCAACCTCTTTACCAATATACTTAAGGACGGTGGGCCCTATTGCTAACGCGCACATTTTCTGCGCATAGCGCGGTCATCCCGCGCGATCGCACGATTCCTGTCTGTGCAGTGGTGCGAAAAAATTTTTTTAGGTGTATTGAGTCTTTGTTTTTGTATTTTGCTTCCGTTGTGGGAGTGTTGACCCACAAATGGGGAACGTGAAACCAAAACGAAATGGTAGGTTTATGAAAGAATCCGGGCCGTCGAAGCGCAAGCGCTTACACGACGAAAAACAAACATCGACACCGGCTTCCGACAACAAGCAGACAAGTGAAACAAGGAAAGTAGCGCGGGAGGGACGAAGTTGACTTGGCGAGAAGGTCGACGAATAGCAGATCTCGGTGTGTTAGCTGAACGGACTTGTTTTTCAGAGGATATCTGGAAAGCGACCATCTGAAAAGACCACGCGAGCGTCACCCTTTCAATTAAATTCTCAAGTACTTCGCTTCAACTCCCACGGTAAAGCAAATTACCTATTTGACTGTGGATTTACATCATAAGAATTGTTTAATTGAGAGAATTCCTACGTTGAAAATGATATTCTTAAGATGTTAAAGTGAATGATCGAATGGAATTGCTCCCGAGTAATTATTTAAACTTTTGGAAAAAAAAATACAACTGATTGTGAGTTAAAACTCTTTGCCGAATAATACTTTGCAGACGAAAAACTTGTGCCATTTTGCCTCCATAATTTACAATATAAAATGTACTGTATTTTAGGGGCCAATACATTGAGAAGAATCTATACAAACCATAAGTGCACTCCAATTTATGAGTGTTTAGCGTGATCAGGATAAAGACGCAGAACAATTCAGGAGTAAAAAAGTAAGAAGTTTTATGATGGCACGACCTTCCACTCTCTCTTTTAGAATGCTTCAAAAAAAGTGTTTTAAAATGAAAGTCGTACAAAGACACTGTCTAGAGGACAAAGTTGAAGCAAACTACTTGTTTAGATTTAAACGGTGTCTCACCTAACGCGAAAACCGACAGATTTAGACGCTTACAAGCAGTATTGTATTTCCGATCTTTTGCAGTGAGATAAAGTAATCACTCCTATTTTTTAGATGCATGTTGTCATTCCCATGTGTGGCATTTTCTTTTAGAGGAAAAGGAAACGTATCTAAGGCTTACATTTGATGAAAAATCTTTCCATTTGTAGTTTGTTCTTATAGGAGATTAGAAAGAGTCAAAAGAGTAAACAAAATGTGAAGCAACTTCTTGAAAGAAAAACAAAAACGGCAGTTAACTGTCCCGGCCGATAGTTTATGAAATATTAAAAGAAAACCTACCCCCTCTCGGTCTGGAAAAATGACGATAGCTGTTATAAATTGCAGCAACCGATGGAATGAAAACCCGGTTGACCTGCTGAAGTAGACGAGTAGCCGATTTTGATAACTCCGCTGAGCGATCTAGCCGAATGAGAAAGAACAAAACGAAAACTTGACGAGAAATTTCAGCTTTCGATTACAGGTCGGTTCGCTTCAGAGCTACTGATTCCGATTTAGTGGCATTTCGTGTTATTTGTCAAGATCCGAACACGATGAAAACCCAAAACAACAACCCGTTTAGTTTGGAGCGAGTTAGATTTAGCTGCTGTAGACAATGTGACTTTCGAGTTCGGATTATTGTGGGGCAATTCGCGGGAAAAATTTGCCAAAATTTGCGGCGCTCAGTGCAAACACTTTCCAAAGAACATCGCGCCCGAAAGTAGCCCCGCAAAATGTTGGGTCCGAAAAGTTTTCGGTTTTCTTGAGAAACGAACACCAGCTTATTCATGGAAGCTCTGCTGCAAGGCTAGCTAGCCTGTCTATATATATATTACAGGCTTGGTCTGACCCACTGACAATTTGCAGTAGCCTTCTAGTGCTTCCAAGTACGTACACAACAATCAAATCAGTCTCGGCTGCACAACATTCATTGAACAATGAAATCGCCTAACGGCACTCCGTTATAGTATGTTCATTGATAATGCAATTGTAAAATCCACATACAGTTAGCAGTGATAAAATCAATCGACGTTTTACGAGGATCATCCTTTCTCTACGCGTCCCCTCCGCCATCTTCGATTCCCAGCATGCATCACTTCGACTTACATTTCATTCCCCACCGGGGAGGAGAGCGTCAAGAAAATCGTCAACGACGGAAAACATGTCATGCGTGAGTTAGGAAAAAGTGAAGTTAACTTTTAAAAATGCACGGTACCCCTAGTTTTTATGTAATCAATCCAAAGCAGGGCAACTGTTAGGTATTGTGAACTTTTTTTTTTCCAGAGGAAAAACCGTCTGTCAAGTTATTTTACAAAACGTTCCAATCTACTAGGTCAAATAATGGCCCCAAGAAGAGGAAATTCGCATATAGAATTCCGCAGCATGCTGAGAATTATATCTGTTGTTATTCACTACAAAGCGCCTATCAGTTTAGACATCTTCATCTCCTACTTAAGTCAAATGATGGCTATCTTTTATTTTAAAAAGTCTGTTTTCCTAATTTTTAAAAAAATGCTTAATCAACATTTTGTTACCATGTTTGGGCCTAATTATCTCTGAAAAATGCACGGTAACCCCACCATTTTCTTTTTGGATTTCAACAGCCCTAGGTACGAGAAACAAATCCCGCATGGGCACAAATAGGAAAAAATACCTTTGTATTAGGGGCCACCGTCCTTAACTTCAGCAATTTTTGCATCAGGCGTTACTACAAATGTTCTTTACTGCATACTAATCATTTTTTTTTGGGGGGGGGGGGGGGGTAGTAAAGCCCTTTATTTGTATCAGTAGGTTTTTAGGATTGTCATTTCGCTTTAACTTATTCTAAAAGAATAACAAACGATTTCCTGTAAATAAGTATGTTATTATACACTATATCTTATCGAACAACAGAGTTTGTGTAAAAAAAGTAAATAAGACAAAAGGTGAAATTTCGTTCGGACACACTTTAGTAGTAGCCACATTACCATAAGTATATTGTATATTCAGAACTTGATGCGTTTTCTTTGAGGCTAAGCTTGCCGGAGAAATGCAACGTTTATTCAAATAAACGCGAGAAACACCTTTTTTGGTGTAATTCCATGTAAAACCTAGCAGGCATATCCCTGTTAGCAAAGGTTGGTTGGAAGCGCAAAGTTCGAACCATGTGACTAGACTTTCCGTATTCTTGAAGCGCTGAAAAAAGTCATCCACATTGAAGTCTCCCTGTCAGTGAAGTTCGGTTTCGATCTGTAGTCAGTGTATAGTCAAGTGGCTGTCGTACTACTTCCACAACTTTTAAAACTCTTTCATGCACGTAAACAGCCCCTAAAGCACTGGGTACCAAATTGAGCCTGCGACATTACAATCAATGCGTAACACATAGCGTGACTTTCCCTCAGAGAGCGAAATCGATAGCTGGAGCGGCAAAGCAAACAAAGAAAACACCGAAGAATTTACTGTATAGTGGTCTATATTCGTGCCAATCATGTCTCTGGGTGCCGACAAAAATGATTTCTGGCATTTAACAGCCTCTAGTACTATCAAAGAAAGATGTAAGGCCATTTTCAATCAAGAACTCTTGAGCGATGTCAAGTTCGTCGTCCGAGACTCCCAAGGCGGAAGTCAAAGCAAGAAGATTCCAGCTCATAAGTTCGTGTTGGCGATCAGTAGTCCAGTGTTTTTTGCCATGTTTTATGGTGAACTGGCGGAGACGAACGATTCCGTCGAGATCTATGACTGCGAGTACGAGAGTCTGTTGGAGCTGTTTCGTTTCATATACAGCGATGAGGCGAACTTGAACCCAGACAATGTGATGCAGTTGATGTATTTGGCGAAGAAATACATGCTGCCTTCTCTTGTCGACGAATGTTCCGCCTTCCTTCAAAAGAATTTGGACCCTTCAAACGTGTTTCACGTCTTGCCAGACGCACAGAAACACGAAGAGAAAGATCTGTTGAAACACTGCTGGAAAATAATCGAGAAAGAGACAGAGGAAGCTGTGAAATCGGATGGTTTCGTGACAATCGAGAGGTCAGTGCTGGAGGAGTTAGTTGAGAAAGACTGCTTGAATATCAAAGAAGTGGAGTTGTTCAAAGCTGTCGATTGCTGGGCTGAAAAGGAATGTGAAAAGCAAGGCCTCGTTGCAGAAGGTTCTGTGAAGAGAAGGATCCTTGGAGAACGGATCGTGAAGGGAATTCGTTTTCCATTGATGGAACAAAAGGAGTTTGCAAGTGTTGTCCTCGATTGTGACATACTTAGTAAGAAAGAGTGTGTCGACTTGGTGAAGTATTTTAACGGTGTACTTACCATTCCAGTGGGATTTTCTGGAGCCAAACGAACTGGACAGCTAAATGTAATGTCGAGATTTAAATCACTAAGAAATGGGTGGATATATTATTCCGGCAGACCCAATTTAATACGTCTGAAGGTAGACAAAAACATAAAGCTGCATGCAGTGCGTCTTTTTGGTAGTGACAGCACTGAATATCCAGTGAACTTTGCGATAAGGCTTGCCGGTGCTGGGGATTTAAAAGCACAAAAGGTAGGGAATTTCTTGTCTAAGATCGTAGAGAGTGAAATAGGAAATTACCCCGGGTTTGAGATTGTATTTGAACCTCCGATTGCTTTACAAGAGGATATACTGTATGATTTTAAAGTTGACATAACTGGACCCCCTTCCTGGTATGGGCAGGGTGGCCAGTCCACTGTTGAGCACTCTGGGGTGACATTCAGGTTTTTTAGCTTCTGGGAGCAAACCAATGTTGGGGTGGGTCAGTTTTCCGAATTTGTGTTCACAGTGGACTAGGCACAGCACTCCAGTTGCGATGTTGTTTTATCTGAAAAGCTAGTTATTTTGACCTGAAACAAAGGTTGTTTAAAGGTTGTTTGTAATCGCTCGCCGGGCTCCTGGGGTACAACTGATTGTGATTTCTTTGAGGTAGTTATAGCACCTGCTATGCTGCATTACTGGCCAACCTCTTTACCAATATACTTAACTTCAGCAATTTTTGCATCAGGCGTTACTACAAATGTTCTTTACTGCATACTAATCATTTTTGGGGGGGAGGGTAGTAAAGCCCTCTATTTGTATCAGTAGGTTTTTAGGATTGTCATTTCGCTTTAACTTACTCTAAAAGAATAACAAACGATTTCCTGTAAATAAGTATATTATTATCCACTATATATTATCGAAAAACAGAGTTTGTGTAAACAAGTAAATAAGACAAAAGGTGAAATTTCGTTCGGTCACGCTTCAGTAGTAGCCACATTACCATAAGTATATTGTGTATTCAGAACTCCATGCGTTTTCTTTGAGGCTAAGCTTGCCAGAGAAATGCAACGTTTCTTTAAATAAACGCGAGAAACACCTTTTTGGTGTATTAAATTCCATGTAAAACCTAGCAGCCACATCCCTGTGAGCAAAGCTTCGTTGGAAGCGCAAAGTTCGAACTACGTGACTATATTTTCCGTATTCTTGAAGCGCTGAAAAGTCATCCACATTGAAGTCTCCCTGTCAGTGAAGTTCGGTTTCGATCTACAGTCAGTGTATAGTCAAGTGGCTGTCGTACTACTTCCACAACATTTAAAACTCTTTCATGCATGTAAACAGCCCCTAAAGCACTGGGTACCAAATTGAGCCTGCGACATTACAATCAGTGCGTAACATATAGCGTGACTTTCCCTCGGAGAACGAAATCGAAAGCTGGAGCGGCAAAGCTAGCAAAGGAAACACCGAAGAATTTACTGTATAGTGGTCTAAAATCGTGCCAATCATGTCTCTGGGTGCAGTCGGAAATGATTTCTGGCAATTAACATCCACTAGTACTATCAAAGAAAGATGCAAGTCCATTTTCAATCAAGAACTCTTGAGCGATGTCAAGTTCGTCGTTCGAGACTCCCAAGGCGGATGTGAAAGCAAGAAGATTCCAGCTCACAAGTTCGTGTTGGCGATCAGTAGTCCAGTGTTTTTTGCCATGTTTTACGGTGAACTGGTGGAAATGAACGATTCCGTCGAGATCTCTGACTGCGAGTACGAGAGCTTGTTGGAGTTGTTTCGTTTCATATACAGTGATGAGGCGAACTTGAACCCAGACAATGTGATGCAGTTGATGTATTTGGCGAAGAAATACATGCTGCATTCTCTAGCCGACATATGTTCCGCTTTCCTCCAAAAGAACTTGGACGCCTCAAACGTGTTTCACGTCTTGCCAGACGCACAGAAATACGAAGAGAAAGATCTGTTGGAACACTGCTGGAAAGTGATCGAGAAAGAAACGGAGGAAGCTGTGAAATCGGATGGTTTCGTGACAATCGAGAGGTCAGTGCTGGAGGAATTAGTTGAGAAAGACTGGTTGAATATCAAAGAAGTGGAGTTATTCAAAGCTGTGGATTGCTGGGCTGAAAAGGAATGTGAAAAGCAAGGCCTCGTTGCAGAAGGTTCCGTGAAGAGAAGGATCCTTGGAGAACGGATCGTGAAGGGAATTCGTTTTCCATTGATGGAACAAAAGGAGTTTGCAAGTGTTGTCCTCGATTGTGACATACTGAGTAAGAAAGAGTTGGTCGACTTGGTGAAGTATTTCAACGGTGTACTGACCATTCCAGTAGGATTTTCTGGAGCCAAACGAGCTAGACAGTTAAACGTAATGTCGAGATTTAGATCACTAAGACATGGGTGGCTTTATTCCGGCAGACCCAATTCCATACGTCTAAAGGTAGACAAAAACATAAAGCTCCATGCAGTGCGTCTTTTTGGTAGTGACAACACTGAATATTCAGTGACCTTAACGATACCATCTGCCGGTGGGCTTTTACTTACAAAAAAGGAAGGAAAGTTCTTGTCTAAGATCGTACAGAGTGAAATAGGAAATTACCAAGGGTATGAGATTGTATTTGAACCTCCATTTGCTTTACAACGGCACACGCTGTACGATTTTATTGCTCACATAACTGGACCCACTTCCTGGTTTGGACAGGATGGCCAGTTCATTGTTAAGCATTCTGGGGTGACGTTCAGTTTTTTTTGCACTGGGGCGCAAACCAATGTTGAAGTGGGTCAGTTTTCCGAATTTGTGTTTACAGTGGACTAGGCACAGCACTGTAGTTGCGACGTTGTTTTAAATGAAAAGTTAGTTGCCTTGCCGTGAATCACAGATTGTTCACACTTTGTAATCGTTCGCCAGGCTCTCAAATCGGCACTCGATAGCGGTGGCGGTGTTTTTTTTTAAGTGACTATAGCACCTGTTGGGCTGCATTTCTTGCCAACTACTTTGTATTAGCCTTTGAAAATGCTTCGAAGGTGCAGGAAATCTTACGGATATGCTTGCCACACAGGCTAACTGTTTAATGGTACCTTCATCAATTTTTGCATCAGGCGGTACTCTACAAGAGTTGTTTACCGTATACTAATCTTTGTATTTTTTTTTTTTTGGTTAGCAGAGCCCCGTATTTGTTGAGACTTGGTTTAAGAATCGAACGGTATACGAAAAGGTATCAGTAGGTTTTTAGGACTGTAATTTCTTTTTTCACTTCCTATTGTCGAAAACGGAGAAGAAAGACAATTACTCTAAAAGAATAACGAACGATTTAAATGTAAATAATTACGTTATTACACACGATACTGTACTATCGAACAACAAAGCTTGTGAAAAAAAGTAAATTGAGATAGCAGGTACATTTTTTTTGGTTCTGACACGCTTCAGCTGTAGCCTTAATAGCTGTTAGTTAAACATCAATAAACATAAAACCTGGAGTTAATTTATTTGTCTATGACCATTTATGATAGGTAGATATGTAAGGTAGATTCTGAATACAGTAAGTGAGCGATAACGCCGATGTGTAGATTTGCGTCTACACATCAGCGGCCATTTTCAACACCCTTAAAGCAACCTTTTGTTTTCCGCAAATCGTGAGCCCCGAGTATCTTGAACGTGGAGGTCGGTACTCCCAGCGAAAATAACTTGAAAGTTTGTTCTAAGGGCGCTGGAATAAAAGTTTTAAAGAACCAGTCGTTCCGAGGCTGCCGCCTCTTCTTCAGCAGTCAAGACGCACCTCAAATATACAACAACTCAGCGATAACTCGCAGCTCATCAGCAAATACCCTTGCACGGTGGAGGAGTCGGCATTGAACTCACTTCGACTGATGTCCCTTTGTCGGTGTAAACGAGGGCCCCTCGTTTCAGGGAATGTGAGGTTTCTGACTCGCTCGTCTGTTCAGTTTTCTAGGAGTCCATTTACAAGGCACGACTTGCTCTCTTGCATCACAACATAGGTGCGACAGACGAGTGCGACACAAAAAAGGTCATATCATTTTAAAACAGATTTTAAAAGTTTACCATAATTGCAATCACAGAAATGTGGTATACGATTATACACGTCAAGAACAGCAAGAGCAATATGAAAGTACATGATGCGAAATACCACAGTCATAAGCAAAATGGGTACGCAGTGCTAATTAAAAAAATAGACGGTGAAATTTCCAAACTACTCAATAGACTTCTACCTGGAAGTGGATCGCAGATTTTTAAAAGGAGATGCAAACGATCATAATAAATTATGACCAGTAGCACATCACCGACTTTGAAACACCACAAACTGGTTTCGTATTGTTTTAAAATCAGGTTAAAATGTTTTACAAAGTTAAACTTTCGATGATTGAGATCATCATCACACTCTGATGATGACTTTTTAAAACATTGTTATCTGTTGGTTTCATTTTACAAATGTAACAATTACATTACAAGGAAGTTTTCTGTGAGGACAAGCATATTTAGCCCCCTCTCTCTACTAAGCCCCCCCCCCCCCCTTTTAATAACCACCCCCTCTTCCCTTTTAGGTATGAAAAAATAAATAATGTGGTGAAAGATTTTTTTCTTCAAAAACTTCTTGTCAGAAAAAGAGTTCTAGCTAGAAACGCAAATTTTCTATTGATTATAACAGTTATTACCGAGATAAAATAATGAATGATCGAGAAGTTGCCTATCAGTCTTAACGAAAACTAGCATGAAAATAATAGCTTACATCTGTACTCGGCTCCTAGTCTCAGCTGAAGTCTCAAAGGAAAGAGTTGAGCCCACGGTGTCTCTGGACGTTTTATCAAAATTCCAACCACATAAGGTGTGGAGGGCAAGGGAAGATTTTTGAGGCACTAGGGAAGAAAGAAGTATAGCAGTTAAGCACAACAATCTGCAACTTACAGAATTAAATATGTCACTCCAAAGTCAAGCTTAACAGCAAAAACAAAATAACTAATAGCAACATTTAGTTCAGAATCATACAGCCACAACCGTGAAGTCCAAAATATTTCATATTTCTATCATAAGGCAGTTTTGAGTGTTGAAAGTAATTTGCATTAGCATTCGCTTTGCTTTACTATGTTCAATTCTCAATAACCAATCAGGAGTAAAAAACAAAACTAATCAGTACGCGCTATCTCCCTCGCTTGACACCAGTTATAATTATGTATTTGCTTCAAGTTGCGATTGGTTCATTATTGTTATTATTATTATTATTATTGTTATTATTATTATTATTATTATTATTATTATTATTATTATTATTATTATTACTATTATTATTATTATTTTGTATCTGTAGTGATTGGTCATAGTGATTTCTTTGATTTGCTTTTAGAATACTCAACTGAAAACCACTCTTCACTAATGACAAAAAACACTTGATAAAAAGAAGAGGGCAAATTTTGAGCTTTGCCATGAAATAAGAAAGATGAATTAATCAGTACGCAACTTTTTAAGACACTTTCTGGAACTCTGTAAAGTGAACACAAGATCCTTGTAGAGGCCACCACTAAACAGAGATGAAATTTTGAGTTACTAAGTAACCCAACTTCTGGGACCCTACCAAATAACTCTTAAAAACCGAGTTAACAGGGCTGCTTAATACAAGTTTTTGTCACGAATACTTAGCTTCTCTAATACCTGATATGTTGGCTTGACGTATAGGAATCCTGCATTGTCACTACTTCCAAGAAATGGCTGGCCAAAAATTGTATAGCCAAGCTCTGACACTGTATGACCTAATAACCAAATATATTTTTAGAAAGGATATGCCACTTTCATTAATAATTACACATATTTCAAGGCAAGCTTAGTTAACATTTCTTCTTTGCGCTGTGCTGCAGAGCTCATTAGAACCAATCGAACTGCAAACTTTAAAAGGTAGGTTTTATAAACTAAGCCCTTGACTGTTATGTTGAGATACAGTTGTGATATAATTATGTACTTGTGAAGTCAAAACAGTTATGTCTGCAGGATCATTTTTTTCCAAAATTAGGTTTGTCTGGAAAATGACCTACTCCTCTCCTGACTCCCTGCTTTGTGAAAATCAGGCACTCTTTTTGCCAAACAATATTCTAACAAGGATTTACCTAAACTGGCACCTGCTCTGCCTACCTTGCTTGGCATAAGCAAAAGCTGTGTTGAAGTGAGACAGAACATCCTTTGGAAGCATTGTCTCCTTACGAAGGCACTCAAGCAAAACAACCTACAACAAACAGGAGAAAACAATTAACTTTAAACATGGGAAGATTTGTGCCTAATGGGATTCGAACTTGCAACAGCCCTTCATGTCATGGAAAATGAATACATGTATCCACTCTGCCAGAGCCAGGAATCGTACCCTTTTTCAGAAACAATTGTCCAGGACTTTTCCAAGACTCAGATAGATTTTTCCAGGTCTCCCAAATGCACAATAATTGAAGCAATAAACCCTTATGAAATAGAAATCCAAAAATAATACTGCAGACAATTGTTGTCAAAGAAAACTTTTCTACAAGAGTTTATAGATTTCCAAGACTTTCCAGGACTTTCCAGGATTTTCAGGACCCATATGAACCCTGCACAGCTGAACCAAAAATGAGCCAAAGAATTCAGATATACAGTGGACAAACAACAAAAAAAACCACATCAGACAGTTAAAGTTTTCACATGGCGACAATGTGGTCTTCACTCTATGAAGCCACACAAAAATTAAATACTTAATAAGAAATCAAAGGGTTTTGTGAGTGAAGTTTGGAATACAAAAGCAGATAGAGGTAAATATACCACGATGCCAAAATATGCCAACAGGCAGTACAGTTGTAAGCAATGCAGTAAGTAAGACAAGTAATGCAAATTTGTTCACGACTTAGCAAATTAATGGTCTGTAAGAAAAATAATATTGTCAGAAACTATCAACACACTGACAATTGTAGCAAATAAAGAATTAAAACAATATTATAAAAACTTTAACCTTCTGCCTCATTCTCATCTTACCATTTCTTCTTGGTTGGCAGCTCCCATTCCTTCTGTTACAAAACACCAACATTTACGCTTTACACAACAGCTCACTAGAAAAAAACATTTTTTATTCTTTTTTGGCACCTTACATGAAATATGGAATACAAATAATATTATAATTGTAATTGTAAAGGCTACAAGGCACAGACACTTACATTTTACTATACTGACTTTGACCACCAAGTTTTTATTCAATAAGAATACAACTGTTTCATGAAGACCTGTGAAGAAAAATGTGAAATTTTTAAGTCCGTTTGGTTCATTTCATACATTACACATTTTTTGATAGGCCATCCTCTGAATTTTATAAGCCCAAACTATCCCTCCCCCTCCAACTGCATCAGCATAGTGACCATCACAGTGAAGATATCCACTAAAGCAGTGGAAAAAGAAGAACTTGAATAACCAGATTAAAATAGATTGATTCACAAATGACCAGCTAACCCAGTTGGCTTGAAAGCTCAGTTGGTTAAGAGTGCTGCACCAGCATCACAGGGTCATGGGTTTGAATCCCATTTATAAGGGGCCGATTACATGAGGCGGGCTGGCCCGGTTAGCCGGGCTGGCTCAGTTTGCTGGGATCTCGGCACGTCTGTGAAACACACTAAAAAACAACTTTGTGATTACATAGAAAAATCTCAGCCCGGCTAGCTGGGATCCCAGCATTGCGATGCCGGGATCTCGGCTAGCCGGGCTGAAAATTTACCATGTAATCGCGATTGCCGGGCCAACACTTTCTCTACACTAAATTTCATTTCAGAGCAAAATGGCCCACCAGACGATCGATATTTCTCTTTCTATACAACACATAAAGGTTTATCAGACCATAAAGCTACGTAAAACTAAAAATAATTACCAAAATAATGGATTAGCGGAGGTAAAAACACTCGATTCGTGCTCTTTGATGTAGCCATCTTTTCACACGATAAGCTTCTAAATTTAGCCGTAGGTGGGCTGGCCCACCTCATCTAATATAGGGCTGAGCAGTCATCTTGGCAGACCCAGCCAGCCCAGCTCATGTAATCAGCCCCTTACGCCTGCATTAAGTTCGAAAATAAAATTATACACAATAATTATTAAAAACAAAAGGAAAGAAACATGATACCTTTCAGCTGATACATGATTTCTGCTGGATCAGGCCTTTCTTGTATTGATATTTCTAAAATACAAACAAAGGTGAATCATTATTCATACAAACAAGTTGGAGAAGGGGATTATATGCTGCTATAGAACTGTTCATTTTTGCAGTTGGTGGAATATCCTTGAAAAACACTATGACTGTAACAGTTTTTGTGTTACGAATGAGAGTGATGCATCATTGGACATTGTACAGGTACCTTCATTAATGACCTTCAATACCGGAGGCAGAGCAGTTATGTCTTGCGGTAACAAAGAGCGCACATTTTCCAAATCCAATCGGAACAGACAGTCACTGTCATCTGAGAGTGCGGGGGATGTTGGCGTTGATAGAGGAGTACCAGCCATGTCCGCAGGTGGAGCCACAGGAATCTGTAATGGGGGAAGAACTGGAGCAGTATGTTCTGAGGTCACCTCTACTCCTAAGAGATGATCAAACAGTCCAATTTTTATGTTACATAACTAGCACAATCGGCTTTTAATATGAAGAGTCTCCCAACTGTTTAAGACTCAATAGTAATTATCAGTATCTAACTTCTTGTAATATCACCACGTGTACATGATCAACCATACAGGTAATAAGAATGAAGGAAATCATAACTGGAGATAAAATTTTGAAAAATTCTCCTAATGTTTACCATTATAAGAAAGATATGGAGGCAAATTAGCAGAATGCACAGGTTTTTTTTTCTTTTGAACTGTAAGGAGATAAAAATAAGTTGATTGTATACACTCCCTTCTTGTACCCTTAAAAACAATACCCAATTTCAGGCCAAGGTTTAAAACCCAACTGGTGACCAAAGCAGCTCAAAACCACACCTGTTAGGGAGATAACTACACTGTACCTACAGTTGATAGCTTATCCATTTGAGCCCTGGCAGCATCATTATACAAATTCTCCTTACTGGTCTCCATACATGTTGTTGAGAACCAGTTGGGAGAAATTTTTTAAACATCAAGACAATCCACCATCATTTCTTTAATTCTTGTGACCTGTATGTCTTATAATGAGAAATTTACAGTTAACTCTACACAGAATCTCAGTTAAGAATGTACCTGCTGCTCCAGCAAAATCTGTTGTGTCGTCATCTCCCATAGCTTCAGCACCTTCTACTGTTTCCACTTGGTCATCTGGTAACTCTTCATCCTCTTCCAAACCATCGTCCAGCATCAAATCTTCTGTGGGACTTTCATCCCCCCTTCTGACATGCTCATTTGTTTGGTTTTCTGCAACCTGCTGTAATGCCTGGGCTGCAATACATGTACATAAATGAAAACGTATTTTAGCTCAATTCTTGAATGAAGTTCAAGTGAAGAATGAAGATTAGTGTACAAGAGAAAGATGCACAATGTTGTATATGACAAAATTGCAACATGCCCAATCCGATTCAATCCAATTGTTCTGCAGCTGTATCTGCACTGTTGAACATCATTACTTAGGTGGACAAGTAAAGTGTTTCTATTAAATATCTTTAAACCTGAATGAACTCACTTTACATAAATAAAGTTGCCCAATATCCTTTCAGTTATGTCATACATAACAAGTATATAGCAAAAGGTGGGAAAATTCAGTTGTGCATTAAGTGTTTTGATTACCTCTTAACAAGGCATTACAGCACACTTGACAAACACGGCCTTCTTTGTTTTCCATATATGGTAATAAGAACTTCATGTTGCAGCACGATGAGCACAAAGCCTGTAAAACAACTCATCATTATGCATGGTAGATACAAGATTTTATGAAACCCAAGGATTGTCAATCAGGGCAAATCCCTGAGATGGAAAGGGGGTAAATGGAGCATAATTTCCCTGAAATATTTTTACACAGAGATCGCAAAATAAGGCATTCCAGTCTCTACTTTAACCCTTTCACTCCCAGAGTCAGTTATGGAGACATTAAGGTGATTCTGACATCTGAGTCTGTGGATGAAATCCTTTAGTGTTACCATTCAAATGAAACCTCTTCAGCAGTACTTTCACCTGACACTATTTATATTTCAGTATTTTACAAATGAAATTTGGGATTCGTCTTGAATTTTGATTTTAGGCACTCCGTCTTGGGAGTGAAAGGGTTAAACTTGTCACAAGAAGTGGGGGGTAGACCCCTGCAGTGCACCCCCCCCCCCCCCATGGATTACAGTGCTCTAGTTCTGGAGCTCTTACAATTACAAAAGCATTGTTACTCCTGTCTGAATGGGTTACTAGTCCATCGCAAGTTATTTGACGAAATCAAAACTTTTTTTAATGTGCATGAACATTGGTAGAAAGACTGAACAAAGGAATCATGTGAAAGCAGGGAAGGGGGAACTCCCATAAGAGCAGCAGGATTGACCAATAAAAATTTTGAAAGGAACACCAAAAGGAACAAGGATGTCTTTTGAAGGCAAATACCTTTTAAAATTCACTTTTACCACTACACTGTACATTTAAAAGGTACCTGTACCTCTAATTAAATTTCTCTGAGAGAAATTCAAAATAGGAAAGGACTTTTACACAACAATTAATACATGAAAATGTTGTGACATTACCTTTCCACAAGCTCTACAATGATGTCGTCTCTTTATAACAGTGAATTTCAACCCACAGTTCATGCAGTGTGTAGCAGCTGAATCAGGAACCCAAAGTGGCGGCACTTTACCAAGGTTCGCTTCTCCTGCAGTGATACGCTGAGCTTCCAGAGACCCTTGAGAGTGCATTGTAATGGTCAAGTCCAGTGATGGAGTGCCATCATCCAATTCACTGGAGAGTGGCAGAGGGCCTGTATCAAGGGCATCCACATCAGGAATTTGATTATAGTCAGTACTCGCATCACCTTGGCTTGGTACACTTTGGGCTGCTTCTTCACCTTGGTTGTCGGAAATAGCTTGTGTTTCATTATCAGGGACTTGGTTTTCTTGATTGTTAAGATATGTCTCAGAGTCAGATGCCATAGAAACATTGGATGTGCCAGGTTGATCAAGTTGCACAGTATCTGACTGGTCTTGTGACAACACAGTACAGGTCGCACCATGACTGTTAACATTCAAATCACTATCATTATCTTCAGGAGTCCAGCTTGGTTCAGAAGTTGCCTCATAAGCTGAATCAGGTAACAAAACAGTGTTATCCTGGCTGATCTCACTGACAGTATCTGGCTCAGCACTGTGCCCATCTTCAACATTGCCATTACTAGTTAGCTCCTCTTCTTGGGCTACTGCACCATGTGTCACATTATGTTCTCCAAGTGATCCTGGACTATCAGTGGCTTGATTAACCTCAGCAAGGTAAACTCCAGTGTCAGCATCCTCTGGAACCCTGGAAGTTACAGCAGGCTCACTAAGTCCAAAAGCAGAATCAAGTAATACATGAGCATCATACTGGGCCATTGCACTAACACCAGATCCCTCTGTGGTAAGATCTTTCTCATCTGTCCAATGCCTTCCTTCATTTGCAGTTAAACCAATTGTCACATGCTCATCAGATAATTTTTCATTTGTTTCTGCATATAAACCATCAGGAGTTGACACATCATCAGCAACACCAGTTTCCATTTCATTGTAGTTATACTGGTCCATCACATCGACACCAGATCTCTCTGTATTAAATTTAATCTCATCTGTCCATTGCCTTTCTTGATCCATATGACCAACTGTGATGTTTTCATCATGTAATTCTGAACTTGTTTCTGCACATAAAATACTGGGAGCTAACTCATCACCTGTATTCCTAGTTTCTGTTTCTGTGATGTAACTAACATCACTGGGTGCAGCATTTGCTGCTGAACTTTCAGATGCATTAAAATCAGCTGGCACAGTTACTGATTCTGTTTCTTCATTCAGTGACTGAACATGTCCATACTGGTTAAAGTGCTTTTCTTCATTCAAGTCAAAGCCCACAGAATTGCTATCCTCATTAATGTTCGAATCATTATTACCATCTATCTCTAAATTCCTAGTGGGTGCAAAATCCACAATGGCCACATTTTCTTCAAGTTTGTCACTAAGATTATCCACAGCAAGACCTTGTGTAGTTTGAGGTTTACATGGTGATAACTGCTGGTTTGTAATGGCTTCTGCTGCTTCAATCACTTCACTTATGCTATCACGATCATTGCTACCATCACTCTTGTCATCCGAGATGTGTCGATCTGACCCTTGATCCGACAAAACCTCTTCCTCGATGCTTGGAAATCGGACTTGAAAGCTTTGTTCTGTTACCTGCTTTCTGTCTGACGTTGACGTTCCAAAAGAAGACAGTTGCTCAGGCTTGGTTTCTACAGAATGGCACAAAATCGGATATGCTGAGAATAAGTGTTGATGTAACAAGAAATTATCAAAAGCCTATCATGTTTATTTTAGCTAGGGTTTCCTTGCAACTTCTTATCCCACAAGTCCTGTATGGGATCCTACATGGCAATAACCTAATCATGTTTTATAGGATCCTACTACAGTGTAATGATCCTAGGTTAAGATCCATTAAGATCCAACTACGGTCCTATTAACATCCTGTTTAGAATTTCTATCAGTGATCCAATAAAGTCCTGAAGGCAAAGATGCTTGGCACTTTCCTTTTGTATCACTACTTTTGGAAAGTCACTACTTTCAGTTTGTCTCCCACTTCAGTGAGTAAGAATGTGGCAGAATTAGTAAGTTGTATGAAATAATGTATGTACACTAGGTAATCAGCATTCAAAGAAATCAGTCTCTGCACTTTGCATTCTTACTCAGTCTATATACATGTATTATTAAATTAAAGATAGAACAGGCAGTCTTTTATATAGGGATAGGTGCGGGATTGCGGAAAATTAATTAAAATAAGAGTTTAAAGAACGAGGCATTAACAAATGTGCTGTTTTGTTATTCTTTTGTTATTCAATGAGATGCAAATGAGTGTGCGGCGTTTTTCTGCAATCCCACACCTTGCAGTTTAAATAGCACTAATGACAAGCCTTATCAGGTATTTTGGCACCCGGTATCTGTTAACTTATTCATTCAGAAGTCAAATTATGTGTGAGGTCATTGTTTTCAGAGGGTCACTACTTTCGAGAGATTGCTGCATGTACTGTGCTTTCAGGATTTGCTAACAACCATTTAATTTTAATGCTACTTTTGGAAGAGTACTAACCTCTAGAGATCTTGCTGTAATTAAAGATACATTTATGTTTTCTGTGAGACAACTGAAGAAACTTGAACTTGAAGCACTGCACAAAACATGGTACATATTACTCACCTTCTTCCTTCTCCTCAAATTCATCCAGCAGCTTGTCTAAATCCACTGGAACAAATGGGCTGGCCATACTAACAAAAACAAATCAGTGTTTTTGACAAATAATTTTGTACATCTCTTTTTCTTGGACAAAAAGCATTAGTTACAGAATGTTTCCAGTGCCTCATGTGGCTATGAAACAATCCCTTTTATCAACTGAAGAACTTGGTGAGAAATGTTCATATGTGACACTTTTGTTTTTCAGGGTGTTTAATGGTTGGAGTTGCTTCAATTTTTATGTGAAATGGCTCCGTATTAGGATAAGGCAAAATGAAAGGCCAGAAAATCAGCTTGTTCCGTTTGTGCCCTATCATTTTGCTCCATTTTCCCACCAGGAGGCATCAATTAACCCTTTAAGCCTGAACAGTGACAAAGATGAAAATTCTCTTTACATTATCACTACTTCTTCAAACATTCAAGTGAGGAGAATAAAGGAAGTGACAAGACGTCTTGATATTTAGACAAATTCTCCTTACTAGTTCCATAAGAAATGTATGGAGAACAGTTAGGAGAATATGTATTTTTATATCAGGGCTTAAAGGGTTAAAGGCCACTGACTGGACCATACTCAATATCAAACTGTCAGTGTGAACACGTCACAAAACAACTAAATAATGACCTAATTGGTATCAAACAGGAGATGTTTGATTCCCAGACAGTTGAGCTTTGAAGCCTGTTATGCAAGCTTTGCCACTGTTTCTTACTGATTGAAACTATGCTCATGCTATGTTTACGATAAAGTTACATCTGTGTGGCAAAACACCACTGGAAAACAGGTCTGTAAAACAAACTAATTTCTGGTCAACAAAACTTTGTGGAAGGGAAAGTTTGCCTGACCCAAATTCAAACCTCAAACCTTTCGGAGATAAAACACGCCATGTTTCATACCAAATAAGGTCGGGTTTCTTCCCGACATGTTCCACTTCGATGCAATAGACAAGCACATACACTAATTATTTCATAATGGGCTACTGAAAGCATGTTTCATTTCCTTATACATGTAGTCACCTCCGTCAGTTCCAGTTCCACGCAACAAGTAAAATGAAACTTGTGTTTAAATAACTCTCAAGAATTCGTTCTCCAGATGTAAACTAAGTCAAAATAAACACTGCTGGCATGCATGAAAATACAGTAAGCTTTTTTGCTAAATAGGTACTCGCCGAGATCGTAAGATGCTCTCGTACGTAATACTGCACTTGTATAGCCGTTTACTGCAGACGATTGACAAAAATTACTTTCCTTTTAACAAAACAAGCTTCAAATTAGGTCAAGAGGCATTATAATCTTCTAACGTGTCACAAAAATAAGCTAAGTATAAAGGTCGTTTCATACATGCCCAACTTGAGCTGATCATGTACATTGCAGCACGTCAAAACAACGCTCTAAAGGAAATTAACACAGCTTACCTTGCGTAAGGACAGCAAGTTTTCCATGCATTTCATTTCACATGGCTTTCTTATAAAGCTGATGATCAAACTGCAAAATACGCAAATTAAAACTTCACGTCGCTGCCAAAAATAACAGCTCTTCTCATCTCTCATCCATCAAGAAATCAAAAATCAAAGTGCGTCAGCTCTTCTTCGTTTCAGCGGATCTTGGTGGGCGTTATGTATGCGTACTGAGAATAATCGGTTAATAATCGGTTTCAGTCCTTTCGCTGAAATTGCTAAGATGGCGGAAATTTTAAAAATTTATGAGGCAACGTTTTGCCGGCGTGTTGTAAACAAAAGAAGTGGTGAATCATTCACAAATGTAATCGCCCGACCTTTTGTGCTTCATTATGCAAGGAAAATTTTTTGATAAGCCTACCGAACTTGCTACCTCTTCAAAGCACCAAATTAAGCTGAGAATTTTCCTGATCAAGTTGAGGGAGTTGTTGCTAAAATGATCTGCTTTTGAAGTTGTGATCAGCCAAGCTGACCAATTTAGCTTAACTCCAAATTGCTATCCTGCTTTTCCTGTGGTTTCACGGTTTCAAATCAACAAACATATCCATACTTTTGACAACAAAAGCTAATTTAGTGGCCGGACAGGTGTTTTTTAATAGAAATCGATATCTAAAGCCGCGGCTACACGAGCGATTTTTTGCTTGCGATGGTGATGCGATTTTTTGAAATTGTCGCGTCGCCAGCGCGCCGCGAAAATCGCCTGTGTAGCCACCCTCTGAGGAAGTCCGTGATTTAGTCGCAAAAAATTCAACTCATTGGATTCTCGAAATTTTTTTCTGCGATTTTTTCATCTGTCACATCACCTGTGCGAGGGTGGCTACACATGCGATTTTCTCCGCGCGCTGGTGACGCGACAATTTTCAAAAAAATCGCATCACCATCGCGAGCAAAAAATCGCTCGTGTAGCCGCGGCTTAAGGTACCCTGCAAGCAGAGGTTTCTTGGTCGCCCTATGTTCCGGCGGGCGAATAAGTAACCTCTGAGCAAAACCGTCTGATTTCCTGTCGTGCATGCGCAAAATTCGTCATACGCGTCGTCACTTACCTTTTGCACGCGCGTTCACTCGTGAGATAAACAAAACTTGTGAACTCCATATAAACGTTACTTGCACCCACTTTATTTGAGCGTTACTTTCAACTCCGGATAAATATCAGTATAGCAAAGGTTTAACAATTGCTGCCTTATCTTTCTGCGTATTTTCTGAGCTAGGAGAAGTGACAAAAGAATTTTGTAACAAAAAAAAGCAAATTTGTCGCGTACAACAACCTTGCAAGCGTATCACAGCGCGCGCACTTTTTGACAGCATTTACAGCATGCGTCAGCTTCAAAACCGGTTGAGAGCCGGTTAGAATCAAGTATTTTTAATTAATTCGTCCAAAATCCTGGACGGCGGCAGATCAAAGAATCAGGGGACGGTTTTGCGCAGAGGTTACTCATTCGCCCGCCGGAACATAGGGCGACCAAGAAACCTCTGCTTGCAGGGTATATCTAAGGCAAGTGTACTTAAAAATTCAATTACAAATTTATAAAAATTCAACAATAACAACCACCATGATGAACATAATTCTGGTGATTTGTGGTATCTTATACGCATGCGTATCGCTAATTTAAGGACATTGATTTGTAATCTGATCTCACATGCCGCCCTCGCGCGTGTTTCAAGCTAATATATCGGGAAGTCAAACATATGTACAAACGTGCTCGCTTCGTGCAGCACATACACCCAATTGAAAAAACGTTGTCGGGTGAAAAACATAAATCATTGAGGATGCGACCCAATGGTGCTCTGGGAAGAGTGAATTTTCTTGCCTCTATTCTTAGTCACGGGCACATTATAATAACTCGGCATGTCGTAATGTACTCTTTGAATTTTCTTGGAAAGAAAATATTTTGAATATCAAGAAACTAAACCCAGTAACAAACTTGCCCTGCCATCTTCCCAGAGTTCCATTGTGTCGCATTGCCCTTCGTTTACGCGTTTCACCCGACAACGTTTTTTCAAACAGGTGTACACTAAAATTGGAACAATACAGAGAAGATTACCATGGCCCCTTTGGCCAAACGAGGAAATAATCTCCTCTTTAGTTCGGCAACAAAATTTCGTTTCCTAACAAAACGATGCGATTTTTTTTTTAAATAAACCTCGAGGCATACATTCTTAGGTTACACTTGTTCGGATCACTTCTTGCTTGAAATGTTTTTATAATGAAGTTTCGATATAACGCACGCTCTGATTAGTTGAAACAGTGTGCTTTATCAGACATGTCAGAGTACAGATGCACGGAGTAACTTAACCTGTAACGCCATTCACCGCACGCTGGCAAGCTGAAAACCAGGGCGGGAAAAGGTTGGGTGATGAAACCAGGGCGGAAAAAGGTTGGGCGATGAAACGAGCGTGTCCGAGCAAAAAGGTGTGATGCAGTGGACTGGGATCGAATTGGGTGCTAGACCAAAATTCAAAATTCAAAGATCCAAATTCAAAATCCTAATAATCTATTAATAGTTTCTGAAAAACGTTAACTTTGGGTTATCTTTTCTCTGTCTTTTCCGCCTTAATTGATGCTAAAAACTGTCTAAAAACGAGCAGAGCAAAGTAAAAAGATAGAAAATGGCGTTTGGATGACGCGTGGCATGACGCGTATTTATAATTCGTGCAGCTCGTGCAAGGTCAACAGGACACGTCTCTAGTTAATTAATTAAATGAAATCAGCATTAACACCGCGCTTCTTCTTCTTTTTCCCCAAAACCTCTCCTATGCTTGTGTGTTTCTTTAGGCACTACAAATAGAATTGCTCCTCAGTTTAGACGGTTTTCTTTGATTTGTTTTTGTGAGATAAAGGGAGGAGAAATCTGCAAATTTAATTTCACTTTTAATTTGTTTACATACAGTTGGCGGCGTTGCGACGAATTATCGCCATGGCGCGTTGAAAGGAGGCAAAGTTTAAAGTTGCAAAACGCCATTATCTCCAAATATCTCCAGCTAATTTTTTATTATGTCATGTAAAATTTATCGGCCTTTAATATATGTAAGATTTAGGGTGGAGTAATTTGGAGCTTTTTTAAAAGAGACGAAGAAAGACAACAATCTCATGTTTTTCGGCAAGAGCAAGCATTCGACACTCTCAAATTGAGCGCATTTTTTGGGAACTTACTGTGAAAAAGATTGACTAATGTCTACGCAGACATAAGCATTTTAAGCTGTGAGCCAGGACTGTGAAAAAACGTTTTAATCATAGTGCACGGCTGGCTGACAAATAAAGAAAGAAAATGAGATTTCCGGTTTGTTGAAAGGTAAATTTTGCCGGCCACCAAACGCACCGGAAGCGCGAAAAGAGCGCTCGTGCCAGTCCTTCTCCGCATCACACATCGCTTTAAGAGCGGACTGCTCGTTTCATCTCCCAACCTTTTCCCGCCCTGGATGAAACGGAGTCCGCTCTTCAAGCGATGTGTGATGCGGAGAAGGACTGGCACGAGCGCTCTTTCCGCGCTTCCGGTGCGTTTGGTAGCCGGCAAAATTTACCTTTCAACAAACCGGAAATCTTATTTTCTTTCTTTATTTCTCAGCCAGCCGTGCACTATGATTAGAACGTTTTTTCACAGTCCTGGCTGCGTGCATATTAGTCAATCTTCTTCACAGTAAGTTGGCTAAAAATGAGATCAATTTGAGGGTGCCGAATGCTTGCTCTCGCCGCAAAACATGACATGGTTGTCTTTCATTGTCTCTTTTACAAAAGCTCCAAATTACTCCACCCTAAATCTTATATATTTTAAAGGTCGATAAATTTGACATAACATAATAAAAAATTAGCTGGAGATATTTGGAGATAGTGGCGTTTTGCAACTTTAAACTTTGCCTCCTTGCAACGCGCCATGACGATGATTCGTCGCAACGTCGTCAACTGTATGTAAACAAATTAAAAGTGAAATTAAGTTTAAAGATTTCTCCTCCCTTTATCTCACAAAAACATAGCAAAGAAAACCGTTTAAACTGAGGAGCAATTCTATTTGTAGTCCCTAAAGAAACAGACAAGCATAGGAGAGGTTTAGGAGAAAAAGAAGAAGAAGCGAGGTGTTGATGTTCATTTGATTTAATTTTAAAATTAACTAGGGTGTCCTGATTAACCTTGCACGAGCTGCACGCATTATAAATACGCGTCATGCCACGCGTCATCCAAACGCCATTTTCGATCTTTTTACTTTACTCTGCTCGTTTTGAGACAGTTTTTAGGCAGTTTTTTGGCATCGATCAAGGCGGATAAGACAAAGAAAAGATAAACCAAAGTCGCCGTTTTTCGGGAACTTCATAGATTACCAGGATTATGGAGGAAACCCAAGGAAGCAACCATTTTGATCCAGCATCTAATTTGATCCCAGTCCACTGCATCACACCTTTCTGCTCTGACGCGCTCGTTTCATCGCCCAACCTTTTCCCGCCCTGCTGAAAACCTTTCTTGCGCGCTTGCAAGCTATGAATAAAACTTGTTTTCTTGCAAATTAAAGCCAATTTCTTAACAAAGGTGAGCAAAGATATATTATGAAACAAACAAAAAAGCCAAAACCATGCTTTTTTCTGTGATAAAGTACTCAAGGAAGTGACGAGAGCACTCAAGAAATAGGGAGAAGCACTTGCATGCGGCTCGTGTTCACCCTACACTTCTTTCGTGCTCTCGTCACTTCCTTGCGTGCTTGATCACAGAACAAAGCACGGTTTTGGCTTTTTTATTTGTTAACTAAAAAACAATCGTTTCGGGTTTATATCCCTTCTTCAGTGTGGAAGTAAACCGTTAGAGTACGCAATATACACAAAGACGTCAAATGGAGGCGCGTGCTCGCATAACTAGTAGCGCGCGCATGCATGAAGTCATAGTTCAAATGAGGCTGAAATTAATATTCAGTCCATCTGGCTGAACAGTTCCTAGTTGAAAAGTGATCCTGATTTCACGCTGCTTTCGTTGGATGTTTGTGCCATTGTATAACTGCATACCCCGCACTTGGACATCAGAAACACTGTGAACAGTAGAGTTGAAATGTTGGGGCACAGGACACCCAGGATTGTTGTTGTGTGTTTTTTGCAAGTGTTCGCTAAAACACCTCCACAAGATGCTTGGATCGGCAAGTGAAATAGTCACGGATAGTAAAAGAACATTTAGGGCCTCGTATCTCGGTGAGAGGGCTGATGTTGGTGCAGGTATGGCACCGGGGATGCTGACACGCACGTGATCCAGACTGCTCAGCAGAGGAGTTGTCAGTGGAGTGCACAAGCATGTTTCTTAGGCGGAAGTCGCGTTTATATGCCACAAAAGGTAGGTGGTTGTGGGGAAAAAGCTCGCGTTTGCTGATCCGTTGATAGAATGCGAAAGTTCTGAAGTAGTAATCGTTTGATTTGAACCAGAGGTACCCTATTAAGGGTTGTGTCACTCTGTTCAGATGAGCATAGTGCATCAGGACGGCTGATAGTTGCTACCCTCCGAAGATCGTTTTCAAGCGAAGTACGAGTATAACCACCGTGTGAAAAGAATGTATTCATCTCTTTAGAACTCAGCGCTGATCCCCTCCAGGAATATCAACAAAAAATGAAATCCACGGTCAATGACATGTTTACCGCGTACGCACTACCACCTTCAGCCAAACAACACGTCGCTACCACACCTCGTACATCCTGCTTTTACCTTCTAGGAAGACACACATATACTAACAACCCTGGTCTACCCATAGTTTCTGCAGGTAATCGCCCTACGGAAAACATTTCCGCCTATCTTGATGAAGTCTTGGTTCTTTTTGGCAGTAGTCTTCCCACCTTATGTTAAAGACACCAATCATATACTTCATATATTTGACTCTTAGATTTGATACCACTGATCCAGGACATCGCTTTCTGTTCACCATGGACGTTAAGTCCCTGTACATAGTCATTCCAAACGACAGTGGATCGTAGTCCTACTTCCTGGAAAAGCGTGACAACAAAGAACCCTCAACGCGTACCCTTACAAGACTCACTGAACTGATACTTACCTTAAATTCATTCTCCTTTAACAACGAACACTACCGTCAGATTGGCGGGGTTTCAGTGGGAAGCAAAATGGGGTCAAACTATGCCTGCTTATTCGTTGGGTGTATAGAACATCACATCCGCGAATAGTACACAGGGTTTATACCACAGTTACATAAGAGATACATGGACAACGTTGCTGGGGAAGCTTCATGCAGAAGAGATGAACTCGAAGCCTTCATTGACTTCGTTTCTAACTTGCACCCCGCACTCCAATTTACATCCACTATCACTGAAACAGGACTACCTTTTTTGGACATCAACCTACGCACTTCTGATGATAGGATTCACATTTCCGTCCACTACAAGGAAAATGTATTTTGTAATGTTTTGGTATGTAACTGAAGTATGTAGGAATGTATTCATAAGATTGTGTTAATGATTTAGTTGTTTATTAATCCTGTGGGATTCGTTTGGTTATTTAAGAGATTGTAAGTTATGCAGAAACCATTCGAAGGCATCTCTTTATACTTGCTTTTAGTGATGTCCGTTTCCGAACAGCACGATATTCCTCGTGATTCCCAAAGTACTACGCCTCCTGAACATGAGGATTCCTTGTCTAATGCCGAAACCCTTCGGTTATTTTCACAACTGTTAGACTCTAAGCTTGATCAGAAGTTCACTTCTTTCAAGCGCGTACTTGAAGAGAAAGACAACCTTACACAGAGCCAGCTAAAGAAGCTGAAAACTGAGACGAAAGCTTCGAATACCTTTAATTATAAAGGTAACAGAGTACAGTTCGAGTTTAATCTCAACGTCCTCGACCAAATCGAGACGGCCTCTAAGAACCTTCGCGCAGGGAAAGTCTCTTCTGCAACTTCCGATCTCGAAGAAGCAAAGAAGCTCATCGATAAGCGCAACAAACTTGTGCGTTTCGCCGACAAGAGCCCCCCAGGTTGGACTGCTGTTGAAGAGTATGAGTCCGACGAACTCGCCGACGATTCAGAAGACGAGAAAAAGCTCCGTTCAGCCGAGAAGAGGGCGCTGTCGAAGATTCGTGAAAAGAAAAGAAAATTTCAACCTGCCCGTCCCAGAGCTCCGCAGCGTGAGTCAGCAACGGAAACCCAAACTTCTTTCTCGGCTGCTCCTGCTCAGCATTCTTTCAATCTTCAACAGCCCTTTCGCCATCAGTCCTTTCGTGCAAGACAACCAGTTCCCGCTGACAAATGTTTCAGCTGCGGCCAACGCGGACATTGGGCAAATTCCTCAGTTTGTCCCAGTCGCAACAACCTCACTCGAAACCCACCGAGCACCAAACCAACAAACGGATGATGGGTCCAGGGACAAATACGATGCTGCCTTAAAACGATTGGGACAAGATGAGTATCCTTTACCTGTATCTCCAGTGAATTCTCTGGGCGATTGTGACCCAGTTGACTTTTTCTACCAATCGACTAGCGATCCTAATTTTCATGATTCTCCGGAAATTTGTCCGGATTATCAAGAGGACGTGCAGAACATTGCCGTTAAAGGTAGATTAAGGCGTAATATTAGTTTCTGGGAGTATATAGGCGCTTCTTGGTTTATTCGCCAAACCATTTTGGAAGGCTACAAAATTCCTTTTTATTTTACACCTGCTCCTGCCACCTTCGGTAATAATAAGTCTTCCTTGCAGCATGCGGATTTTGTTCACAAAGCAATTACTGATCTTTTAGCTGTTGGTTCTGTTGTGGAATGCTCGTCTCCACCTTCAGTAATTAACCCTTTGTCTGTTTCCATTCAGTCTAACGGCAAGAAGAGGCTAATATTAGACCTCAGGTATCCTAATTCTTTTGTTAAAAAATTCACAATTAAGTTTGAAGACGCTAAAACCATGCTCAATTCATTTATTAACCACTCCCAAAATTGGTTCTATTCATTTTACATTAAATCGGGATATCACCATATTGATATCTTTCCTCCCGACCAAGACTTTTTGGGGTTTTCTTGGTCATTCAGTGGGGTAACCAGATATTTTAAGTTCACTGTTTTGCCATTTGGATTATCTACTGGACCTTATATCCTTACTAAAGTTATGAGGCCTCTAGTTAAATATTGGCGCAGCCAGGCGTACAGGATAGTCGTTTACTTAGATGATGGCTTGGGGGTATGCCCAACATTCGCGTGTTCTCGTTTGGAGGCCTTAGCCGTTAAGTCAGATTTGTCTCGTGCCGGGTTTGTTCCCAATATGCTTAAGAGTGTTTGGTCCCCGGTGCAGTGCCTTAGATGGTTGGGTTATTTTTGGGATCTTAAGAAGAAATCGCTCTCGATCCCCAGTGACAAAATTGACAGGCTCTTTACATCAATAGATGACGCACTTTCCCACACCACTATGCCCGCTAGGCAATTAGCTTCTGTCACAGGCAGTATTATTTCTAATATGCTTGTTATTGGTAATCTTTGTAAGCTTATGACCAAAAACTTGCACAGGGCCTTGGATTGCAGAGCAGGGTGGGAGTCGTCTGTTATTTTGGATTTGCCATCTCGCAAGGAATTAATTTTCTGGCGGAAAAATTTACTTCGTCTTAATTCTAGGCCCCTTTCAGAGGATGTTCGCCCAGTTACTCGGATTGCGTATTCAGACGCTAGCTCTCTGGGCTGTGCCGCCTATTTATCTATGGATGATTTTCCAGTTGCACACAAGAACTGGGACCCACTGGAAATGAGTCAAAGCTCCACTTGGAGGGAACTTCATTGTGTTTATTTTGCCCTCCAAAGTTTCGCACTACGTTTGTCTAATAGTTCTGTTAAATGGTTCACTGATAATCAAGCAGTCCCTATTATTGTTGATTCGGGCAGCATGAAAGAAGAATTGCATAAATTATCTGTGGATATTTTCTATGTCACCAGGGATTATAATATCGACTTAGACGTCGAATGGATTCCTCGTTCCCTCAACGATAAGCGGATTATCTTAGCAAAATCGTTGATTGCGACGACTGGAAAGTTAAGGATTGCTATCTTTACGCACTTACGTCCTACTGGGGACAGTGCTCAGTTGATTGTTTCGCTAGTTCCAAAAATTGCAAAGTTCCTAGGTTCTGTTCTCGATTTTACAATCCGTATTGCCTAGGCGTGGATTCATTTGCTTTCAGCTGGGCTGGCGAGTTTTGCTGGTTAGTCCCTCCTGTCACACTGGTGACCAGAGTCATTCGCCATGTTTGCCTTTGCAAATGCAAAGGTATATTAGTCATTCCTTATTGGCCATCCGCACCTTTTTGGCCTCTTCTGGTAGATTCTCAAGGGTCCTTTAATTTATCTGTTATCGATTACCTCTTCGTTGAGAACGGCAAGATGTGTTCTTACATGGGTCCAATAAGAATGCTATTTTTGGATCGGAGAATTTTAGCACACCGGTGCTTTTTCTCTTGCTCGATGGAGCTCTGTGATCGGTTTGGCTAGAAGGCACTGGCCTTCTATGATGCTATATAGGCACTGGCCTTTTGTTGGTGTGCAGCTATTCACACCGCCGTTTCACACGGCCATTTCACACATTTTGGGGTATTTATGTGTTTATTTTCTTCCTTTGTTTTTTGTTTACAAGGTGGAAATGCTCTTAGGGCTGGAGGTGCATCTGCTGCTGCTAATGCCGGTATCAGCGATCGCTTATTTAAGCGTCACGGCAGATGGAAATCTGACAGCGCTAAGGACGGCTATGTCAAAGACAAACTTGATTCTCTGTTATCCGTTTCTCGTAGTTTAGGTTGTTAAGCATTAATTATTAGCTTTTCTCTTTCTTTATTTTTCGAACGCGAGCATCAATAAACGAGATGCTCGCCCCTAGAACTGTGTGGTGTGTTTATTGAAGATTAATTACAAAATGTTTTATACTCGTTTCACAGTGATTAGAGTATAACAGATACTCACAACTACCTCAATTTCTCTTCTTTCCATCCTGATCACTGCAAAGGTGATCCCTTACAGTGAGTTTCTCCGTCATCGTCGACTTTGTTCCGACGACCATGACTTCCTCGTGAGACCTAAAAAGATGATTACATGCTTCTCACAGCGTGGATATCCTTGTACTTCGCTTGAAAACGACCTACGGAGGGCAGCAACTATCAGCCGTCCTGATGCACTAGGCTCATATCAACAAAGTGACACAACCCTTGATAAAGTGCCTCCGGTTCAAATCAAACTATTCCTACTTCAGAACTTTAGCATTCTATCAACGGATCAGCAAACGCGAGCTATCTTCCTACAACCACCTTTTGTGGCATGAAAACGCGACTTCCGCCTAAGAAACATGCTTGTTCACTCCACTGACAACTCCTCTGCTGAGCAAGTCTGGATCGCGTGCTTGTCAGCGTCCCCGGTGCCATACCTGCAACAACATCAGCCCTCTTACCGAGATAGGAGGCCCTAAATGCTCTTTTGCTATCCTTGACTATTTTACCTACCAATCCAAGCATCTCAGTTGTGTACTGTATATCCTGCTGTCGATGCCCTCTTCTTAACATTGGTGAAACCAGACGAAGCCTCAGGTGTCGTTTCAGCGAACACTTGCGAAGTATACACAACAACACTCCTGGGTATCCTGTGGCCCAACATTTCAACTCAGCTGGTCACAATATTTCTGGCCCCAGTTGTTCAAAAGTTGATAGCGCTATCCACCGGATAAACCACTATCCAGTGGATAAGTGTTAGGGAAACCAATTGCGTTATCCACTGGATAGAGATTTATCCGGTGGATAGCGCTATCCAACTTTTGAACAACTGGGGCCTGATGTCCAAGTGTGGGGTGTGCGGTTATGCAATGGTACAAAACTTCTAACGAAAGCAGCGTGAAATGAGGATCATTTCCCATCTAGGAACTGTTCAGCCGGATGGACTGAATATTAATTTCAGCTTCATTTGAACTATGATTTTATGCATGCGCGCGCTATTAGTTATGCGAGCACGCGCCTCCATTTGACGTCTTTGTAGCCTGCGAGCAGGCTCTCTATTCGGGGGGCAACGCAACGTGAATTATTTTCTTATGTGAATTATTTTCTTCGAGAGCGCCGAAGGCGCGAGTTTCGGCGAGCGAAGCGAGCCGCTGGGCGAGCGAAGCGAGCCCGCGGTGAAAATTGAGAGCCTGCACGTATCCCATTGAATTTTGAATCCGGCGCGTTCGTCCACGAACGCAGCACTCTGATTGGTCAAAAATGACAGGCTCAATTAATATGAGTAATTAATATGCATATGGCTCAATTAATATGCATAAGTTCCTAATTTTTCGGGCGCAAGAATTACACACACGGCTCGACAAAGAAGACAATTTTACGAAATAAATACCAATGTTTTCGCACATCGTCGCCAATACTTGTCCGCGACTTCCATCGCGATTTGAAACTTCAAATAGATTTTCCGTGGACATTCGACCCGATTTTCCAGTTCCATATTTCACCAAAAAACTACAACTGCAGATACGGCAATGTCCACTTGCTTTGTTGACAACTTTTTTCGGAGTTAAAACGCGTTCTTCCGATCTTTCCATGAAGAGCCACAAAGATCTAGACGAAATCCCGGGAAAACTTCCACTTGCATCTTTCTGTCATGTTTGTTTATATTTTTCTCGTTCCCTATTGGCTAGTTATTTGACACCGGAAGCGTGGCGAGTTGTCAACAAGTTGTCACATTTCGAGGGGCCGGAATTGAAATTCAACGACTCACGTGCAGGCTCTCGTTTTTCACCGCGGGCTCGCTTCGCTCGCCTTCACTTCGTTCGCCGAAACTCGCGCCTTCGGCGCTCTCAAAGAAAATAATTCACGTTGCCCCCCCGAATAGAGAGCCTGCTCGCAGGCTAACGTCTTTGTGTATATTGCGTATAAGTGTGAATGCTATATTCACCGCGCTACCCGGTGAATATAACATTTTAAGGCGTGGCTGCTAAGCTAAGTTACTTTTTCACGTGTGCTTTTTGTCAAGTTTTAGCCCCCTTTTTTACTGTTTGATGCCCACATCGCAAAATTATACTAAAACAATTATTCGCCTCAGGCTCAGTAAATATTGGCGAACATTTACCTCGCCTTCCGCTCGGTACTGATATTCGCCAATATTTACTTCGCTTTCGGCGAAAAATTGTTAATTCTAACCTATAGAATGTAATTGAACAAAACTGAATGCAAGGCTGGCACTACGGCAAAGGGCTGATTTATTTAAGGCCAATATTTCGGCTAACAAAATTAGCCTTCCTCAAGGCCAGAGCTATACAGAAGGAAAATGCTATAACGGCTCCAAAAATTTGAATTTAAAAATACACAAATGGTTAATGATTAACTAGTTTAGAAATAAAAAACAAAATGCATATATATAATAATAATATTTAAAAAATAATAATAATAATAATAATAATTATAAGAAAAAACAATTTTTAAGATAACATGGTATACATATATATAGGGTGTAATGCTGATGTAATACAAACAATGTTTAGATTTGAGCTTCGCGTCGTGTGGACCTCTGCATTCAAAGGTTATCTATAGAATGTATATGGCGTCAATAATATTCTAACGTTTTACTTCCACACTGAAGAAGGGTTATATACCCAAAACATCTGTTTTTTTTTAGAAACATTTCTAACACTTCTTGATATTTATTCTACAATATCAACCCCATCACTTTTACAATTGCAAGTGTCAGGCATCACCAACGAACTAAAGAGACGATACACAGATCACCAACGAACTTCCCGTTCACCGTTCACTTCTTGCTTTTCTGCTAGCCGAGTAACCAGCAAGCACTTTTCGTCTCAGTACCTTGGACAAAAAAGTCGGCCTCTAATCCGTCCTAATGTGAATTTATGTTGGTAAACTTAGATGAGTTTTGCGTCTCGACGGGTTTCTCGTCCTCTAGTGTGAATACAGCTATTGACAAAAAAACCCTCTGCATCATCGCACGGCCGCCATTATGTTCGACCAGGAGAGTGACGGGTACAACACATGGACGGAAGCCAACTCTGAATTTTCAAAAAACAAACTCTGATTTTCAAAACGACAAACCGGCTCTGATTTTTATGAAAACAAATTCTAATTTTCGAGAAACAAATTACGATTTTAGCAAAACAAGCTCCGGTTTTCGAAGAACAAACTCTAATTTTGAAAAACAAACTCCGATTTTCAAAAATGATTAAGTGTAAACGTGGGTGTCCTAAAGCTTCAGTAGCGATCTAAAGTGGAAATGGTTTCCTCGTTCGAAAAATGGCGAATTCGTGTTCTGTGAACTAGGAAGAGCAGGCATGTTTTCGCGCCATGTGGTCCGAAAACACGATATTTCATCCAGCAGTGCTGGTAAAAAAGTTGCCCCTTCATATAAGGGGTGCACGGTTCTTGGTGTATAAATAATCACGGATCTTGACATACATACGACCGCAGATGTATCTATAGCAACCTCGTTGTATTGATACGGATGGACATACTCGAATCGTGATGTACATATTCGAATCTTGATACAAATATACAAATCTTGCATTTTTAGGTATCTTAATCTACATGTACAACTCCATGTTTTTACGTCGCTCTCGATATGTACATACTTAATCTTGTTGTTTTGTCCTTTTTTGACAAGCATACTAGAAAGCTGGTTTACTAACTTAGAGCAAACGCCGCTGATTTGAAGTAAACAGAGTACCTTATTCGTACCTATTTTCGCTCACCTTAATTTTTGCTATTTTCGCGAATTAAACAAAAATCACGAAATTAAAGACTCGCGAAAAAAAAAAACTCGCGAAAGTTGGTGACTTCATATGCCTAACGAAACTGGAAATTGACTGTTGTATTTTGAGAGCTGAAAGTTCCATTTCTATCTTGTCTTGCTATCTTCTTCTGAATAACTATCGGACGAACGAATGACTAATCGTCTTTGAGTTCTTGTTTGAAATTATACCTTTATACGGTATGTGTTGATCATTCATTACCTATGTAAATTTAGCCTGCGCAGCTGGCGGTTTAGTTGGGGAGAGCGCGCGAGCTCGCGAGCGGCGAAGCCGCCAGAAAAACCATTCATTCTCTCCTCCCCATTCCCCGGCGTGAGAAAACCATTCATTCCATGAACAAACCTACAAATTTAATTAAACTATTTCATTTTCACTTACGACAGGCAATTTAGCCAAATGTCCCTTGAGATAACTACTTCGCTCTATTGGAGGCATGGAAGACTGGTACTGCCATTCAGCAAGTCCAGTTGCAATGCAAGCTGTGAAAGAAAGCATATTGTAAATTTAAGCCACGAAAGACAGCAAACTACAGGCTGCAGACAGGAATACAATGAAGACGGCATACCTAGATTAAGATTAGTGCCTAATTACGGGTCCAATTACATTCTCGTCACCAGAGCAGCCTAACCCTCCTAGCTGCCAGCGCCTGGGCACAAGAACTGGTCCTCGTGCCCAGGCGCGGGCGGCTAAGAGGACCAGGCGGCTCTGGGGACGAGAATGGTTTAATTGCAATTTGGCCCAATCTATTTCCCAGTCTTTTTACTGCACTATGCATTTTCCCCCTAGTCTTCAAGCAGTCTTAATTTTGGCCGACAAAATTCCACTGAGATAACTAGCTTAACACTGCTTTGAACATCCGAGCCACGTATCTTGTGAATGTTTCGTCTTCTCATCTGAAAAGATGAAAAACAGGCTCTAATCTGCATTGACATTGCTAAGGACGGAGGCAGTCACCCATCCTCGGAGACCCAGGGGCAGATAGTCGGGGCAAGAGGCAGATAAAACGGGCGAAATCAGTGCCAGCGAAAGTTTACAAGACGGGCAGGAACAGCCCCTGGGAGGATACCTTTAACGGACTAGTTCAAGAGTCCATTTGCGTTCTTGCTTCTGATTGAGCACAAATTTTCAGGCATTGTATTTTTTGTGCTCAATCAGCGATCACTTATTTCCCCGTACCTTTTGTGACGTCTTTTACAGAATGTAATGTAATTTAATGTGAAAATTTTTGTATTTAATGATTTATGTATTTTTGTGAATTTGGTTGTGAATAAATTGTGAATTGTGAAATTGTAAAAAGCGTAACTTTGCTAAATCTTGTACCCAAATGTCCTATACTCGTGCTTACTGAAAAATACTTCTTGTCTCACTCCTTCGATGGGCCTACCATCCAAGAAAGTCTCAGTAAATTGGGACCCACAAAGCCGAGAAATCGAGAAATTTGGCAAGGGTACTCAAGGAAAAAGAAAACGAGTATGAAAATCAGATAGAGGCACTGTGAAAAGTTCACACCTTAGGCATGAACTTTTAGAAGCATGCAGTTTGGATTTACGTGCGATCCACAACTTGTATTTGCGTTTCCTCCAATTTTCACAATATCTCAATCTGATTTCCGTGCTTGTTTTTTTTTCCCTTGATTCCCCTTGCAAAATTTCTCGATTTCTTGACATTTTGGGTTCGCGTAGTACTAAAACTTTTTTCGATAGTGGGCCTGTCGGCGAGCGACACAAAAAGTTCACTTGTGTACGCACGAGTGCATGAGATCTGGGTACAATATTTAGCAAAGTTACACTCTGTATAAGACGACACGAAAGGAAAGGGGAAATTAGCTGATCGCTGATTGGGCACAAAAAATACAATGCCTCAAAATTTGTGCTCAATCAGAAGCAAGAACGCAAATGGGCTCTTGAACTAGTCTGTTAAAGGTATCCTCCCAGGGGCTTTTCCCGGCCGTCTTGTAAACTTTCGCTCGCACCAGTTTCGCCCGTTTTAGCTGCCTCTCGCCCCGACTATCTGCTCCGAGGATGGCAGTTACCTTGGTTGAAATTAGGTCACTGCTTCTTGTTTTACGTAGTTTATCTGCCCTTCTCCTCATGTGTTTTAAAAACTGTTGAATCTCTCTGCTGTGAGCGACTGCTCTGAATCTCGTCACAGGTCTACCAGTCTCTGTTTGCGTGGTGGACTGAGCACTTTTAGATGGCTGTGTCGCTTGTCGACTAAGCTTCCTGGACGCAACCAGTTTATCGCTTATTAAACAGAAAAAGTGAAATAATGATAATCAGAAATAATGACATAATGTTGCCGTGACTTTGTGTCAATTTGTTTTTCGGCACAAAGTACAATACTACCACACTAGAGCAGTTTTCAAATCTGATTGTCGTAAAACCAAACCAAAGCAGGAACAAAACACAAAATCGACCAATCATAAGTCGAAGCAAATGCAAGTAATTAGCACTACCAAACCAGTGGATAGTGTTTTTTTTGCGCGCCCTGTGACCATCCAAGTGAAAGCTACTGATCAGTACTTTCCAGTGGTACTATTTATTACGCTGTACAAGATGGTTCTAACTTTTGAGTCTGTGTATGAAATCCTAAAGTGTGACCATTCAAATGCCACACAACTCAAATTATTTTTGTTCTGATATGTTCGATGAGTTTGAAAATGATATTGAAAAATTCTCCTCTCTTGGATCAGTATTAATTTTAGGAGATTTCAATTCTAGAACTGGCAAATATTCTGACATTGTGTGTCAGGAGGGAAACACGATAATAACAAATGATCAATCTAACTCCTCGTTATGTGCCCCTCAACGCAGGAGTACCCAACGACACATTTTTCAGAATTGAAGTATTATTGGCTAAGACGCTTTTTTAGTGTCCGCAAACACGTTTTGGGTTAATATTTAACTTCCGTGGGAAAAAAATATCCGCTCTTCAGTGCCAGCAAGCAGTAAATTGAACACTTGAAGATGCCAGCCAGAATTCGTGTTCGCCATCGTTTTTCCCAGCCAGAAAGAGATTTTGTGCGAGATTTTCCCAGCAATTGTTCTTGTGACACGATTTTTGCCAGCCAGGGGATTGTTTCCGACTCACGAGAAAAACACAAAGACCAATGGCGAGATAGTGCAGTAGAGTAATTTTTTCTGTTAAATCAGCATTTTCCCGTTAACATGTATTAAATATCACTATGCATTTTACTTACCTCGATGCTTTAACACGCTGAACTCACCACGGAAAAAGTCTACTTCCACTTCTCATGTGGGGATAGCATAAAGTCGTTGTCTTTTGTTAAACATATGTCGCTGGATAGTGCACACTTGAGTTTATGGTATTAAAGGACCACAACTCCTTTTTCCAGCTGTTAATCTCGAGTATATGATTTAAGGTGGTCTTCCACAGGAAAAACGAATTTTTTTAGAACAGAACTTTGTGGGAAACTTCTATCATCATTTTATAGGACTTCACGCCCTGACTTCAATAGGACCCTTTTCAGGTCACAGGTCATGATAGTTAACGATTAACTGGCCTCTTAAGCTAGAAAAAGTGATGTTCATGGTAACAACGATAACTCACTAATGGACAGTTGGAAAGGAATCAAATTAACTCTAATGTGCACGATTGTGCAATAAACCTCAAACATAGGCCAGTTTTCCTTCATTCTATTTTTTATTATGAGTAATAGGACAAAGGATCACTTAATGAGACGTATTTCAAACCTAGATACACTTTGTTAGGTTCACTGCACCACGAAAAAGGTGCTTTAGTGTTAATGACAATTTCAGAGCAATAGGTTAAAATGCAAGGGAGGTATCATTGTTAAGAGTTCCTTTATTCCAAGAAATTGTGTCATTCGAGAAAAACGGTCTTTAAGATAAGAGAACGGATTCTAGACAGTTACCCGTCTCTGATTATCCTAAAACTATGGTCAAATTCAAGTTGCCACACTAAAATGCAAGCTAAATGGTATTTTTGTCGGCTAAAACTCGGACCTCAGGACTCTCTCCTCAGTCAGGTGTTTCTGCACAGTAGTACCATATGTCATTCTACTGAGAGGCGGGGGGGGGGGGGGTTGTGTTCTTATTGAGGTTTGTTTTTGATGAGCATTTAATAAAAGTAAACAATTGTTGCTATGGCCGTTGCTATGGAAAAAGTCACATACTGCCGAATAGATTTCTTAAATTCACTGCTTAATGCTGGAAATCGAGTGAGATTATTTCAAGACAGCATTCCCAAGTGTTTAAAGGTTACAATTTTGCCATTTTAAAAAAAGTGACTTTTGCAACCGAACATCACTTTTTTTAGTAGAAGACCACCTAAAAGCTAAATATTTGTGAGTACCTTCAACTATTTTTTTTAGATATACCGTTCAAAATGTTATGAATCGCCCTTTTGTTGATGTCACTGGCAATGTTTCATACATCGCACATTAAGATAAAAAACGATTGAACAGAAAATGTGTTCTGGGCGGCACATTAAAATGTTGATGCAAGGAAAGCTCAGTCCATTGACGCAGATGCCTGGAAGGCACAGTCTTTCGTCGATGGCACAGTGTTTCGATGGCGGCAGTGTAAATGTGTGATGGAAGGTATACTGAAATGCAGGTGCCAGTGAGGCACAGTCGTTCGCTGATGGCACAGTTAATGTTTGATAGACGGCACATTGTAATGCAGGTGCCAGTGAGGCACAGTCTTTCAGTGACGACACATTCTTTCGTTGACGGCACAGTTGATGTCTGATGGACAGGCGCCAGTAAGGCAGTCTTTCGTTGATAGCACAGTTAATGCTTGAAGGACGGCACATTCTAATGCAGGTGCCAGTAAGGCACAGTCTTTCCTTGCTGGGACAGTTAATGTTTGATGGAAGGCACATTGAAATGCAGGTGCCAGTAAGGCACAGTCTTTCGTTGATGGTACGTTAATGTTTGGTGGACGGCACATTCTAATGCAGGTGCCAATAAGGCACATTCTTTCGTTGATGGCACAGTAAATGTCTGATTGACGATATATTGTAATGCAGGTGGCAGTAAGGCACAGTCTTTCTTGAAAAGCACAACGTTTCGATGGCGGCGGTGCAAATGTCTGATGGAAGGCACATTATAAGGCAAGTGCCAACGAGGCACAGTTTTTCGGTGATGGCACAGTTAATATTTGATGGACGGCACATTGAAATGCAGTTGCCAGTAAGGCACAGTCTTTCGTTGATGGCACGTTAACGTTTGATGGACGGCACATTCTAATGCAGGTGCCAGTTAGGCACAGTCTTTCATTGACGGCACATTCTTTCGTCGATGGCACAGTAAATGTCTGATTGACGATATATTGTAATGCAGGTGCCAGTAAGGCATAGCCTTTCTTGAAAAGCACAATGTTTTGATGGCGGCAGTGGAAGGCACATTATAAGGCAAGTGCCAGCGAGGCACAGTTTTTCGTTGATGGCACAGTTAATGTTTGATTGACGGCACATTCAAATGCAGGTGCAAGTAAGGCACATTATTTCCTTGACGGCACAGTTAGTGTCTGATGAACAGCACATTGTAATGCAGGTGCCAGGAAGGCACAATCTTTCATTGACGACACAGTCTTTCGTTGATGGCACAGTGTTTTGATGGCGGCAGTGTAAATGTCTAATAGAAGGCACATTGTAATGCAGGTGCCAGTAAAGCAAAGTCTTTCGTTGAACTGGAAGCAGGCAGAAAGTCTATTTCATAAGTAGATGAAGTATGATCGTCCGGGTAAGAGAAGTCTTGAGAACGCCAGTTTAAGATGACGTCGGCAGACGTTTCCACAACCTAAGCAGTAGATTTCATTACAGTCAATTTGCGTGTTAGTTCAATTGGTAGAGCACTGAGGAGCCAGGAACCAGAAGGAGGTAGAGTGTCCATTTCATACGTACGTGACTTATGATCGTCTGGGTGAGTGTAGTCCTGAGACCGACTGTTTTAGATCACCTTGTATGACGTTTCGGCATCCAAAGTAGTAGATTTCATTACAGTCAAATTGCTTGTTAGTTCAATTGGTAGAGCGCTGAGGAGTCAGGAACCAGAAGGAGGTAGAGTGTCCATTTCATAAATAGGTGACCTATGATCGTCCGAGTGTGTGTAGTCATGAGGAGGACTGTTTGAGATGACGTTGGATGACGTTTGTGCAACCTAAGCGGTAGATTTCTTTACAGTCAATTTGCTTGTTAGCTCAATTGGTAGCGCACTGAGGAGCCAGGAACCAGAAGGAGGCAGAGTGTCCACTTAATATGTAGGTGACCTATGATCGTCCGAGTGAGTGTAGTCCTGAGAACGCCTGTTTGAGATGACGTTGGACGACGTCTGTGCAAACTAAGCGGTAGATTTCATTACAGTCAATTTGCTTGTTAGTTCAATTGGTAGAGCACTTAGGAGCCAGGAACCAGAGCGAGGCAGAGTGTCCATTTCAGACGTAGGTGACTTATGAACGTCTGGGTGAGTGTAGTCCTGAGAACGACTATTTGAGATGACGTTGGACGACGTTTGTGCCACATATGCGGTAGATTTCATAACAGTCAATTTGCTTGTTAGTTCAATTGGAAGAGCACTGAGAAGCCAGGAACCAGAAGAAGACAGAGCGTCGATTTCATAAGTAGGGGACGAATGATCGCCTGGGTGAAAGAAGTCCTGAGAACGACTGTGTTAGATGACGTTGGACGACGTCTGTGCAAACTAAGCGGTAGATTTCATTACAGTCAATTTGCTTGTTAGTTCAATTGGTAGAGCACTTAGGAGCCAGGAGCCAGAAGGAGGCAGAGTGTCTATTTCAGACCTAGGTGACTTATGATCGTCTGCGTGAGTGTAGTCCTGAGAACGACGGTTTGACTTGACGTTGGTTGATGTTTCCGCAACCAAAACGGTAGATTTCATTACAGGCAATTTGCTTGTTAGTTCAATTGGGATAGCACTGAGGAGCCAGGAACCAGAAGGAGGCAGAGGGTCCATTTCAGACGTAGGTGACTTATGATCGTCTGGTTGAGTGTAGTCCTAAGAACCACTGTGTTAGATGACCTTGGATGACGTTTCCATAACCAAAGCAGCTGATTTCATTACAGTCAAATTGCATGTTAGTTCACTTGGTAGAGCGCTGAGGAGCCAGGAATTAGAAGGAGGCAGAGTGACCATTTCATACGTAGGTGACCTATGATCGTCCGAGTGAATGTAGTCCTGAGAACGACTGTTTGAGATGACGTTGGACGACGTTTGTGCCGCATATGCGGTAGATTTCATAACAGTCAATTTGCCTGTTAGTTTAATTGGTAAAGCACTGAGAAGCCAGGAACCAGAAAAAGACAGAGCGTCCATTTGATAAGTGTAGTGAGTGTAGTCCTGAGAACGACTGTTTGAGATGACGTTGGATGACGTTTGTGCAACCTAAGCGGTAGATTTCATTACAGTCAATTTGCTTGTTAGTTCAATTGGTATAGCACTGAGGAGCCAGGAACCAGAAAGAGGCAGAGTGTCCATTTCATACGTAGGTGACTTATGATCGTCTGGGTGAGTGTAGTCCTGAGAACGACTGTTTTAGATCACCTTGGATGACGTTTCGGCATCCAAAGTAGTAGATTTCATTACAGTCAAATTGCTTGTTAGTTCAATTGGTGGAGCGCTGAGGAGCCAGGAACCAGAAGAAGACAGAGTGTCCACTTAATACGTAGGTGACCTATGATCGTCCGAGTGAGTGTAGTCCTGAGAACGCCTGTTTGAGATGACGTTGGACGACGTCTGTGCAAACTAAGCGGTAGATTTCATTACAGTCAATTTGCTTGTTAGTTCAATTAGTAGAGCACTGAGGAGCCAGGAACCAGAGCGAGGCAGAGTGTCCATTTCATACGTAGGTGATGTATGCTCTTCCGTGTCAGTGTAGTCCTGAGAAGGACTTTTTGAGATGACGTTGGTGGACGTTTCCACAATCTAAGCTCTAGAATTTATTACATTCAATTTGCTTGCAATTGGAAGACCACGGAGCAGCCAGGAACCAGAAGAAGGCAGAGTGTCCATTTCATAAGTAGATGAAGCGTGATCGTCCGTGTGAGTGTAGTCCTGCGAGCGACTTGTTGAGATAACATTGGCAGACGTTTCGACAACCTAAGCGGAAGACAACATTAGAGTCCATTTGCTTGATAGCTCAATTGGTAGAGCACTGAGAAGCCAGGAAACAGGAGGAGAAAGAGTGTCCATTTCATACGTAGGTGACCTATGAGTGAGTGTAGTTCTGAAAACGACTGTCTGGGATGACGTTGGATGACGTTTCCGCAACCATAGCGGTAGAACTCGTTACAGTCAATTTGCTTGTTAGGTCAATTGGTAGAGCACTGAGGATCCAGGAACCAGAAGGAGGCCGAGTGTCCATTTCATACGTAGGTGACGTGTGATCGTCTGGTGAGTGTATTCCTGAGAACACCTGTTTGAGATGACGTTGACTGACGTTTCGATAGCCTGAGAGTTATTACTAGAGTTGATATGCTTGTTATTTCAGTCGGTAGGGTGCTGGATTAAGAAACAATTAGAAAGGGTGATCCAGACATTCATTGCTAATCGTTTCAGTACTCGGAGATACCAAACCGTAATACATGAGATGACGTTGGGTGACGTTTCCACAGTTGAAGCGGTAGATTTCATTACATTCGATTTCCTTGTTAGTTCAGTTGGTAGAATACTAAGTAGCTAGGAAGCAGAAGCAGAAGCAGGCAGAGAGTCTATTTCATAAGTAGATGAAGTATGATCGTCCGGGTGAGAGTTGTCTTCAGAACGACTGAGATAACGTTTCCACAAGCTAAGCGGTAGTTTTTATTACGGTCACTTTGCTTGTTAGCTTAACGTGTGGAGCACTGAGAATCCAGGAACCAGAGGGAGGCAGTGTCCATTTGCTTGATAGCTCAATTGGTAGAGCACTGAGAAGCCAGGAAACAGGTGGAGAAAGAGTGCCCATTTCATACGTAGGTAACCTATGATCGTCCGAGTGAGTGTAGTTCTGAAAACGACTGTTTGGGATGACGTTGGATGACGTTTCCGCAACCATAGCAGTAGATTTCATTACAGTCTATTTCTTTGCTAGTTCAGTTGGTAGGGAACAGAGGAGTTAGGAAGCAGAGGGGGGAGAGAATACATTTCACAAATAGGTAAAGTATGATCGTCTGGATGAATGTAGCCCTGAGAACGACTGTTTGAGATGACGTTGACTCACGTGTCGATAGCCTGAGCGTTATTATTAGAGTCCATATGCTTGATATTTCAGTCTGTAGGGTGCTGATTTAAAAAACAATTAGAAACGGTGATCCAGACATTTATTGCTAATATTTTCAATACTTGGAGATACCAAATCGTAATACATTTACGAGTGTCGATAGAAGAGAGTAGAAAGGGGATATTCATAATCAGTTCCAGTGATTTAACGAAACGACGATCCAATTTTTTTCTTCTTTTTTTGTTGCTGATCCTTTTTCTGGTTTAATTGGTAAGATGCTGAATCAAAATGGTGCCAAATTCTGGGTTAGCGAGATAGCCACGTTCGTTAATCAGGTCAAAAGACCAAGGATCTCTAACATCAATTCCAAACGCAAGCGTGGAGCATCTTTGTATGACCAGGAAAATCCACTTGTTCTTCCACTGCAAAAATCGCGAATGGCGCAAAGGACGGCTACCCCGCAACTTCCGCAACCAACGCTTGATGCAGATGCGCTGTCTGGCTGATCTGGCATCGGAACTCTGAATCGCTTGATTTTGAACCATTTTGAAGGTAGAAATTTATCATTACTGGTTACTTGGTGAATTATTTCGATGATTTCGTGTGCATTCCTGTTAAGATCATCTGGAATAGGAGAATGATAGCCATCGTCGAAGAAAACTGTTTGATCGATGACCGAGAATATGGCCAGTCCCCAATGGTTTGAGTTAATGTGAACCGGCAAATACATGCTCTTTACACTATCCAGATCATAGTTGGCACATATGTTGACCACAACATTCTCGAAAAGTTCCCCAGTGGATAGAAAAGACGGAAGTAGAATATTGTGGCACGCTTGTCTGTTGTGGTTGGACTCATCGCAATATTTCTGTCCCAAAAAGTTCAAAATTTCATCGGACAGGTACCTCTCGCCACACAACTGGGATAGTACCTGGGACGTGATTGTGTAACCGTGGTAGGATGCCAGATAAGTGCCCTCGAGGTTCCACCTGTCTAATAAAGCATGAGTGACGTCATCTGTAAAAGCTGATAAATGGGAAACACTTCGAAGCCATGCCTTCTCAAATTCTACCTCTGCGCGCAGACGTTTCAAACGATGAAATCTTTGCAGTATTAGAATACCATGTTGGTTAAAGTTACCATACGAGGAAATCTGCACTACTTTTTCAGATTCTTTATTTGAAGACTCCGCGAACTCTTTCTCTATATCCAGAAGAACAGATTGCGGCGGTAGTTTGTTTACTTTAAGAGGGTCTGTAAGTACACACTTACTGCTACTCAGTGAAAAAGACGTCACTGTCCTATCAACATCGGGGAACTTTGTTTCACCAATCAAGCGCCTTGGGAAGCAGAAATTGTCATTTCGACGAAGCACTTCCGCCATAACTCCCATTTCCAACGGAATTTCTTCTGAAGGAATTTCATCCAGATTAATGACTTTTGAAACATTTTTCGTTGTGGCTGGCCCTTTCTTTGGCGCTTGAGCCGACTCTTCAACACTGGGAACGGTAAGCAACTCTAATAGTGTTTCATTGGTCTCGGTGGCCATCGCTGAATTTTCTGACGCCAATTCACAGGAGTTCGATTTAGAAGACTTAGATGGAAAATCAAAGGTCTCGCTGTCGTTGATATCGTGTATCAAGATAGAGGCTAACGAGGAGCGGAAAGCCTTTCCTTTATTTTTGGATCTAATGTTTCTCCTCGCCTTTGATGGTACCTGTTTCCTACGCTTGGGTGTTGCCTTGTGGTTGACATCACCATTTTCCATGCTGATGGTGTCACTCGAGCCTTCGGTTTTCTTTTGGCACGGCCGTTCGTCCTGTTCATTGATTATAACTGGAGTCTTCCTTGACTGCTGATCGAGTGAGTCGTAAGAGTCACTGGGTAACTCCGGTTTGTTAATTGGTGAAAGACAAGGTTTAGATTCTGAAGATTTCGATGTTTCGTTTTGACTTTCTGGCGTGTCCTTGTCGCTGACTTGGAATGCAGGTGACGAAGAAGGGCCAGCTTTCCCCTTGTGACAATCCACAGTTTTTGTTTCCTGTACCTGCATCTTGCGTTTGCGAAGAGAAGACTCTTTGCTCATGCTGCTTCTGTTCTTCATCCTTTGCTTTGATTCCTCTGAACAAGTTCTTCTTTTTTTGTTTGGAATGTCACGAGCAGCGTCGGGATCGATCTTGTGCTTCCTCTTTCTTCCGAACCTGGACATTGATTCATAATTTATCGCCCTGTTAAAATAAGAAGCTGGGAGCCACATGTCATCATCTGACTGATAACCCTTGAAGCGAACTTTGTACTCATACGTCAAAGAGTCCTTGCATAAACGTTTTTGCAGCACATCTTCGATCTCGTAAAAGTCATCAGGCAGGGGATCTTCTTGCTGCTCATCCAGGGATGTCTGATACGAAGCTGCTTCTGTTTCGTCTAATTTGACATCCCCTCTGCAGATGAATCCCATTTCATTTAGTAGCTTCTTGGAAGCCTCATGCAGCTTATAGCTCCCCGGGGTGTTTTCTGTGACAGGAATAAGTTCAACAGGACCGAGTATGGAAGAAGATGCTCTCCACTGTGTGAGTCCCAAGGCAGGATGTACATGGTAGGTGTCATCAGTAGCAGATTGCTGATAAATAGAAAAACGAACTCTCACGGAAGAGTCACCTTTCAACCGGAAGCTGTTCACGTCAGCGCCATCTTTACATGATTGGATTGCCTCAACGCGAGCAATGTCGAATACCTTCTGCCCCTTCAATGACGATTTTAAGGCCACGTTTGCGAATTTCACGATATCGTGTTTTGGGTCAAGAGGCGCCTTACCCGGAAGGTACTTTGCAGCCCAGTGTCGTTTCTGGCGACACCGGGCAATGTACTCCCTTGGAAGAAGGAGCTTCAATGCTCGTTTAATGTGCATTGTTGTCGTTCTTCCACCAACGGATTTGGAAATTTTCCATTTCTGAGCTTTACTCCCTTTGTCTGCTCCCTCTCTTTCTTCCTCACATTCGAATTTGTCTATTTCGGTTTCACCCTCATCAATATTTCCCTTACTTTCTTCTTCCTTTGTCTCGTCACTCTCTTCGTTCTCTTCATTGGCATTTTCGATGTCCTCTTCAAGGTCGAAAACGCAGCCTTTGGCATAGGCGTAAGTCTTGTCCAACATGTTGTAGTCATCTGGCAAGTCTCCGTCCATAAATCGCAGACCATCTGGATGATCACAACGGTACGGGACCTCCCAGTAGCCGCTTTTCTTCAGGAGCTCTACAGCCTCTGCTGGCATATACTTTTCAAACAACACCTGGCCATTTTTCACACCCCGGGAATGAGCTTGCCTCTGTTCTTCCAGAAAAGCTTTGTATTCAGATGGGTATCTGTATGATCCCTCTTCTTTCAGCGCGCATTTAGAAAAAGCAAAGGCTCTTTGCCTCCTGTTGGATGACTGTCTAACTTTAGCTCCAGCTTGGGCCAGGCGCTGCTTAGTGTTGATGTTGAACTGAACCCTCGTGCTCTTATCCAGCATATCCGCAAAGGTCGGCTGGGCATCTAAAGACTGGATTTCAGTGGTCTTCCCTTGCATTTCACTGATGATCCTCTCGGTTGACTTCGTACCTGTGTTGTAAAGAGACCCCGCAGATGGACCAAGCTCTTTAAAATGCAAGAACATTGCAAGCTGGTAAAGTGTAGCGGCAGCGAATAGAATCTCTGCAGTCGTGTAGCATCCATTTGTCAGGAATTTACCCCGTTTCGAAGGGTCAGACTTGGCACCTGGTTTGGAATGCAAGGGAATCTTTTTCAGCTCCAAGACTCTCTTCCACAGGCGGAGAATAATTATGGCACTCGAAACAGACTCTTGTACTTCAGCTGGAGATCCAAAGTATACCCTTCGAAATGGTTCAATGAGGCGACATACGGCTCTAATGTACAGGCTTGTTGCTTCAGACCCTGGGATGTGTTCATCAAGAAGATCTGCAATATGGGTTGTGAAAAGCCTTTCGCATGCATCAGAATTCTGATCACAGAAAAAGACTAGGAGGAGGTCGGTAGCGTTAAATCCACAATCCAGTCCTAAGTTCTGACAGCGATTTTTTAAGTCGTGGAGATGTTGAATTGTTGCCAGTCGTGTTATCCTCCCGCCTTCTTCCCAGAATGTCAACTCTCTTGTCTCATACTTCAGATTCTTAAGAAACAATCTCTGTTCGTGGTCGTAGTCAAGGCATGCTATTGCGGGAAGGTGCCAGTAATATGGAGCAAGGAATCGTTCCCCTTCTACGCCCAATCCCAGAAAAACGATACCATCTTTTACCTCTTGTTTTGTTGGCTTCATCAACTTGCTGGCAGCTGACAACGAGAAACCAGCAGAATCAGTCGAGTATGTCAGAAGGTTGATAGGCACTTGACGCACTTCCCCTGATTCGGTGTAGTAGCAAAGGTTCCTTAACTTCTCCCAGTATCTCAAAAGGTGGCTTGCCTTGTATCCCTTGTCCACGGTTGGCCACAAACAGTAGATCAACGTTGGCTTATCTAACGGTGCCAAGGCAGTAAAATTATGGATGGAGACATTTTTCGCTAGCTGGTGATCGTCAAGGAGTTTGTTAACCAACCTCTTCAGCGCATCATAGTCGTCTTTGTCACCTTTTGAGGAATCTCTTCGAGGAACTGTAATGGACTCGTTAGTCCAGCTTTCTACGTCTGGATTCCAAGCTTTCCCTAAAAGGACGACTTCTCCTGAGTTTGACAAACGCGGCTGAAGGTATCTCAAGCTTCGTGCCCCATCACTAGCCTCATTGACTGGTAAGCCTTTGTAACGAAGCGCTGCGTCTTCGAATACTTTGTGATTGATACCTGCATCAAGTCGCTCTTCTTTGCCATGATTTGATGCCGTAGTAGTACCCGTCAAGCCAAACATGTCAGCTAATAGAGAATAATTCGTGGATCCGAGTTCGTTTCGGAATAGACCGCTGATGTCTTTTATCAATTCCACGAAGTGATTGTTATTTCGTTTGGACAGCTTCGACGTTAGATTTTGGATCACCGTCATTTGGACTGGATTTGTCTTTGACACTCCCGTTTTGAAGAGACGGATAAGGTCAACAATCAACTTTTCCTCATCACAACTCAGGCACGCATCCATTAAACATCGTTCCCACTCACTTCTAGACAGTTTCACTCTAGACAGTTCCATGACGTTTTTCTCTGCCTCCTTTCTTCGTCTCGTCTCTGTCTTAAGTGCACTCTGTAGTTCAAGTGTCTTGGCGTAACGTTGGTTGAACCCACGAATTCCAATCCTGTCCCGTATACTTCCTAAGCTTCCTTTTTCTCTATGCCTCAATACATCTTTTAATTCCCTTAGCTGCCTGGAACAATTGTTGCAAGTGTAAGGGTTTTCACCATGCGACACTGCTTCGCCAGTACAAGGAGGGTCAACACTCTTAATGCTTCCATCAATCTTCACAAGTTGGCCAAAGAGATCGATGGTGCACCTCATCGGGACATAAATCGACCGAAAGCTGTTGTTGGCCTTTTCAATTACATCTTTTGCGTCGACGGGATGCACCTCCTTCCAGGTTTTATAATCGCGACAGCCTTCGTGTCCTTCCATGGTAAGAAAGCATGTTATTTCTCCCAAATGGACCTGGCGCTGGAATAACGATTTGGCTGTCAAACGTCTGATTTGGCGGTCATCTGCAAAATGTTTAACGACCTCCGGATCCCATAGATGATGGCACTTAACTTTTCCTTGCTTGGATTGTTGAAAAACATCCGGAGGTCTCTCCTCGTTTAAAGGACGGAAGAACTTTTGGATGGACTGTTGGCCGCTTGATTTCCTTTTACCACCCAAAGATTCTTGTTGGGAAAGCTGGCTTGAGGTAGATGAAGTGTCTTCTATCGCCCCAAAAAATTTAATTGCGTGTCTGTGGCTTTCGGAGTCGGCATGTTCCCCGACTTGCACTAGGCCGGAGAATTTCAGTGTGGCGGTTCCAGCTACAATGGCATCCAATGAAGCTTGTGTTCTACACCTCAGGCGTGGATGGGGCCTACCATGTTCTGTTGCCCATTTCTGGAAAGGGATGCAAACCTCACACTGAAAGGTGCTTTTCTGAAGCTGGCTAAACTGCGGGAATTTGTCTCCTTCATAGGTGACGGGCACGTTACTCCCTGCTAACTGGCCAACCTTCACCGGAGGGAACGACGCAGCCACCAATGCTCTAATCTGGGAGTCTTGGAAGTTGACCGTGCTTTTACAACGCTTTTGGATGGCCAATCGTTCAGCCCGCATGGAACTGCTGTTTTCGAAAATCCCTTCCAGGTACTCTTTAAAACTTTTTGGCTTTCCTGGCAGGTCGCTCGGTGTCAAGCGATTAACCTTTTTGTGAAAACGTTGAAATAATGCCTCCTGTGCCACCTTATCACTTTGGGAATCATGCGAGCTTGCTATGGATAGTGAATCTGCCATGTGGTATGCATCGCCCTCATTTGGAAGATTGAAAGTAGAACTACTGTCATCTTCTTCGTCATACTTGATAGACTCCTCACCACTTATGTTTTCGTCGATGCTGTTGATGCGGTCGTCATCATGCGCGGAATGCGGTATCTCGTTTTGAAACTCTGACGTCTCAGTGGCTTTATCATCACCCAAAATGGGGTTTTCTTTACTTTCACTATTGTTAGCTGCTTTGTTATCGCTTATCTTTTCATCATCAGACACGAGTTTACATACTTCTGGTTGTCTTGTTGACGTGCAAGCGGTTGTTTTGAGACCCACGCCCACGTTTTCTTCGCTATCGCTGTTCTGTGCACTCGCATTTTCACCATCAGACATGGCTCCATTTTCGTCAATTACACTACATGGATCTGCTTGAAAACGTTCATCGCTAACTTTTCTCGTCTCATTGATCTGGGAAGATGGACGATCAATGATCTTAATCTCAGGTTGTCTCTCTGACGTGCAAGCGGTTGTTTTGATACCCACGTCCACGTTTTCTTCGCTATCGCTGTTCTGTGCACTCGCATTTTCACCATCAGACATGAGTTCAGTTTCGTCAATTACACTACATGGATCCGCTTGTATAATTTCGTCACTAACGTTTCCCGCCTCATTGATCTGGGAAGATGGACGTTCAATAATCTTGACACCAATGTAAGACTTCCTCTTTTTCTTCGATTTAGAAGTCACTGGAGTCACTGTCGCAAAGTGCCCTTTGCCGACGACTTGTTGGCCAAACAAGGAAAAAAAAAGTTCTCGGTGTTGCTCCAACAGACCCTTTTGCATAAATCTTTGGAAGTTTTGCCACAGACATTCTTTATCAACCATATCATTTGTAGTGCCAGGGGCTAAGTTACAACTGGCCCAATTCTTAACCGTTTCTTCATTCAATTGAGCTAAATTTTTTAAAAAGAACCCACGGTATCCCACTTTTTTAAATTTTTTTTTAACGACCGTCACATTCTTAAATCTTTTAATAGCTCTTCCAAGGAGACAGAAAAATACCTCTTTCTGATCGCATGTTATTAATGGAAAGCTGCTGTGGAATGCTTGCCAGATTTCTTCTTTTTTGACGAAATAGTCGCTCTTGTTGTCGTCCAAAGGAGACACATTCTCTTCTAGCCAATTTTCCACAAGTGCTTCTGTTAATGCCATCTATTTTCAGTGCAAAGAGATATTTGATTTTAAGGTATGCTTTCGATAGTCAAGGTTAATATTTTTGATATGCTTTCTTTAGAGTGGCTATGTGACCAATGTCTGTGAGCATTTTCAGACACCAAAAGAACTGTTTGTACTGATGGAAACCCACAATAATGGCCTCGTTTTGTTTTTCCCTACGAAAATAATCGGAGATGTTTAAGGGACCAATACATTTGGGTCTTCATTAGCATCGTCATACGTGCAAGGGTTACCTACTATGTCCAAAACAATAGGTGTGAGAGCAAAAAGAGCACTGCTTGCTCTCAATCAGGTGTAATTACTGCTTTCCCTTTCTTGTCCCAATAACGCCTCTTGGAAAAGTACAAAAAGTTCCAGTTTTCTTCTTACCAATTTCTAGAAAACAATTTCGTGTCATAGCAATGAAATTGTATCTCTTATTTTCCCCCGAAATGGAATTTGTTCATGCAATGAATAAAGTCTGCTCATGTTGGATTTCCATTACCTGAAACCACTATGTGTAGACTCGAGTACAGATATAACACCCGATCATGCAAAGGAAAAGCTGCATATTTCAACGCGGTTTTCTCTTTGCAAAAAGATAGCAAAGATAAAATGCTCACCTTATTCGGGCCTGTTTCTCTTTTATAAAAATATCCACGGAATATTCGCTATTTAACACCTGCAATCAAAACAGTTTCAAAGGTTTTAGTTACATGTGTTAATAAAACGGATGACGCCAAATGAAAAATGCTCTAAAACGCGAACGCGCGTCCTTCAATATTTGGCCAAAAAATGCTCATTTAAGTAATTAGGTCTATTTTCCCATTAAATAACATAACAAAACGTAACGTAACGTACATAACATAGCATAACAGTCCGCCGTGAAAAATCGCGGTGAGTGTTTTCTTGCGGCCACGTTATAGTTTGCGATTTCCTCGACTTCGTTTATTTACTATTTATTTATTTTTTCTGAAGCTCTCCTCAAAAATGTTCCCGTGGAACGGGCCACGCTACTACGGCGTTCGATGATGAAAACAACCTCGTGTAAGAAGACAGGAGAGTCGCCCGGCTGTTCCTCCTCGCTGATTGGCCAAAAAAATATTTTTCTGGCCAATCAGAAGGCGGGATTTCAAACGCTTCTGGAACTCGTTCGGTAAGAGTAAGTGCCCAGGGGCTCTCCCGCTCTTGTTGTAAACTTTCGCCCATGAAAATCCCGTCGTCCTGACTAGCTGCCCCTGGGTCTCCGAGGATGGTGTTATACCTACGTGTGGCGATATTACCTTATTTTTTTCTTTTAAGCTTTTTACATATTTTTCTTTAACACTCCGCATTTTCTACACTCCGCATTTTCTACACTCCTCATTTTCCACACTCCGCATTTTCTACACTCCTCATTTTCCACACTCCGCGTTTTCCACACTTCGCACTCCGCACTCCGCACTCCGCACTCCGCGTTTTCCACTTAACCCAAGCTAGGTTGTCCTTTGCTTTTCCTCCCTCCCTCCCTGTATTGGTAGCTTTGACATTCCTCATCTTTTAGATTGTGAACTTGGAACTACCATTCACGAGTAAGCAAGGAACCCTTATTTAAGATTCTGTTATCTACTAAGAGCTGTTTCATTTATTACTGTTGTCAGCTAACCTTGTTGGGTACCATCATACCATCTGACCTATTTTCCTCACAGAAGGGCACCCTTCTTCTGGTCAATCCAATGTTACAACCTAACGGTTCCCATAGAAACGCCCCTACTCTAGGAGAAATAGGATCTGCCTTTCCTGCCACCCAAGGTTTGCCACAACAGTCAATTCTTTCTCACTGTTTTCTTGTGTCCACCCAGCATGGGGGTTAAGTCCAAGGACACCCCCCCCTGTAGTGTAGCCAAGAGAATTTAACCATAGTTACAAGCATCATCAAAGTCTGCTTCCCCCTCTACGATTTTGGTGTTATTTCCTTATAGTACAAACCGCAGGGACTCAATTAGTAATCAAATATTACGTAGATCATTTATTGACAACGTCGTCTATCATAGATAAAAAACAAAAACAAATTCAAATATTGTGATTACAATAATGAGTAAAAAACGTTAACTGCATACCTGCTGGTCAAGTATGTCACTTGACAAACAGTCTTCATGGAGTGCCGTTGATCACATCTGTAAGCCTAAAACAAACAAAAAATGCTTCAATTTAAACAGTGCGAAAATAGTTGAGAGTCATCGAATGCGTAACACCTGTATCTTATCTGTTACTGTCTCTAAGTAAACAAGCTCTCAACAAATATGGAAGGAAGCGTAACACGTTTTTAACAACATCCAGCACGAAATTTTATAGACAATTGTGAAGACACCCGTTTCCGAAAATCGCAACACTCGATTGCATTTTGGCCAATATTCACCGTCTTGTGAACCATTTTAATAAAATGGATCGACAAACACTAAACAAATGAAGGAAGACCGAGGATGTAGTTCGACTTGCCCTAAACCAAACTTAATTGAATATCACAAACAGGGCAAACATGAGTTCGCAATCGGCAACAAGGACAAAATAAGTAGGCAATTTGTATATTGCAGTCCTGAATTTCAACTTCTTCGACAAAAGCAAAAAGAAAGCATCTCGACTTCTTTTCAGTGTCTTCTCAACGAACGGAACTGAATAACGCAAACTGCAATTATTGTGTTTCTCACTGGATTATGGTCGCAACACCGGATGCAAGGAGTGCTCACATAAGTTGGCGTCGCAACCAAGGCAACAAGGACAAAATAATTAAGCAATTTGTATATTGCAGTCCCGAATCTCAACTCCTTCAACAAAAGTAAAAAGAAAGCATCTCGACTTCTTTTCAGTGTCTTCTCGACGAACAGAACTGAATAACGCAAACTGCAATTATTGTGTTTCTCACTGGATTATGGTCGCAACACCGGATGCGAGGAGTGCTCACATAAGTTGGCGTCGGCAACCAAGGCAACAAGGACAAAATAATTAGGCAATTTGCATATTGCAGTCCCGAATCTCAACTCCTTCGACAAAAGTAAAAAGAAAGCATCTACACTTCTTTTCGACGAACAGAACTGAATAACACAAACTGCAATTATTGTGTTTCTTACTGGATTATGGTCGCAACACCGGATGCAAGGAGTGCTCACATAAGTTGGCGTCGCAACCAAGGCAACAAGGACAAAATAATTAGGCAATTTGTATATTGCAGTCCCGAATCTCAACTCCTTCGACAAAAGCAAAAAGAAAGCGTCTCGACTTCTTTTCAGTGTCTTCTCGACGAACAGAACTGAATAACACAAACTGCAATTATTGTGTTTCTCACTGGATTATGGTCGCAACACCAGATGCAAGGAGTGCTCACATAAGTTGGCGTCGCAACCAAGGCAACAAGGACAAAATAATTAGGCAATTTGTATATTGCAGTCCCGAATCTCAACTCCTTCGACAAAAGCAAAAAGAAAGCGTCTCGACTTCTTTTCAGTGTCTTCTCGACGAACAGAACTGAATAACGCAAACTGTAATTATTGTGTTTCTCACTGGATTATGGTCGCAACACCGGATGCAAGGAGTGCTCACATAAGTTGGCGTCGCAACCAAAACAACAAGGACAAAATAATTAGGCAATTTGTATATTGCAGTCCCGAATCTCAACTCCTTCGACAAAAGCAAAAAGAAAGCGTCTCGACTTCTTTTCAGTGTCTTCTCGACGAACAGAACTGAATAACACAAACTGCAATTATTGTGTTTCTCACTGGATTATGGTCGCAACACCAGATGCAAGGAGTGCTCACATAAGTTGGCGTCGCAACCAAGGCAACAAGGACAAAATAATTAGGCAATTTGTATATTGCAGTCCCGAATCTCAACTCCTTCGACAAAAGCAAAAAGAAAGCGTCTCGACTTCTTTTCAGTGTCTTCTCGACGAAGAGAACTGAATAACACAAACTGCAATTATTGTGTTTCTCACTGGATTATGGTCGCAACACCGGATGCAAGGAGTGCTCACATAAGTTGGCGTCGGCAACCAAGGCAACAAGGACAAAATAATTAGGCAATTTGTATATTGCAGTCCCGAATCTCAACTCCTTCAACAAAAGCAAAAAGAAAGCATCTCGACTTCTTTTCAGTGTCTTCTGGACGAACAGAACTGAATAACGCAAACTGTAATTATTGTGTTTCTCACTGGATTATGGTCGCAACACCGGATGCAAGGAGTGCTCACATAAGTTGGCGTCGTAACCAAGGCAACAAGGACAAAATAATTAGGCAATTTGTATATTGCATTCCCGAATCTCAAATCCTTCGACAAAAGCAAAAAGAAAGCGTCTCGACTTCTTTTCAGTGTCTTCTCGACGAACAGAACTGAATAACACAAACTGCAATTATTGTGTTTCTCACTGGATTATGGTCGCAACACCGGATGCAAGGAGTGCTCACATAAGTTGGCGTCGCAACCAAGGCAACAAGGACAAAATAATTAGGCAATTTGTATATTGCAGTCCCGAATCTCAACTCCTTCGACAAAAGCAAAAAGAAAGCGTCTCGACTTCTTTTCAGTGTCTTCTCGACGAACAGAACTGAATAACACAAACTGCAATTATTGTGTTTCTCACTGGATTATGGTCGCAACACCGGATGCAAGGAGTGCTCACATAAGTTGGCGTCGCAACCAAAACAACAAGGACAAAATAATTAGGCAATTTGTATATTGCAGTCCCGAATCTCAACTCCTTCGACAAAAGCAAAAAGAAAGCGTCTCGACTTCTTTTCAGTGTCTTCTCGACGAACAGAACTGAATAACACAAACTGCAATTATTGTGTTTCTCACTGGATTATGGTCGAGTAACATAGTTCGAAAAATAAAGACTCGCTAGGATCGGAAGTTCTGCTCGACTTTGTTGTTCTATTATGTGCGTTTAGCAGCAGACACCGACTGCATACAAAGTTAACATAATGAAGTTGTGGGTGACAATTCAGGTGAGAGTCACTATCATTCTCGCAATATGCTAATATTACAAGTAAATACCCGCAAAATCCCCGATAAGAAACTCTTAATCGCATTGTTTTTCATAAAACCGCATGTCAAACACTTCATCCACCTGTTAGCTGGAAACAGGGTGGAAGTAAAGCACCTTACAATTGATGAGTTATGATGTTACAGACAGCTGTACCTAGTGTATGGTACAAATCAAACACATCAAAACACACTTACAACGCGAAACCAACCCCAATGCTCTTAACTTTGAAAAGGTTTAAATAACAATACGTTATACACTACTCCATTGTGCTGCATATAGTGTGATGGGCAAGGACAGAAAAAGATAATTAAAAATTATGTCGTAATGTTATGCGATAATACAAGAATGCGAAAACAACATTTTATTTGAGAGGGGTAGCAGAGGGGAGTGAGGTTTGCGCGTGCAATTTTTTTTTGTGAACACAACAACCGTCTTCCCGTAAGTTAGGCAGGAACTTAATTCTCGTAAGCCAACTCATCCATCGCTTCTCCCCTCAGAAATACCCCTCATAAATAAAATGGTTCACCCTTAGTATTTCGTGAACCAAGAAAATCGTTGGCCATTTCTCTGGTAACCCGTCTGACAAGGCATGACACGGCTGATGGCACCCACTAGCTGCAAGGGAAATCTAAAACCGATAAGCAAATTATGTAAAAATAATACTGTAGTACAAAGGTTGGAATTTGAGAAAAATAATTAATTATTCACATTCTTTGGAATTGTTTTTCTTGTATGGTTTTCTCACATGGATCTGTTCAAGAATAAGAGGTTTTGCTTTAAAATAGTTCGCGACATACAGCTATGCCTAGACGGGAGAGACGTTACAGGAGAGTGGAACTCATGCGCTCAGCGACTCGCGTGTTCGCACGCTCCTCTCGAAGACAGAAGCCTTTGTCGTAAGCGTCTAGTCAAGCAGTACCATGTCTTTATGATAAGACAACTGATAAGAAATATTCAATGATCCACAATTTTTATCTTTCATGAGGAAGACTTTAAAGCGTTGAGCTATTGACAACTTGAGGAGGCTAAGGGACGTAACATTAGGGGCCGATTACATGAGACGGGCATGCCTGGTTAGCCGGGCTGGCTAGCTCTGCCGAGATGACTAATTACCCAGTATTACATGAGGTGAGCCAGCCCACGGCCTGATTTTAGAGGTTGTCGTGTGAAAAGATGGTTAACTCAAAGGGAATGAACCGAGTGATTTTACTTTTGCTAATCCATTATTTTGGTTTATTATTTTCAGTTTTATGTAGCTTTATGGTTTCACGGTTTGAGAAATATTGACCTTCGTGGTGCTCCATTTTGCTCTGAAGCGAAAAGTGTTGGCCCGGTCCGGGAAATCGCGATTCTACATGGTAAATTTTCAGCCCGTCTGGCCGGGATCCCGGTATCGCGATATCGGGATTCCAGCTGGCCGGGCTGAGATTTTTCCAGGTAATCGCGAAGTTCAGTTTTATTGTGTTTAACAGACGTGCCGAGATCCCGGCAAACCATGCCAGCCCGGCACCTTAGAAAAGATTTTTTCTTTTGGAGGGGGGGGGGGGGGGGAGTACAGAAAAAAATCATGCAAGGGAAAATTTAGAATAAATTGAGTGAAAAAATTCATGGAAAGTGAGTAGCCTTGAAAAAAAGGCTCTTGAATACCCAAAAATATGTATTCCTATAAGGGAAATGTTAACGAAAAAAGTTCGTGCAGCTCGAAATTCCCCCCCCCCCCCCTCATTACATTTCTAATGGTCCGTCTCTTAGCAGGCTGTGGAGAGGGCCTGACCTTTTGCGTTTCTCTGTCAAGTCCGCAGTCTTTTATCCGCCATTAACATGATTTTGCCGACAATAGTGTCAAATGTCCAATTGCCGCCACCTCCAAGTATAAGAAAATACACGACCTTGTCCAGTCATAATAATTAACTGTTCTACAATTGAATCATGTTTGCGAGCACATTCGAACAATTAGATGCAAGAAGACCAGGAATAATGTGAGATTATGTTTGACAAATTATAACAGCGGAAATTGTGGGCGCGCGATGGTTTCGTCCCACAATTGCAAAATGCCATGTCAATCACAAAGCGAGTCAGCCTGGCGAGTGAGTTTTCGTCGTCGCCAGCAATTGACAGACGAATAGTTCCTGCAAATTTCATTTTCCAAAACACGTTTGGCAGAAAAAAAGATGAACAAAACAATCAAATAATAAATTCAGGCAGGTTTCTGTGCTGACATTATCGGATTTCGGGACACAGACATACACTACAAGAGCATGTTCAGAGAAAACAATTACAGGATTGAAATCAACTGTACGTCCACAGTAATTGGGTTCTACTTCCTTTAACACATTTCCAACAGCGTGCGAAATAACGAGGACAAAAGGATTATAATCTCAAAAGCTAAAGACAACGCCTCGCGAGTGTCCAGTAATTTCCCGTCAAATTCACATCGGCGAGGGTAAATTCATAACGCGTAGAAAAAAATAGTTCAGTGTGAGCACAGAATGTATAGAGAGCGACTACACATAACCGTAATCTAGTTACATTAATATCATCACTGTTACTTTTAAAATGACTAATTGGCGGCTTCGAAAGTACATTTGTACACAACTGACTCAAAAAGCCTGTGAAATTTTAACCAAACGAAAATTAGCTCGTTGAACAACAAACAACAATTGAGAAATTCCACACCATTTTCCACGTAATGTTTGTCCCTTTGAGCGGAGCGTCAACAATGTTTTTGGAGTAAGTCAACATTGCACGGCAATCAATAGACGAGATAGACAACGAATAGCAGTCTCTCTTTCCGTTCACTGGGGATGGTCGATGCGCGAGCGAAAAGAACACATGAGCGGGCGCGAAAAATCGCCTTCTGCGTGTGAACGCAACGCGCGTGTCGGGTATTGTAGTGAGCCGATGGTTCTGATGGTTTCGTTTCGCCAGACTTTTCGCAAACACATAGGGAAATGTCGCTGCACCTTAAACATTACTTAGGTTTTCAATTGAGCGTAAAGTTGAGAATTGATTTAGATTTGTTGTATGACTAAATATCAGTCAAAGTAGGCGTTGCCTGTAGGCAGCCGCCTACTATTATTACTGAAGATTCGGATCAACGGATCAACACTTTTTTAAAAAAGACAAAATCCATTTTTTTTTTCAGCTTAGAGACTTTGAGCACTGAGCGCTGAGAACGGAGGTACCGCGTTCCCTCAAATCATGATGAAATCAGCCCAACAGAAAATTTGGGTGACATGATCTGGTTTATTTTTTCTTTTGACACATTTCCAGTTGCGTAAAAAAAGCTGAAACGGGCATTTATTTACACAACGCCTGGCAAGTGCAGTTTTCTATAATTTCCAGTCTCACTCATTTTAGCGAAGGTAAAATTAATAACGCCTGCAGCACATATGAGGAAACTTTCTCAACTGTTCTGAACTGTGCATTCTCTGCATTCTGCTGTACAAATAAGCTTATTACCACCCATCACAGATATTAGGTTCGGACTTACTGAATAATGGTAGTGTCGATTTAATACACTCTTACATTGTACACAGCCCGCAAAGCTGTCTCAACAACGGTGTCAACAAGAAAGTAAAATCTTGAACCAAACGAAAATCAGCGAGTGGGGCAAACAAATATTAAGCAACAGACACGTTTTCTGCTGGTTTTTACGTGACGTCATCAAATTTTAAAATCATAAATCGCGAGGCCTTCTCATTTTATATCCCCACTTAGTTGAAGATGTCTTAAAATTATGTCTTTTCACCAGTTTCCAGTCGGGTAGCGTCCTTCGTTTTGAAAATTCAGCATCTTGAATTTCTGGCTTTTCACCCTACGTGACACCAACATAGCGTCCGTGACAAAGGGCTTTCTGTTATGCAAGAAAGGAATCTCATGTGGTGTTTTGATTTTTTGTATTGAGCGGCTCAGTCCGGCCTTCCGGCCAGCATTGTGCGGAAATCAACGACGAGGTTTCAATTTCGCCAATTTTTCGCAAACAGCGCAAACATCTAAATCATATTGTAGCACCTCTAAACATTACTTAGGTATTGAATTCAGCGAAAAGATGAGATTTGATTGACATTTCTTAAGATGCACGTGTGAAACTCCCTTTTGAATAACATCCCGCTGATCCCATCCAAAGCCACCGCTCACTTCGGAAAAGTGAAAGGGAGAGAAGAGTGAACGGTGGTACTCAAGCTATTAAAAGGGCCATAAATAAACCGCTAGAATCAGTTCATTGTTTATTAACCAACAGAAAACTGAGACTCTTTCTTTTCTTGCTAGAGTGCAGACAATTTCTGATAGAATATCTGGTTGCTGTTTCCTTTGACACATTTCCAACAATGAAAACAAAAAGGGCATTCATGAACGAACACCGCACCTCGAGAGTATTTCATGAGTTCCGGCGAAGATAAAAGAGGGACAGTCCACAAAGAGATTAAGCGATAACGAGAAAAGTAACCAACATTTGCCCATTGCTGAAAATAAAAAGCAAGACTATAACTATATTCCCTGCACTGTTTGTCTCCGGCCAGTAATGCACGGAAATCAACGATGGTGGTTCCGATTCGGCGGCTTTCTATGATTTCTCGCAGACATCTAAAAGTTATTGGTTGTGTACTTGCATATAAGGCTACACTGAAGAAAACAGCGATGTTTAATTTTTACTAGGTTTTGAAAAATTGAGCAGCGCCGAGATTACAAGTTTTGAACCAGAATACCATAGACACGTAACATATACCAGGTTCACTCAGACAATTTACGAATCAAAAATCGACCAAACAGAATATTTTGTGACATTATCTGGTTTTCATTTCCTAGACTAACAGTGTAAAAAACAATTGCTGGTTTTCACGTGACGTCATGAAATTCTAAAATCATAAATCGCGAGGTCTTCTGATCGTGTATCCCCACCAGGTTGAATATGACTTAAAATATATGTTTTCACATGTTTCCAGCCCGGTATTGTCTATCGTTTTTAAATGCAGCATTTTAAATTTCTGGATTTTTACCCTTCCCCATGACACCAACTTGACACCAGCGACACCAGCGTCTGTGACAAAGCTTTCTCTTGTGACAGAAAGGACTTTCTATGTGATTTGTAGCAGTTCGAACGGAAATTAATGTAAATGTGTAGTAATTCACTTGAAGAACAGAAGTGAATTCAAGATGTTTTAATCGATTTCCGGCCGCCATGCCCGGGCTGTCATGTGCCCCTCCGAAAGACACCAACATGGCGTTTCCATGCTGAGTTCACTAAATTTCAGTCGAACATTTTGGCAAAAAAATGTACAACGTAAAACCTTACAGATCTGAGGCTCGGCGGAGTTGTTTATTTGTTAATCTTTTCAAATTCTTGGCTCCCTCCATTAACTGGTTTCGATTGTATTATTTTATGGTGTGGCGGTGAAAACCGGAAATTGAAAGAAAAAGGGCATCCATGAACCGCATGAATGCCAGTGAACACAACGCCTCGCGCGCGAGGACTCTATAATTTCCAGTCAAATTCACACCAGAGAGGATAAAATTCCAACTGATGAATGTTATAGAAAATAAAGCATGTTCAGCAAAACAAGTGTATGGAAGGCGAATACGCAGCGCGTTTACAGAAACGTGGCCATCAAAAGTTTAATCTAGCTGGTCATGAGAAAACACGTATTAACTATTTGGTTCAAATTGACTACGTGCCCTCATACACAGCAGGCCTTTGTAAAGAAGCTACTGAAGCTACCCTTTCAACAAAGCGAGTAGATTTTAAAATCATAAACATACGTTTTTCTGTTCCTCGGAGAAATACCAGACCAGTTTCCACATGTTCGCCTATTTGAGGGGTGCATCAATAATGCTACTCCATGCCAGTAACTCGCTCAGTAGCTCGTTTTGAGTGGTTGATATTCAAAACGTTCGGCATCTGTTGCCAATTGACAATTTATCTTATGCACATTTTCACTTTCAAAGTGAAAAAACACGAATCGTACTACAGAAATATCTTAATTCAACCACACATAAACTCTGTGTGTATGAAGATAAGTTCGTACAGACCAAACCATATGAATTACCTTTATTTGAAAATGGAAGCATTTTGGATTGCGAACATTTGTTCTTGGTTTCGTTAAGCCCTAGCTGCAAACAAGACGCCAGTAAGCAAGAACTAAGCGCGCATCAATCAGTAGGCATTTGCGTTTGATTTGAATAAACCATTGAAAAAAAATCAACAAATCCGTTGATTTCATCAATTTGATTCTGCGAGCTATGAACGGAAATTCTGTAGTCTACGTGAAACAATTACTGGACATTAAATCACCAAGTAGAAGCTCCGTAAACACGGGGTGGATGATCCACAGTTGGTCATTTAAACTACCAGATTTGTTGGATCGAAATAAACACCAATTTTTAAATCACAGAAAACTTGAAAATGCTAGAATTCCTGGACACTATTTCTTTGAGGTAACTTATTCAAATTCAAATATGTAAAAATTGAGATAGATTACATTTTTTAGTGGTACTTCAAATCGGTCTTGGAATATGGTTGACCTACTATCGCGAAATAAACTATATAATTTCTGGGGTAAATATCAGAGATCTGGAAAGTCAGGCTTACCTCTGCGTCCACAGCTCGATCAACCAGAATTATAAACGACAAAAACACGATTTCATCCTGCCAAACAAAATAAATAGAAAAAAGGACTAAATTAATGAGGTCTGATGAATGAAGCTATTGGAAGAAGAAAAAAGCAAGGAAGAATCTGAAGAATAAGTAAAATTACTTCTCACCAAAACAGCTCCAAATGTTGCCGAAAGCGGCGTCGGCACTCTCTCGCGTCTCTCTTCTCCAAGACAAAGCAAATACCTGGAACGAAAATGATAGCCACAATTACAAATCAGCACGGCTTATTAAAAATGTTCGAAATCAAGAAATGTGGAGAAATAAGAAAGCAAAACAAGGTAAACAGATGGACATACCTCTCACACTTTAACGGTCAGAACACCACGCCAAACTTGCACTGCGCGCACTGAGCTGCGGTAATGTTGAAAACCGCGTACCGACAAACGGATGTGTCTGTTAATACTCAAATTTACAGAACACTGATAACAGCTGAAAACTAGATTGCGTGACAAGCTCAAACAGGGAGCAAAATTGACTTAATGAACTTCCTGAACTGACAACAAAACAAACATCTCGCGCCTGCCTTAAAGCTCTTCGATCCCGGGGCTCTTTCACCCAGCCAGCACACTAAAAAAAAAAATCCCCAGCAAGGTTTTTTGAAAATTAAACTCCCAGCAAAGGATTTATTTCATTACGAATTTTGCCAGCCAGTTCAACTCCAGGTTTCCGGACTTCCCAGCCAGATTGATTAAAGACCGTGGAGCGGTTTTCTTGCGGAGCGGTTTCGTTGGGTACTCCTGTCAACGGAACAGTTTCGACAACGAATTAAATAACCATGGCAAACGACTTTTAGAAATATGTAGGAGTGCAGATCTACGAATCTTGAATGGAAGAATTAGTGGCGATTCACTGGGAAGACCCACATTTCACGGCAACTCAGGAATAAGTGTTATTGATTACGCTATATGTGATCAGGATTTGTATCGACATATATCAAATTTCATTGTTAAAGAACCGTCCAGTCTATCAGATCACAGTCCAATTATGACATGGCTTAATATCAATACGGTTAATACTCACTCAGCTGCAACAAATATAAACGATACGTTAACACGTTTGCCGAAACAATTTATTTGGGAAAACGACTCATCGCAAAAATTTCGAGCAGCGCTACAGTCAAATGACCTACAAAAACTAAGACACGATTTCCTTATCGATGAAAGGCCAGACAAGGATATTAACACCACACTAGATGAAATAGAAAATATCCTTACTACCGCCGCTAAACGTTGTTTAAAAATTAAGATAATTAGAAAACGACACATCAAAATATCTAACAAAAAATGGTTTGATAAAGAATGTCGTCTTAAAAGACATGAATTAAGGAAAATTGCGAATCTTAAACATAGAGATCCTCTTAATACTACTCTCAGGGAGGAATATCATTTCGTTTTAAAACAGTACAAAAGCCTTTTGACACAGAAGAAAAATCAATACCATCATACTCAGCTCACAAAACTTGAAACTGCCGTCGATGATCCGAACAGTCGCAACTTTTGGAACTGTTTAAAGTCAATGGATGATTCTGTCAAGGAAAATATCCTCCCACCAGTTTCCGAAGAAAACTGGATGTCTCATTTCCAAACGCTGCACTCTAATGAACCCTTGAATTCACATCAGGAAGCGATCATTTCTGAGTTGCGAACTCTAGAAAATGCGCCAGCTCAATCGAATTCTTTGAACGGCCTGATAACTGAGCTAGAAATATACACAGCGGCTAAAAAACTTAAAAATAACAAATCTCCTTTCTCAGACAAACTCAAAAATGAAATGATCAAATCCAGCTTAAACCAGTTAATGCCTGTTTATCTGAAATTATTTAATACGGTTCTAAGATCGGGTACTATGCCTCAAACATGGTGTAATGGCCTTATCACACCAATTTTTAAAAGTGGGACTAAAAGTGATCCCTCAAACTATCGTGGAATCTGTGTTTCTAGCTGTCTCGGAAAATTATTTTGCTCAATTCTCAACCAAAGACTTCTTGAACACGTCCAGTCCCTTGAAATACTTCATAAATCTCAAATTGGGTTTTTAGCAAATAACCGAACAGCGGATCACGTTTTTACACTAAGAACAATAATAGATAAGTATGTCAATTGTCATCAAACGAAAGTATATGCATGTTTTGTCGACTTTAGAAAAGCATTTGATTCGGTATGGCACGATGGACTTTTATACAAACTGTTACAAATAAATGTCCGAGGAAATTTCTATAATTTAATTAAAAGTTTATACTCGAACTCTACCTCCTCTATAAAAATTGGAAATACCAGAACGCGTCCTTTTCGGTATGCAAGAGGTGTACGCCAAGGCTGTATTTTAAGTCCTTTGCTCTTTAACCTATACATTAACGATTTAGCTTTTTCTTTTAACAATGTTCTATCTGATCCGTTTATACTGCCAAATGGCACCAAACTCAACTCCCTTTTTTATGCAGACGACTTAATTATTTTATCACGATCAAAACTAGGATTACAAAATTGTCTTAACAAGTTATCTTCATATTGCAACTCCTGGATGCTAAGCATAAACCCTAAGAAAACAAAAATAATGATTTTTCAACGACGTGAAAAACGATCTGATTATGCTTTTCATGTGGGCAGTGAAAAAATAGACATTGTTCAAGACTATACCTATTTAGGGACTCGCATCTCTTCTTCAGGAAATTTTACACTCTCACTTGAACATCTACGACAAAAAGCTCTTCATGCTTTCTTTAGTCTAAGACGGCACACAGATTTCAATAAACTTAAACCTTCAATAGCATGCAAAATTTTCGACTCAAAAATCTTACCAATCTTAACCTACAACAGTGAAGTTTGGGGTGCCTTTGTGAAATCAGACTTTAAGTCGTGGGACCTTTCCCCAATTGAGAAAACTCACTTGCAGTTTTGTAAACGATACTTAGAAGTACATAACAAGGCATCCAATATTGCATGCAGAGCCGAACTTGGTAAATTCCCTCTGATCATTGATATAAATAAGAAGATACTAAGTTATCTAAATTACTTACACCAAAAGGATGAAAACTCTATAGTCAGACAAGCCTTAAAAATATCGATTGATCTTTATGATAACGGAAAAAATAGTTTCTACTCTAGTGTCATGAAAATAAATGAATACTATAATTTTAATCACTTTAACTATAGTTCATTAAATGATTGTAAAATTAAACAGTATATTAATATCATGAAACAGAAGTATATTTCACATTGGAATCAGACCCTACAAAACTCGCAAAAACTTAGTTTTTATAACACTATTAAAAATAATTATAGCCCTTCTACCTACTTAGATTTAACAAGGAAGAACCCTTTAAGGAAAACATTAGTAAAACTGAGAATAAACTGTCACAAACTTAGGATCGAAACAGGTAGATACGACAATATACCTCGTAATGAAAGAATATGCAACTTCTGCAATTGCAACAAAATTGAAGATGAAACTCATTTTTTGTTAGATTGCCCAGCTTATTCTCAGGTACGCGGCATATTCTTTTCTAAAATAGAATCCAAACTTCCATTACTACGACTACTACCACGCGAAACTCTATTATCACATCTTATGAATTCCACTGACTACTTTGTAAACATTAAGCTAATCTCATTTATCTCGGCATGCTTTGAATTGAGAGACAATCTCGTTACAATGATCACCACTTCGAACAGTTAAATGAACAATTATTGTTAGTAATTGTTTCATATATTATATATAATATATATTTTTTTTCTTCTTTGTTATGTTATGTTATTTTCTACTTTACTAATTATCTTAGTTAATGAAATAATATGTAATTAAATTTAAGTAGCTTTTGCAATACTACCAAATTTCTATGTAGTCATGCAAATAAAGCTTGTTGTTGTTACTGAGCAATACTTTCCTGTGGTACTGTTTATTATGCTGTACAAGGTGGTTCTAACTTTTGAGTCTGTGGATTAAATCCTTTAGTGTGACCATTTAAATGAAAGCTACTGAGCAGTACTTTTCTATGGCGCTGTTTATTATGCTGCACAAGGAGGTTCTAACTCTTGAGTCTGTGGATGAAATCCCGAAGGTGTAAATATTCAAATGAAAGCTTGTGAGCAGTATTTTCCTGTGGCTTTGTTTACACCTTTTGCCCTTCATTAACGGAAAATAGAAATTCATTTTATTTTACGGGAAATCAATAACATCTTAGGAATAACATTTTCACGACGAAATGTTCATTTTAGTCATCCGTTGGTTCATTTGCGCAATTACCATGCTAATGCACCTTCAATAACATCATTGGAATGTCATTTTCTCGATTGAAAAGTCTATTATTTCTTTGGAAAAACATTAACATCAATAACACTGCCGTTTACATTTTTTGAAAGTCATTTCTGGCAAGTAATGAATAAATAAGCAGTTAATTAAATAGCGAAGTTTGATTAAACCCTCTATGTTTTCGGGGAATCCTGCGTTCTTTTTGCAACCGTATTTGGTAACAGAGTACGCAAATGATGTTCTGTAACTGGTCTAACTGGAGTGGTCTGTTGGTGAACTTCCTCTCTGCCATCAGTTGTGTCTTACGACATGTACTGAACATTCAAGGGCGTAAAATGTCGGCTTTTTTGTACTTGACATGTATATTTGTACTGCCTTGTTTAAGCTCTTTACAGTGTTAAGTGCTTAATGCCTGTTCTACGATATTCAGGTACGGCCAATAGGAGCCCAGCGTTACATGTTCATGTAGTTTATCTCCATTATGCCTCTTGGGTGATATGCAGTTTGCCAAAGACTCTCTCTGGACAATGCAATTTGAACAGTACAGTAGAACAAAAGATCAAGCATGTATATATACTGTGCAAGTACACTGTAAACGCACACAAACTGTTTTGCCGTTTTAAGAGTATATGCATGGATGGAATGCTGATAAGCGTAAAGATGGCCAGAGCAGTACCAGCTGCTCGCAACAGACCCGACGTGATAGAGCGACGCTTTGAATATGCCAACTGGTTTATGACGCAAGGGGTCATCAACGACTGCATCTTCATTGACGAATGTGGCTACAACATCTAGACAGCGAGAAGTTATGGAAGGGCGAGAGTTGGGGAACGTGCTTATCGTCAAGTTTCAGGTCAACGTGGCAGAAATGTGACAATTTGTTTGGCTGTATCGCCGACAAATGGCCTTGTCTACCTCACAGCTCGTATTGGTGGGATGAGCAGGCAACTTTTCAACGATTTTTTGGGAGAAGTCGGAAGACGAGTTAATCCCGACAACCAAACCATCTTAGTGTTTGGCAACGCCCCTGCACATCGAAACGCAGATTGTCCCAGAGGAAGAATCGACACAAAGATGCTGCCCCCCTATTCGCCGTTCCTGAATATTGTAGAGCAAGCCATAAGTGCTTTAAAGGCTGCAATAAAAGCCGACATTTCACGCCCTGACATTCAAGCAACAATAGATGACCGAGACGAAGCTCGATGACAAGGCATTCCACTTGGAGAGTATCGACAAAGAATTCTCCTAGAAGCATCTCAAAGGAATATAAATACCATTACGGCTGCAAAGTGCGCAGGGTGGTACAAATTCATGCAGACATATGTACCGCGTTGTCTTAACCGCGAACACATTGAAAGTTAAAAATGAACTTTGTTTATTATGGACGGTAATGTGATGGTAATGGCTTGTTCAAATTCCCTCCCCTCAGGGCAAAAAGGCTGTTCAAATGCCCCACCAATTAGTACTGAAATACCTCTCCTCAAATTCAGATTTCGTCTTCAATCAAACACTGTTCAAGCTTTTCAGAGTGAGATATGCCGTAATAACAACTTCAAACTTCTTTTAAAGACTCTTTTGAGAGAGTTATTCACTAACAAAGGCGAAATTCTATCTTGGAAATCCGTCAAACCGTGCAAAAACCGAAAAAAACTCACGGGCGTATTACGCTAGAACAAGAGATAAATCTGGTTCATATTCCCCACCCTTTCAAGGCAACGTTCAAATTCCCCCCTCTCCGGGCAAGAATTACAGTCAAATGCCCGGGGAATGTCCGGGGGGATGTTGACCGTAGATAATGTTGAGTTTTCGTCGCTTCGACCTAATGAATTTTACTAACGTCGGGAGAGTGGAATGGTTAAGTATCTTCGTGACTGTGATTGCGTTCGAAAAAATTACCAGTCGAACTGACTGATCAGTTTTAGAATATCTTGTGTTTTAGCCTCCGCCATTTGGTGTTCTCTTAAGAGCGATTCAACTGCATAAGAATCAAAATACCTCGAATAGTCACTTGGTCTGGTTTCGGGTCAGAGTCTTTCGCTGATAAAACAAGTGGTGTTATGCATCGGTCAATTCCAGCAGTGCCCATCCCCCCCCCCCCTGGGCCAACCCCCGGGCATTAGCATTTTTTTAAAAAAATGGCAAATTCCCGGGGGTGGGGATAAAAAAGTCCGTCAAATGCCCCCGGTTGGGACCAAAAAAGAAGGCAAATGCCCCACCCCCGGGTTCATCTAGAAAGCAACACTGCTCAAGATTTAATAAGTCATAGCAAGAAGTTTCACTCATTATTAAGACCATTAAGGCTGGTTTCCATATCATCGCTATGATTGCTGCAATCTCTGGAAAAAACGTTCAGCAATCGTTGTGATCATATGGGTACCACACTTCAGCGATCGTAGCGCTCACAGCATTTGACAACGATCGCTGAAGAGTGGTTTCTATATGATTGCAATGATTGCTGAGCGTTTTTTTTTTCAGCGATCACAGAGATCGTAGCAACTGTACGGAAACCAGCCTTTATTTTCAATACTTTTCGGTTGTTTACCCGTGCGTCTATCCTCGATCCTGTTGTTCATTTGCTTTAATGCTACTTATCAGTAACACGCCAAATTGTGTACATGACAGACAGTTCCTTTTGGTTCAATTATTCATTCATTTATGTGATTTTGACCTGTACAATTCATGTGTTTATTTTTAAAATAAACTAAGAAATGCTTAAATATATTAAGTTATCGAGGAACTGAAAACGCATTATCCGTATTCATCAAACGGCCAAAATCGTAAAAAGTTTATACGAAAGTGATCATCTTGGATAGCTTTAAATCCATATATTACAGGCTAGACCAAAACCTGACAAAGATGTCAAATGCCCCGGGGTCGTCCAGGGAGTAGGCAAATGCCCGATCCCTGGGCAGCGATAAAATTTCAAATGCCCCACCCCCGGGATTGAAACAAGAGGAAATTCCCGGCTAATGCCCGGGGGGGTTGGGCACCACTGGAATTGACTGATGCATTAGTGCCGAATGCAGCTTATCCTCACAATTTCTTTTAAAAGTTAAATCACTTGTACCTTCTACCTCTTTCGACGGTTCCTGTATCCCTCCGCTGTTCTAAAATAAGTGGTTGAATATGCTGATGAAGCAAAGAAAACCTACCGCTCATAACAGCTCGACGAAAACGTAGCTAAATTTGAACACATTACCATTCTCACTTTTTAGGCAGTTCCTGTACTCTTCTGCTGGTCTTAAAGCAGTATCGGAGGTCAGTGTCCGGTTTAATATATTGATGAAGCAAAGAAAAGCTAGGCCATAACCGCTCGAAGAAAACGAAGCTTCAGACTCGAAAATGTAATTTGTTTGCTACTCTCTACAAAATGTATGCAATAGAAGCGTTGTAACAAGCACAATAAAATTTCGGACGCTTCTAGAACGGATGGTGTTAATGAACCAAAAAAAGGAAAACTATAGATGTGAAAAGTGTCAAACTCTTTTTGTGTTTTGGGCCATTACGTTGAATGGGCAATTAAAAATAAAGAAAAACTGTTTTTTAAACAACCCGGCAAATGGCGTTAATGAAACAAAACTGGCTTTCACCGTAACTGTGAAATGTGACAAACTCTTTGTTTGCTTTGTTTGTTAGTTAGTGCTTTTTGTTTTGCTTGTTTTATTTTGATTATTTATTAGTTTTGTTTTGTTTATTTAGTTTTGCCTGTATTTGAGCTAAAAATTAACTAAAAGCCAAAATATTGATCACAAATAAAATTAAAAAACTCACGGTGGCGATGTCAGAACACCCCGCAACTCTAGCCGGTCTCAGTGCAATGTGGAATTTAGTCTGCGCAGACAGAGCTTGAGTTAAAAAGAAAAAGGCGCGACGTTAAGGACGTGCTAGAAAACGGGATACTTTGCTGTAGTTGAGCTAAAAATTAAATAAAAGCCAAAATTTTCATCGCAAATAAAATTAAAAAAAACTCACGATAGCGATGTCAGAACACCCCAACACTCTAGCCGGTCTCAGTGCAATGTGGAATCTAGTCTGCACAGACTGCAGACAGCGCTTGAGTTAAAAAAAAGGGCGTGACGTTAAGGACGTGCAAGAAAACGGGATCATTTTGATACTGCGGGTACGTTCTGCCCATCTCAGGTCAGGTGTGCGTTTCTCAAAAGCCCCGAAACTTTTCGGGTCGATTTCGGGCACGATAATTAATACTGCATCAAGAAAACCGCAGTTTACGACTACATCACAAGGCTTATCAGAATCCAAAAAGAAAATTGGACGTAATACCCCAACCGTTTTCTGAGATAATTAAGCTTAAATTTGCCAGGAAAATGCCATAACCAATAACCCTTGCTCAGATCTGCCTTTTCTCCATAGTCATAACCTTTGCAAAAATACCTCTGTATTATGAGGCACCTTCCTTAATAGTTTCACTGCGCTAGTATAGTGTCTGAACTAGCCTAGTACCCAGGCGTTCTCTTTCCGGTCACTCGACTTGGGGCGAAATGTGACGTCACCGATTGACATTTCGCGTCAATTCAAGTCGAGTGAGTGGAAGGAGAACGCCTGGATACTAGACTGTGTCTGACCAAAACTGGATCATTAACCGGCCGTCGCTATAGCGACCTCCGGTTTGTAGAATGGGCACGGTTTTGTGGCGATAGTCAGCTGGCTTAACATACGAACAAAGTGCTGTAAAGCTTGTGGTACGGGTACTCAAGAGCGGCACTGTCTTATATAAGACGCATGCGCATATTAGTCTGCTGAATGTTACCTTCGTGTGTTCTTGTCTTTTAATTTACAGTATTTAAGATATGAACGGCGAAGGGTTGTTAAGTTTGGGGTTTTTCGTGTTTGTCTTGTATAACGCATGCGCAATTGAGTAAAGCAGCTAATAGGATTGAATGCGAAATTGGCTGTGTTGTCTGATCTAGTTAGTGATTATGGTGAAGATTTTTTTAGCGCAGGAGTTTTTTTTATTGGGATTGACATTTTGAGGGATGTAAAAATGTGGGAGTCAGAAGGATTTGTGAATGTCCGGAGCATATCACGCTTCTGTGAATGTGATTTGCTTTGAAAGTTGCGTTTAGTGTAGGAGCGGTGTAATATTGTGCTACGTGAGAGGCGGTTTCCCTTGGCGTTTTATGGAGGGGGGGGGGGTGGTTTGCGAAGTGGATTGTAAGGTTTCTGATTGGCTAACTTGTATTTCGCAGCGGACAAAAAGGACAGTTGCGTTTTGCCGGCGTGGGCTAGGAAGAGAAGGAATTGGTACTAGTGTGATGATGCAATATTAGTGGATTGCACCATCAGTACATGATAGTTCTTGTGAACGGAGAGAGATGAGTGTTTATTTGTGGCGAGAAGTTGATACGAAGGAATCGTCATTAATAAGGAGATCAATTAATAAGGTAGGTGTTACCAGTCTTTTTGCATTGAAAGAACGAAAATATCTGAATATTATCGACGGATTTGTGTGGTTTGCGTGTGGTGTTCGCTAAAGGCTACGAGCAGTCTCTCTTTCAGTTCAGACTAGTGAAGGAAAAGAAAAACAAGCGGGTGAGCGCGAAATCGATTGCGGCTCGACAGGCGCGTTTAAGCTTTCAAGGACGTGGGCGACTTTCGTCCCCGCTCGCTTGTTTACTTTTGCAAGGGGATTCCCGGGTTAGCAAACCGGATTTAAACATCACGTCATGAGATATGCCTTGACGTGCCCCATACTCTGACGATCTGCTCGAGCTCGTGTTTATCAAGCGTTATATTTTGATTCTACTGCTATGTTCACTGTTTGTATTTAAGGTCTAGGCACAACAGTAAATACTTCGTCGTCCCTGTGTGAGCATTCTCAGTTGTGGACGAATTTATATCGACATTCAACGTTTGAGTGAATTTGCGTTTTTCAGCACAAATAAAAGCGATAAGAAAGATAAGCTTAAACTTTACGTCATCCAGTAACGCTATAGTCAAAATATTGTGTCACACAATCACACTTTTCGTCACGCCGGTTCGTATAAATAGAGGATCGCGCTAACATTTGTGAAACCTAGGGGTGGGGAGGGTCAGAATGGCCGGTTAAGATGCCCAATAGGCTTTCTTGTTATTTTTAGGTCTTAAATAATGCAAGTGTGACTTGAAGCTTTTTTCCCTAGAGTTTCTACAAAAGTGACTATACGAACTGGCAAGAGTTACAAAAGAAACCCTAGTTCTGTTGTTTTGCAGTCTTTGTTCCTGAGATTTGCCAGTAAGGTTACCAACATAATTACCCTTATTCTTCAATTTTCGCTTTTTAGGAATTGGCTGTTGTCATGGCAACAAAACATCTAGGCAATGACGGATATTTACCATTAATTCATATTTGTTTTTTTATATTTTGATTTTCCCTGGGTGAAATTTTTTTAAACTTTCCTATTCTGTGAAAATGATGTTTACTAACATTTTACAGGTGAAAAAAATGGGGTGTTCAGACGGTGGTTTCACCGATATCACGTGATTTCTTACTTCTAACCATTCAACTGAATTGCTCTGACAGAATTTTTCCAAAAAATAGTATGTGGAAGGTAGCGTTAGTATCTCAAAATGTGCAAAATTAAAAAAAAAAATCACCGAAGGAAACGCGAGAAAATTCCCCGTCAGGAAACTCTTACGATTTCATGTGAGCGCGCGCAGATTACTACAGCTCACATCATCAGCGCGCACACGGTCATAAAACTATAGGGAGCCACCTTAAAGGGCCCCTATAAGTGAAAACAGTCTTAACACTAAACACACCTCAACAAAAGGTTGTCAAGAATTTATTTATTTCCACATCTTGCTGCCTGTATATTAACGCCAACCGACGGAATCTAATTGCAGCGAAAAAAAGTTACCTCATATAGTGTTTTGTTTTTGCCCCTGGTTTGTGTTACGGAATCATGTATAAATAACAGACTTTTTAGGTTTTACCCAACACAACCAACACAACGTCCCATTGTAAACGAGCGTTAAGTTCCATGAAATGTGAACAAATCCACCAAAACCCGAAGCATTATAATTTATGCTGTCACGTTTTAATCGGAAGGTCATCACTGCCCCAGAACGATCCGCGGAAAAGCCGAGATAGGACACGTGTGCGAAATTTGCAGTCTGCAGACCGACACTTTTCTGGGACCAAATTACATGTAAGCCTAATTTGAAATAGACAATGCCCGGAGGATTTGTCAGCTCCAAATACAGTCAACTCTCGCCTTGCGGACGCCTCGCTAGTGCGGACACCCCGTTATTGCGGGCAGGAGCTGAAGTCCCGAGGAATAAGAATTACTGCAAATAACTCCCGCTATTACGGACACCAACTCGTGATCCCGATGATGTCCGTTATAAAGAGAGTCGACTGCACAAAGCAACTTGCTTTCGCTTTGTCCTTGCTTTACTATGCTGTGTGATTGGTTAACTCTTAAAGCCCCAATATTAACATCCATATTCTCATTATTCTCCTTATATTTCTCATGTTAACTAGTCAGGAGAATTGGATAAAAAATCAAGACATTTCTCTATTGGTGATCATTTCCTCTATTCTCGTGACCTGTATGTTTGATCAAGTAGTGATATTGTAAGGAGAAATTAGATGCTTGTCACTATTGGGGCTTTAAGGGTTAAGAAAAAATCTACTTTTTTCAAAACACATCGTGATTTGCTCGTGTAATTACAATCGTGAATTGTTCGCAAGCGTTTTCCTACATTCGGCGCCATTTTTAAGACTTAAAAGATTTTGTTTCGACATTTGATTGGTTCATTTTGTTGTTTGCTTCTTATGTGATTGCCTAGTGATAACTTTAAATGTAGTTTTACACACTCAATTGAAAACGCTCAAATACGCTAAATTCCGGATTAATCTTGGCCTAATTGGGCCTAATATAGTCCCATATCAAGTTTGCAGTCTGTTTATGACGCACTCCTAGCTAGGGCATCGTAATACCTAACCATGTCCAATTTCCTCGGCTATGAAAATATCAAAAGCTTTTCCTAATAACCTACAAATGAATCCTATGTGAATGCTAATCCTAGAGTAAGGCACAGTCATGTTTTGGCGGCTTATTCACGTGATTTCTCGGTGCCGTTCTTTCTAACAGCGCTGGGTTAATTCGCTGAATCTGTTGCATCATCAGCTGAAATGACTCCTCGACGTTCAGGCCCGTCTGAAACAGAACAATCAGATATCAGCTTTTATTGTATGGCTAAAATGAAAGGGATATTCCGATTGGTTTCATTCTCTTATCTTTAGACGTATTCCGTAACGGAAACTATTCCTATTAAAGTTCACATTTACATTTACCACAAAAAGCCTGCCCCTAAACTTTAAGGATGATTGGCTTGGGGTGGGCAAAACCGCTAAATAATAATGAAGAAAATAGTGTTGATTTAACTAGGCTACAGGCTTGTGTTTTAAATAGCTAAAGTGATATTTGAATGAGTCTAAGGAGCAGTGTTGGGTGAAGATTGATGGAGGGAGATAGTTCCACTGAGTTAATGTTCTCAGGAAAAAAGGAGGCGTTCGGAACTCGTGAAAGTTTGTAGAGGAATGAAGCTTTCTGAGTGCGCGTGTCTCGTCATCCACTGTACAGGTCGTAGGAGGTCTCTTGTGTCCAGAGATAAGACAACGTGTGATTTTAACTATTGTGGTCAGTTTGATATCCACGCGTCGCTGTTCAAGGGGTCACCAGTTTAACTCCAATCCCTTATAGACCTTATACCTATTATTTGCACGGCCTACCTCTGAAAGAGCTAGACCGTTAAGTGTCTGGGGATCCACGTTTCCATTTGTGCCCAGTCCATACATTTGCGTTTGGCCGTTCGTGATAAGTAACTTGTACATGTATGCACCACTACGTGTATAATCAAATACATTGTACTGTACGAAGTGTGCTGCTGACCGTTTGTCCATTGATTAGTCTAAGCTATATTTGGCAATATTAAACTCACTCAGAAACTGAAATTGAAAACCACGCGCTGAAAAGAGGAACTGTTGTGAAGCCTACCTTGGCTGATGTCTCAATTAATGGAATATTGACATCAGATGAATTGCAGTACTCCAACACTTCATCTCTGTTGACTTCTCGTTCACCTTCTAAATCCTACAATTGAACAACAAGAAGTTTTCAACTAACTTGCTACAGAACAGATGTACATACAGATCATGCTGCCTGTGCCCTGATATAAAAATGCATATTCTCCTTACTGTTCTCCATACATTTCTTATGGAACAAGTAAGGAGAATTTGTCTAAATATCAAGACATTCAATCCTTAGTAATCACTTCTTTTATTCCCATCACTTGAATGCTTGAACAAGTAGTGATAATGTAACGAGAAATTTCATTTTCATCACTGTTAAGGCTCGAAGGGTTAATATTTCTAGTAACAAGTTGGGTGTGCCTCCTATCAGGAGAACACAAACAGCTCTTTCGGAGTTCAAGTGATGTGTTTTATTCTGGCCGCCTCATCATGATAATGATGATAGTGATAAAAAAATAATAATAATAATAATAACAACAACAACAACAACACCTTAATTGACATGGACCCCTCCCCATGAGGAACTTTTCAAGTACAATGAAAAAAAAATAATCCAAAAGAACAGACTAGATTTAAGAACCCCAACTGGCAGGAGGCAGAACAGTAACTGTTGGCTATTTACAAGCATGGCTTAGGTGTTGTACTCTGGTCTACCCAAATGGAGAAGTACAAATTTTAATGGAGAAGAACAACTCCAGATAGTGCTCAGAGCGAGACTTGAACCAGGGACAGGTCTCCAGATTTCAAGTCCAGCGTGCTAACCACTTGGCCACGCTACTGATGACTTCTGACAGCATAAAAAAATAACTCACCAGCTTGTTCCCAACTATGATCATAGGTATAGCTGAGGTGAGTTGGCGGTCTTGAATAATCTTGCTTCGCAAATCCTTGAGTTCATGCCAACTGGATGCAGAATTGATTGCAAACAACACTAGGAACGCTTCCCCTGTGGCTACTGATGAATCACGGAATGAACTGAACTCTTCCTGACCAGCTGTATCAACTATCTCCACATCGTATAACTTGCCATTGTATTCAATCTGGAATTTAAAGACAGTTTATTACCAATTAGTCAGCTACATACATGTACAGGTGCATACAGTCAGTCTTCATAGACAGGGGTCAGGTAAAAAAATATTTACAAGTGTAATTTACAAGTGTAGCTATTGTTTTCAACCTTTGAAACAATAGCTGCACTTGTAAATTAAACTTGTTTAATGTTTTAGTAAATTGATCCCAGCTTACACTTAACAGATGTGCCAGGAAGCTGCAAAGAAAAACAACATTTGCAACAAATTTGCCATTTAATGTTTTACCATCAAAAGGAAAATTTTCACCATTAAAACAGTTTTCAAAGGCATTAGGAAACACATTTTATTGCCAATTTTGTAATGTCACAAAATGAAACTTTGGGAAAAGCAAGCATCACAAATTCTTAGATAACTGTAATGATACTAGGTTGTACATATATATAGGTAAAAACACCAAGCAAAAATTTACAAGCTTTTCAAGGACACAACATAACAGTCATTTATCAACAGGAGAGTAGAGTGATCTTAACAATGTTTCAGCCAATCACATTAATTTTTCCTACTTGCAAAAGACAAAAGCATTATTTTAGTTGCCTGAACTTCACAACAGATAGCAGACACAATAAATCACTCTCTACATGCAATTACCTTCTTTCTATAGGTTTCCTCTGATTACCAAACATATGGAAAAAAAACATATATAGTTTTAGTTCACAATTGAGGGGCTCAGTGGTCAAGCAGCCTGTGACAATTTCATTTAATGGGGGGGGGGGGGGGGGGGGCAGGGGGTTTAACCTTCCTGCTTCCCAACCCTTTAATCCCGGTTCCCACCTCTTGACATTTTTTCGATTACAAAATATTGCACAATGTTGCATAATTATTCCCTTTTTCACCCGCTTCCTACCACCTTGGGAATCCCGCTTTTCGCCCTCTCTTCCAGCTCCTGCCTCCCGTACACCTCCCGCCCCCTTTTCTCCCGGTCTCCCGCACCCGTGTCCAAATTTCACAGGAATTGTGTAAGCACAGGTAAAATTTTCTGTGTAAGATTTCATTTTACGAAATTTGAAATTTATTTTCTCGGGCCCCCCATAAGAAATTGTCTTTGGGGCTAAACAGATAACAAATTACATCTATAGCTCTTAAAAAGTGTAAAAAAGAATGCCATATGCTTTAAATTATTCTGGTACAAGGTTTTTGTCCACTGATTACTCAATTTCCTGATGGATTCCATCTTTTCACCCGCTTCCTACCACCTTGGGAATCCCGCTTTTCGCCCTCTCTTCCAGCTCCTGCCTCCCGTACACCTCCCGCCCCCTTTTCTCCCGGTCTCCCGCACCCGTGTCCAAATTTCACAGGAATTGTGTAAGCACAGGTAAAATTTTCTGTGTGAGATTTCATTTTGCGAAATTTGAAATCTATTTTCTCGGGCCCCCCATAAGAAATTGTCTTTGGGGCTAAACAGATAACAAATTACATCTCATATTCTATAGCTCTTAAAAAGTGTAAAAAAGAATGCCATATGCTTTAAATTATTCTGGTACAAGGTTTTTGTCCACTGATTACTCAATTTCCTGATGGATTCCATCTTAACTTAATTTTTTGGACTGAATGCTTATAAATAATCAAACAATTAGCCCATTACTTTTTCCACAATGATTGAAGAAACTCAAGGCAAACATGAATGATCACCTTTACTGGCTCTCTATTTGAACTGAAAAATTAATTACTTCATGAAGATGTACAAGAGTATGTAGTCTGCTAGGTAATTCAACATTATTTGTGTGATTATTGAAAAGTTTTGGTTGATCAATTTTCTTCAAAATGGGCCAGTTCAAGTGTCTGCACTGTGTGACTCAATCAAGTCTATAGACATCAAAGCCAACACAGAAAATATGTGCAAGAAACTCTGTGTTCCTACTGCTAGGAGGTTTAACATTTGAATGGTTGTTTTGGACATGATCATCCACCCACGACTTTGTAGTTATTTCATCACAAATAAATTATGGAGTAGTACTCTATCACGAGTGTGGTAGGAGAAGAAATAATTGTTAAGTTTGATATCCCAAAATTTAAATTTACTACATGTAAGTATTAAATGTACGAAATGGTGATCTTGGGTCCCCTTTTGTAAACACAGTTCATCCTAAGCCAAACTCTGGACCCCTAGAACAAACCCTGCACCTACGGTGATAACCCTGTAACTATATGGTGATAACTGTTTGGGTCTACATTTTGTTTTTAACAATGCACTCTACTACAGTTCAAATTAACATTGGCTGCAATTCTGTGACAATCTATGGACAAATTTTAGACTGTTCATGATACCATAAAAAGTGCAGGACCTCTGGTAAGTGTCCTGATATTGTATGAGATCTGGACACCTACATGGAGCTACTGATTGGCTTGTTTACACTTTGGAGAATATGTCATTTCCGAGTTGTCTAAATGTACCTCTTTTTCAAAGCAAGTCTTGGTGCACACTGCAAAGTCTTTGATACGAAAATGAGTTTTCATTCACATGCAGATAAAACTCATTTTCACATGAAAGGATGTGCACGCTCACCAGGCCTCACTTTGAAAAAGAGGCCCAAGACAACTCGGAAATGGCCTATCTGGGTAAATTGGCCACAAGGACAAATCCCACCACCAGAAACTCTATTTATAATACTCTAGCATGGAACTTACCTAATGTGGGGTCATAATACTGAAAGAAAACAAAGACAAATAGATCAAGTTAGCATTTTTAAGTTACTGTAAAAGTTAAGTGTATTTAGTAAGAAACAATGGCATGTTTTCAAACAGTGAAAAAATTGATATCACCCCATTTGCATTTCTAATGTACATGTAACCTGCCTTTCTTCTTGATTTGAGTATAATTTTCATGAGTAATGGACATCACAAGTGATCAAGTTTCTGCAATGCTTAACAAGTTAAAATGTGTTGTATTTCCATTTGACATCTAACCAAACTTGTACAGTGTAACTCTGAGGGTTGCAAATACCATTAGTGACCAGTAATTAACTTCTCCTTACAAACTTACAAGGAGTGGCCAAAAGCTGAACATTCCTCTTTTTAGAATAGCCTCCGGGCGACGAACATTTTATTACAGAACTACTGGGCTCTGGAACAATTTAGAGTCTTCCTTAAAATCAAGCCATTCTGAGATGATGTTTTGCCAAAGAAATCTCTAGTTTTCACTGGAATTAAAGCTGAATATCTCATGCAATTTAGGCCTTCCGAACAGATATTCTCCAAAACGAACCGTTGGTTGCCCCTGTTAACAGCACACCAGCACACAGAATTTTGGGGGAGCATGTGGTAATTGAAAGGGGACCTAGGTCTAAGTTGAGAAAAATTGTAAATACAGCGCATACATGTTGAGCTGAATAAAACACAGATTGGCACGTGTTACCTCACTAAACTCATTCCTCAAGTACCGAATGGTTAACGAGCTTTTACCGACTCCACCACTCCCAACAACACACAGGCGAAACATGACTCTGAGCTACTGTACTAATAGTCGGAGGTCTAGAACACCTTTCCATCCACAACTGCCAACTATAAAGAAATCAACTCTGAAAGTGAAAACAAAAGCTTGATTAGAGGCTTTGCTGTTTACATGGAGCTAAGACCATTTTATTTTTGAGCTCACTTATCCTTGATTAATAGTTAATTGTGTTCATCCCTACAAGTTTACTCTGAGCACATTTCAGCAGGGGATATATAACGTAGATTAAGAGCAGTAGTGATGCAGTGGTGAGGACACTTGCATCCCATCAATGTGGCCTGGGTTAAATGCTACACATGACTGTATGAAGGTTGAGTCTGTTGTTGGTCAATCTCATCCTTGCACTGAGCATTTGCCATTCCCTTTCAATCCAGAATCGTAGGGCACAGGTTTGTTAGTTGCAAGAATGTTCCATGCCACCCTCATGAAACAAACTTAAGTCAATTTACCTTGCTGGAGTTTTCATGGACCAGTTGAGAACAAGAACAGTATATTTTTAAAAAAAAACTTATTAACCCCCCATCTTCAGCTGAAAACCCATGCCTCCTTTTGAGGCCTATTTCAGACAGATTTTGATGCACTAGAAGGTAAATACCGGTGGTATTTTTGTCGCATTTGAACTCAACGAAGTAGCCACCCACTTTATCTTTATCTTTTACAACCATTTTCACTGTTACAGACTGTGCATGCACACAGAGACTATCTTTATGAACAGTAAATGCTCACAAGAGTTTTTGCAGCCTACTTTAGCAAGGTCTGATGACATCTAACCATCTAATCTTACAGAAAATACTTTTTATGACAATTATTATCACTTTCCATTTATTTATAAATATACTTAATTTTCAATGAAAACAACCTGTCACGATTTAAAACAATTTCCAAATAATGTGATCAAGTTGTTTGCGAATTTGCGCAGACAACAAAATACAATTACCATGACCTTTGCTTGCAAAGTCGTGAACAAGAGAAATGGTCAACCATTAATTGGACTGAAATTAGATTGTCTACCATCAAAACAGAATTTTCTACCATCGACCCTCAAGGCTAAATTTCTCAATAATACACTTGTATGAGGCAGCACGCACGTCAAATCACACCAGGCCTATGCCCCGTTCATCGAAAGTAATTTGACCTTGATTAATTGACCTTACGTAGCTAAACATGTAAAGGACAAAAAAAGAAAAGAAAACACACCCAGCCTCCCATAATAATTGTAATCATTGTTGTTAGTTGTATCAAATTTCTTAAGTGTTAATTGAACAGATTTAAAACAAGTCGGAATAACAAACATCCACACCATCCAAAATAAAATTGAAAGCAGTATTATGATCAACGAAAAAAATTCTCAATAAATACTTTCCTTTTACTATGACGAGCAGATTACCACGCAGTGACCTTAGTCTGAAAATCTTTTAGTTCTACTCTTCGATGAAAGTAACATGTAAAGATTAATTGTGCAAAATAAGGGACGAAATGACCCATCGAGCATTGAGGCTTAAAAAAATATTGATTGATATTCGTCCTCTGGTATCTACGTGGGCTGCATCTTCCTAGATGAGTCGACCTCTGCAAAGAAACCTTCGTTTCGAAATTTTGAGAAGTGGTATGACTATAAAGGAAGCGCAATGAAAGAACAATGGCTGTTAGCTTTACAAATACTAAGAAGGAAAAATGACCAATGATCGATATTATTATCAAAGGACTCATCAGGGCAAGACGTCGTAAAGACCGATGGTTTGCAGATAACCTTCTAAATTTTAAATCACAACCATTTTTCTGGCACATGTAGGCTAATGTTGTCTACGATTTCGCGCGCACAGCGAACTGAGATCTTTAGAGAAGCTGTTCTTCATTAGCATGTTTGAAAAACAACTTTGATGGATCTCGACACTCGACGGAGGAAGTTAGTTAGTCCGACTTACCAGTGCCTCGGAAGTAAAGCGAAGCTTGCTTCACTCCTATTCAAAACTTGAAAGAACGTTGATAAAACCAATCTACCAAGCCAACATAAAATGCAAAGACATACGATTTACAGCTTTGGATAACTGTAAATGCCATTCACTGAAGACTCTCTCCACATCTCACACAAGCCGTCGGTAAATACTTGAAAACAACCGAGTTCCGAGTCGGTTGTAGAAAAATACATGACGTCATCACCAATCAGAGGCCAGCTGAGCACGTGCTGAAGTTTGTGTCGTATACGTTTAGCGTCTTGTAATCAAGTGATTTCGCGTGGTTTTACTTATGCTTATTTTTTTCTCTGATAATATCAATAATTATGGCTATGCGCAAGTACTAGAAACATTATTGATTGTTAATGAGTATCGTCCGCTGTTGTATCTTTCGATTTGCAGTAAATGAGTTTGTTTTTTCTCGCGTTATTTTTGGACAGGTGTTTCTTTGAAGAGGCATTGTTATTTGGGCGGGTTGGTTTTCGTTTGTTCTGAAAAGCACCGCTCAAACAGAACGCAATGGCAATAAAACTTCAAATTCAACCCAAATAGACAGAACGGATACACCTAAAAAATGTTTTAGAAAACGTCAAGTGCTTCCCAAACTTTGAAATTCACCGAGAGAGCACGAAAACGTTCGAATTGAAAAAGTATCAGTGCCTTTGCCGAAAGGAAGAGAGAATTTCCGGCGAAGCAGAAGAAACAAAATAGACATTTCTAGATTGCTGGAATAGAGACCTAGCGGGTGCAAACATCACGTCTCACAGAAAAATTCTTAACAGTCATTTCACGAAAATTGCAATTGCTCACACTGAATTAAATCACACTTCACGATAATGAAAAAAAATTTGACTATCATTTCACGGAAACGTTATCGACTGTGTAGGCATCTCTGATGTCACGTTTCGCGAAGTAAAACGCCGACGAAAATACCAGTTTACCACGCCAGAGAACCTGAAAATTTTTCTGGAATATTTCTGGATTATCACCCTCTCACGAACAATCGACCCCCTTTTGAGGAAATATTCAAATGATTTTATTTTTATTTTGCACTAGGTGGGCGATTGTTCGAAAGAGGTGGTTATTCGCGGAGGCGAAAAAATACGTGACTCGTAGGCTCCCGTAGGCAAAAAGGTTGGTGCATAAAAACCTGGAAATGCGGACTCCGGACCTAGGTCACATGCGCGAGATAGACTTCGTACTGACGTCATACGGAAATAAAATTATTCCTTAAATTTTACTCAATATTTTATACTTTTAATCCAGCAAACTCAAGCAAACCGTTTCCATTATTCTTCTTTCGGTGTAAAAGCCACTTTTTATTCACTATTATTTCCCTTCGGCACTGACAAACGCCGTCCAAACAAAGCTTGCTTGATCAGCATGATAACCAACGAGGCGCGTAATACTGAGAGGTTGGTTATATAATCATACAGTAAGCCCAATATCCGGATTCTTTCGGTAAGATAGGTTTTTGAGAAACTCGTACTCACTCGAGTGTTAACTATCAAAATACAAAGCAGCTTTCTTTCTTTTCTGATAACGTGACCGCCAATACATCCTACGGTCTCAAATGGTAACTTTACGTCCGAATCCTCTAAGAGAAGTCATGGTAACACAAGTGGAACTTACTGTGTGGGAGAACGAGAAATGCTGTTTCCACGGCTATTTCAAGTTTTTCCAAATTTTTACTAGTATTACCATATTCATTTTTTCTTCGTGAATAATCACTCAAAACAATTTTCCATGTCTCCCATAGCGTTATTGCAAATGGTTTTCACTGAAGTTAGTTCTCTTTTTTTCTTTTTCGGGTGGAGGAGGGGTTGATAGGTTTACAAGTTACGAAATCCGTCGAAGTATAAAATGTAAACATTCTTATATATGGCAGCGAGCAGCTCACACCACTACTAATTTTTTTGAATTCGCGCTCTCTGCTACCGTTGAAAAAACTGATGACTCGCGGCAGCTCGCAATCTACCAAGAACTCAGTTTTCGAAAGGGAGTTTATAAACCACAAAATTATGTCATATTATATCACGAGATAGAATATCTACGAAAAGAGCTGAAAAAACGAACGATTTACAAAAGAACTTCACCCTTTACACATAAGCCCCACAAATTTTCGTTACTAGTCTCCATACATTTTGTTCAGAACTATTTGCGAGAACTTGTTTGAAACTCAAGACAATCAGTTTTGGTGATCATTTCTTTAATTCTCATGACCTGTATGTGTTGTAATGCACTGATGTGATTAGGAGAAATGTTATGCTAATCACTACCGGTCCTTAATAAAAGGTTTATACACAGAGACCATGTAGAGTGGAACCCCGAGTTAGGAGCACTTGTGACCACTTTATGTGACACCAAAGACAGCTCAGATGTTCTGCTGCATTCTCGTCCCCAGAGCTGCGATCCTTTTGGTCAGCGCCACGGATCGAGAGCTCTGGCGGGGGCCAGGATAACGCGCAAGCGCAATAGCTGCCCATTTTTGTACCAGATGGTAAGTTGGTAACCGTTATTGCTTCAAATTTCTGAGGCTCCGCGTAAAGCTGGACGTCCGTGATTCGCGGACTTCCTGCTTTCGGAGCCTACCAGAGTTCTCGATCCGTGGCGCTGGCCAAAAGGATCGCAGCTCTGGGGACGAGAATGGTTCTGCCAGATCTCTTATCTAAAAACCTCGTTAGGTTAATGTGACCAACGACTACCATTCGGAGTCCCAAAACGTTATCTTCTTTACAAATTTACCCCGTTAATACGACCACTCGAATGCCCGGTAGCTAAAAAATCAAATAAAAGTGACAAAGAAAAAGTGAAAACTATTCTCTTCCTCTATCATGAGGTTTCCCCCTCGTTATTTGTACTACACATGCACGACCGAGATGGGGCAGGATATGTGCTGTTAATATATACATTTGCTTTTGGTGCACCTTTACTAGGCAACACTGTGGCCCCACATAGAATTGTTAAACCATATCTGGTAGCCAGTTACAAAGTCATTTCGGCTCTTAAATTCTGCTGCCTTTCTCTGTTTTACTGTTTGCTCCCGGTTTCATTTTGTAAGCGCTAACCCCATTAATCCAACCTTTGTTGATACAACCACAATTTTCTGACCCGTCCATGGTCGTATTATCGCCGTTCTACTGTACCTCTTGACTTGCCGCAAAAAATGAGGACAGCGGCATCCTCCGAGGATGTGCCATGGAACTTTCATCATCCAGGTCACGAGAATTAAGGAATGATTCTCGCGACAAAGTGAATTGTTCAAACAAGTTCTCCCAATTAGTACTGAATGGAATGAGTGGAAACCGTAAGGAGAATTTGCATAATGATGCTGGGGCTTAACGGGCATACACAAGTGATATTTTAAGGACGGTGCTCCCTAATATAGAGGTATTTTTGCAAAGGTTATGTCCATGAGGAAAAAGCAGATCTCAGTAAGACCTATTGGAATCCAAAAAAAAGGGTAACCGTGCATTTTTCAGAGATAGCCTACGTAGCAGGCGTAAACGGGGAAGGGGAAGAGGAGCGAGAACGCGGGACAAAAATGGGGGACTGGTGGCGTTCTCGCTCCCCTTCCCATTCCTCGTTTACGCCAGCTACGCAGGCTAAGAGAGAGTAAAATGTATGGAATTTTCTTTCCAAATTTAAGCTCAATTATCTCTGAAAAATGCGTGGTTACCCCAGCTTTTCTTTTTGGATTCTGATAACCCTTGCTGAGATCTGCTATTTTTACGTAGTCATAAACCGCGCAAAAATACCGCGGTGCGTATTAGTTGACAATTTTGCTCCTAGGTCCAAAATTGTAGGAGTAAATTTGGTCAGTAACAGGGAGCAGAAAATGTATTTATTATGAAAATGGGCCAAAAGGTGAAGGAGCAAATTTGCTCTTAAGTTATTTTTTTTAGGACCAAATGTCCTCCAACCAGTCGCAACCAGCCAGTCGCAACCAGCGGTTGGGTAACGTGGGCTCGCTGGTCCCGTTGAGCGAAATGACGTAACGGACAAGCGACCAGGCTGCTAAGTACGATTCAAAATGGCAGCGCACAGTGTTGAATTTTGGCCCTCTTTGGAGAGGAATTTCAGTGGGATCGGATGCACTTTAGAAGCTAAAACCACAGTCAGTAACTCAACTTAGTGTTATCTTTTTATTGGCGATTTCAAAAAATACACCGTTTCTGGAGTGACCTTCTCCTTTAATGTGTTTATTCTTTTGTTATGGCAGATTTAGGTGCGATGGCAAGCCACCCAATCCATCACCCCCTCCCCGAAAGACAGCCCTCTTACAAAGTAAGTACCCCATAACGAACGGAGAAGAGGGCGATTCTCTCAGATTAAAATGTATTACTATATATGTAAAAACTATTTGGTTTAAAACCTTCATGATAATTCAGAGACTAAAAAAAAGCTGACTACGGCATTTTAAATCTAAAATGACAGTACTACACTAGAGTCTCCTTACCTGATATTACATGTAAAAACTACTTACTTTAAGACTTAGATACGTCATGTCTGAGTTTAACGTCCCATTTATTTTTAAGACTACTAAAGTCAAAATTAAACGCAAAAGTGAGAGTGGTGTGGAGTATTTTCGTGCACCTTGAATCGTGATATTCCTTACGCGTGAAATGTTGCGTAAAATGACTGCTTTCCTTCGGATATATAAAGGATATTACACGGCGGCGCGAAGATATGAATTTATTTTCGAGTGCTAAAAACAATATTTTACGAACGAGCGCAGCGAGTGAGTAAAATATTGTTTTTTACCACGAGAAAATAAAATTCATATCTTCAAGCCACCGTGTAATCTTCTTTTTATTGTATGGACAAGAGTATTTTTGCACAAACAACAGTGTAAGAGGGGGAAATGACGTCATCGATATCCTCAATAGAGAGGATATGGAATATACGCCACTCGAGTCCCGGATGTAGTTTCGTATGAACTTTACGAGTGGTCTATATAATAAAAAGTGAACTGTTACAACGCGGCGCTTTTAACTGATACGCACACCTTTGTGAAATCCCCCCATCCAATTCAAGTTTAGTTAAGTTGGTTTTATGGTGGTTAACGTCAATTTCTGATTGGTAAGTCCATCTACAGGAAATACGCGAATAATGAAAGGTGGCCACACATGCATATTTTGCGTTGCACGGCTAAATTAAACCAGTTCTCAAAACACATTGAGACGAAAAATTAGATGTTGCAAACTCGTGTGGTCAAACTAAAATATGAACAGCAGTTGGCAAACTGTTGGTAACAAATAGAACTAGTCTTTATCGCCAACCATCAGGGCCGTAGCCAGACTTTCAGAACAGACGAGGCAAGTGTCTCGAGCGCCAAGGCGCGAGCTTCTAGTAGGGTCTGGGGCATGCTCCCCCGGAAAATTTTTAAATCTAATCCCTCTGAAATGCTGTTTTCAGCATTTATTCGTCAATTTTTTTTTCAAAATTCAATATCGTACAAGTGAAAAAACGGCAGACTTTTTAGTGCTTTCAACAGTTTTTGTACTCACTATTAGGGCGTGTAATGCTGGCACCAAGTAGATGGCTATCCCGAATTTCGCATCGCTCTTATACACCCCCATCCCCGTCTTCCTGCTCCCTTGCTAGCAATGGCTGGTAACTCATGCAAAAACCCTGCTGCTTCAAGATTATCAAATTCAGTTGCAGCTGCGATCTGTAGAACTCCACTGTGGCCTGAGAGAAGTCATATCACCAGCAGCCAGCATGGATCTTTTAGAGAAAGACCTTTTACGGAAACTCCGCTCGGTGGAAAACCGTTTGATCCAGCCAAATGGCTCAGTAGTAGCCATCACAAAAGTGAATGTCTTGACCAGCACCGGCTTTGTAATCTTTTATTTTAAATTATGAATTGATGATTTATGCAGACCCTGTCCATGTCGAATTGTATTCCTTCCAAGACAGAATACCGAGGCTAAATTATATTCCACTTAATGGCTTTTTTAGGCAATGTATGCCAGAAAGTGCATGCGCATGTGACGAAGTAGCTCAAGAAAGCGTGGGCGTTAATTCTCTAAAAGTTCTGACTTTTATAAGCAATGATTCTTCGGATCAGCTGCCTGTAGTCGTAGCAATGTGCGCGAGATAGGTGTTACACAGCCTATTACTCCTACGTCCCGAATGAAACTGATAGCCGGAATGCAAACCACCGGAGTCTTTTCAAAGCCTTTTTCGCACACCTTACTTTGATTAATCTTTTCTCACTCAATGGCAAATGCCCTTTAGCGATTATTTTTCCAACAGTATTTTTTTGTTGGGCGTGAAACCTAGACGAGGCAAGTGCCTCGACTTGCCTCATGCTAGCTACGGCCCTGACTATTTCACCAACTTTTTCGTGTTGGAAAACTTGCATATGACGGCGTGTAAGGTTTTTCAACACCTATTTTTCACTTTCAATTAATCAAATGTCGCGCACTATTCACGTGGTTTTACGTCATCGGCACAAAATGGCGTCGGCCGAAAAAGAACGCCGAACGACCTTTCTAATTTTCGAAGAAGAAAGGGGCAGCCAAAGGGGAGGGGGGGAGGCCTAGCGTGCCCTTGACCCCCCCCCCTTGGGAATAAAAAATAATAATACTAAAGCAAACCAGCTAGCCCGTGAAAAACCAGTCCCGCTTTTTGGATTTGAAAGTAATTCAGTGATATTGAGGCTCCCCCAATGAGAAAAGCTGCCTACGTTCCTGTTGAGGTTTGACGTGTGAAAGTACGCGTTTGCCAGCTTTTGGAATTTGCCAACACGAGTTTGCAAACTTTATTTCGTCGTGTGAATGCACCTTAAGGTGGCTCATTTGGATTTTTAAGAGGCACACCATCCCAACTTTGAACGGCTAATACTTTACTGTCACAGTAAAGTATTAGCCGTTCAAAGTTAGAATGGTGTGCCTCGGACAAATCCAGATGAGCCACCTTAATGTATCAAGTTTAACGATCCGTATCCACTTCGTATAAGAACCCGGTATCTGGCATTAAAACCCTGTTATATGACGTACTCTGCACAAACACCCGCCATTTGTCAAACGACGTGGGCTTTATTTTGCTCGCCCCTCCAGCGCCTATCATCGCACATGCTTCGGGCCCAGTGAACATATCGCCCGACACTTTATCCACCAACACGACTTCCTTCTTGTCTGATATCTTCTCTGGCTTCGTGAACTCGTAAAATCCTCGCCCCGTTTTGAACGAGAGGTCGTTCTTCTCGACGAAAGTGCGGATGTCGCAGCGTTCATCCACATCCAGAATCTGTGGAAAGCGGAAAGGAAAGCTTCAATTAGACATTGTAAATCGTTTTTGTTTGAACTGGGACGTAGCGTCAGTCATCGAGTGCCACCCGCCGTTGTCTCGTACCGAAATAATCCTTCTCGTGATCGAAAGCTTAACCTTTCCAAGTTAAATACATTTCTATCTAGTGAAGATTTTTTGATGCTCTATGACGAAATCCCTGGTTTTGTACAATTAGAAGGCGCACACGGAATTTAAGAAGAGCCTGGAAACATGAATGACTACGCAACGCGAACCAGCCCCGGTTCGCACAAATTTCTCACGCTTCCTCGGGCGAATAAAACTAGTGTCATGAAGCAAGGTGTGAGTAAATTAGACGGATTCAGTTTAAGCAAGTAAATAGATTAGATAGGCACCCACATTTTAAAACCAAGATTAACACGACTCTTTTCATGAACTCTCATTAAACGAATAGTTTTAAATTGTGATTTGACAGCTTAGGATTAATAGTTTGCACGTTCAGAAGTGCGCTATAGGAGTACGTTATGTTACCTATCAACGTTTGCGGCGAAATTGGCGAGTTCTAGGATTTATCGAAGGGGGGGATTTGACGACCGATCGGTGATTCTTACTCCTCTACTGCTCGAAGAGTTTCCGATAGTACCCCTACCCCTTTATCCTCTCTTGCCCCCACCTAAAAACATTGCTGCCGAGAACGCCGGAAACTCAAACCATCTTGTGCAACATCGTACGACGAAATGAAATTCAGCAACGTTGGATGAAGTTGAATGAGTTTGCCGGAGGCCTAAGCTATAAATGGAAGCACACACCGATGACGTCACACACCTGAAATCGTGAGGGATTGACTGGTACCAGTCCCCCGTAGTCACCCCCGCCAGTGTAAGTACTCTTGCTTCGGCCAGCCAGGGTATCAAATAGCGAATGCAAATTACGGTTCATACCAGAACCCTTGGATCTCGTCTTCACTTCCGCTTCAAATGCTTCTAGCTGCTCCACCCCCTGCTCTCGATAGCAGATGGCCGTCAAGAAATCCACAATCGACGCGAACTGATCCAGTTTTAAATGCCAACCGCATGAAAGCTCGGCGAGCTGGCGGTAAAACGTATCCGAGCCACCATAGTTGAGGCACTGGACCGAGTAAATACGTACACCCATTTCGTTGTAGAGTTTCTTGGCCTCTTCCCGCCAGTCGATTTTGAGCGTGTTTAGGTGGTACGAAGGGGGATGGGGTGAGGCATCGCCGATCATCACTAGCGACCGTTGGGAGTCTGGTGTCCAAGAAAGCTGTTCACGGACCTAGATAAATAGAGAGTGGATAAACAGATGTTTATTAATCTTAAAACCGTACATCCCCAGGGCCGGCTGAATTATGATTAGCTTTACACCTAGGACATGACTTGAATGTGGTCTTATTTAAAGTAAAACGTGGAAAGCTCGCGGACTAAGCGCAAAACTCTACACAGCATAAAATAACTAATTTTATCACCAGGGGCCCGTTTCTCGAAACTTTCGTTAACTTTCCGGGGTTTTGAAAGCTAAATTTTAACCTTTATAATTTCGTGAAGCATGTCGCTACGTTTGAGCCAATAATTACCATTAGCTGACAAATAAATAAGCTCGAAAAAATACTTACCGGGCCCGGAAAGTTATCGGGAGTTTCGAGAAACGGGCCCCTGGTCGGAACTGTCCTAATCAAAAGGGTGAATTTGATTGGTTGACTGAGCGGTGCGAATTTCACTACACCTTGGAGAACACCTTATTCCTTGCAGATACCATAGATACCACTGTAAGGAGCACCCTAAAACTGCAAAAGGCTGAATTCTGGGGGATAAATTCTTGCCTAGATGTGAAGATATAGGTGAGAGAACTTTAAGCAACCACAACGGCGACGACAACGAAAACGCGTCAAAACAGTAGGCTTTAATGAGAAAAACATTATGGCGTTGCACGTGCATCACACAATCTGGTACATTTCTTTGGCATTCTCTGCAAAACAACATGGTGAAATGGCCAATTTTAAGGTTTTATGAAGAACGTGAACAAGCGATTTTTTTTATGACGTTTTCGTTGGCACTATCGTAGCGGTCGCTTAAAGTCCCTAATTTTGACGTCTACGCTTTGCGGCGGGATGATTAGAAAAAACAGATAAACAAAAACGAACTTCCTTAAAGGGACACAGTCACGCTATTTTAGTTCACTTTAAAAATCAAAAATATGTCCTGACATCAACGACCGCCTGCAAGTAATGGTCTAGTTTTGTTACCAAAGACTATATTACTTCACTGAAACTATTTTCTGTCGGCTGTTGCTACAGATGGCACGGATGGAAATGGATTGCAATTTGAAAAAATTAGGCTAAACTTTTCAAATTCTTTCAGCGTGTTGACATTAAATTGATATTAAATGGTCATAGTTTGTTTTCTCTTGATGAAATTAAGTTAATATGTTCCTTTAAATGTTCAAACACAATGTTGGGCATGGATAAAATTAGCAACCGATATTTTTAGCACAGTTTTGACCAGAAATCTGCGAAATCCTCGTGACCATGCCCCTTTAACTTACTTTTTCAAGTCAAATCTCGATTCCTTTTCGCACATTTTCTAAGGATGTTTTAATTAAAGCAAAAACGTTGGTATGCAGCTTCACACGATAAATTTATGCAAAATACTTTTACACGAGAAATTATTCACGGCTGAATAACTGATAAGGACGAAAGTCTCTCTTATGCGCTCGTAAAGACGCCATGAATGGACAACGTTTTAAAAATATGGCTATTAAACTCTTCCTTGAGTGGACCACACAGCTACAACTGAAACTTTTTTATTTCTGTATATTCAGCTGGATTCAAAAACTAAACGTAACGTTGAAAATCGACGTGGATCAAAAACGAAAGCTCAAAGAACGCTAAAACAAGGTAAGGTTTCCTTGGTCTTATCTGAACTCTTAGAATAGGACATGTTCCCATGTAATATGTGCAGTCAGACAAAGTTATTATTTTATTACTCTCTGTCCACTCTGCCCTCTAGAGCCAATTGCTTTTGGTAGATAGAAATATTTTGCTCGGGTAGAGAAGTAACTTGTGTGCGCTAAAGACGTATTTTAGATTTGGTGATCGACATCTTTTCAACATCACCTTAAGACAACCCACCAGCGACGCCATAATACAGAATCAGTGCATTGCAGGTGATACAAGTCACTCTTCCGCAGAATCAGCCGCCATTTTGATGTTAGAGTCCATGCGCGTCCTTAGCATATAAACCAGGGGACAAATTATATCGCTTCTCCGAATCACATGGAACCATGGAACCAAACCAAGCGCCCGGGGGGTACCCCCAAATATAAGGTATTAGGTATGGCCCACTGTAACGGGTATGGTTTCCAAGCAGTTTAATCCCGGATAGGGCATGTAAATTAGAGAGATTTGGTCTGGAATAGGGTATCATTCATCGAAAAACTAGGGATTGACACTCGGCGAGTCTAGGATAGTGTAGGGCTTTTTGGTGTCTTTAGAATTTAGAATAGGGTTGCAAAATGCAGCTAAACGTGATCTGGTAAAGGTTCAGAGTCCTGTCGACACCCCTCCATTCAAACACTAGAGTAACCACCCCCCCCCCCCCCGGCGCAGGAACAAGCAACGTGAAGTAACTCTATGTCCATCCTGCATGTCCATGTCCCCCCGGCCATGCCCATCCTAGAAAGAAGTTTAACCCTTTAACCCCCAATAATAGTATCCGTATTCTCCTCACCATTCTCCTTATATTTCTTATGTTACTAGTTGGGACAACTTGACTAAAAATCAAAACATTTTATCATTGGTCATCATTTCCTCAATTCTCATGACCTGTCTGTTTGATCAAGTAGTGGCTTAAAGGGTTAATCGTACAAGCTGTTGTCTGTCCTTAGATCTCTAATCTGAAAATTCACCTGTCTCAACACAAGCTCATAGCACTCGTCAGAATCATACCCACAGGTAGAGGATACATTCTTGATGAAATTGCATATTTTCTTCTTGTCACTACTGAAGTCCACCCATTTGGTGTCATAAGTCTCCCCTTTGTCTTGGTAGTCGCCATGTGCAAACACAGCAATGCGGATACCAGGTATCTCATTTAAAAGGCGAGATACTGTCTCCTCGACACGCTTCCTGACCTGGTCAAAACCAAAACACACTTTTCTGAGTTGACAAATACAGGATGAAGCTCTCTACCTGCAGCCACTTTAAACTCACAAAATAGCTGGATCAAGTCTGATAGTAGCTGATTTAAAGCTGTGGGCAGTTGATAGGTAAATTGATGATAACTGTGACAGTGTGGCCAAGTTCCTCAAAATTATACATCGTAACAAGAAAGCAAATACACTGCAATGTTAGGTACAAAAAAATAGACCACAGATATGATATTAAGAACAAAAGTAAACAAGAAAGCTTAATGGGCATTACAACCGTGTCATATTTAGACTACAACAACTTAGTAGAAATGCACTTGATCCAGGCAGCCCAATTAAAAAGCAACACTAAAAAAGGGTCAATTCTATCTTTTTCCATTGAGATGCATGGCTTTAACTGAAATATTGAAGTTTATGACAATTTTTCTCAAACATCCTCATTTATCACTGTTAACAAAATTACCTGAGTAAGGCAAGGGTACATGGAGCCTGTAGTATCAAATGAGAAAACTATTTCCTTAACGTCAGCTCCTCCTGTCGCAGCCGCTGCAGCTGGTTTTACCTTCTTAGCTGGGGATGGTGCTTTCTCTTCCTCCTTTTCCTCAACAGCTGCAGTGGGTTTCTGGAACAACAAGTGCTAAATTACATGTGTGTAACTAAGGACAATTGGAGTTCAGTGTTACCTGCATGTCACCCTCCCCCCTCCCCCCATTTCTCACTCCCTTTAAACTTTTTCCCCACCACCCTTGCTAGGCTGCTAAATTAACACACAAATAAAATTATCACTTTGGCTCTCAACAGCCATGAAGATCAGTGACAAACAGTAACTCAGATAGTCCGTATAGCAAACATAAGTTGTAAACAGTCACGTAGTGACAAAAACATCATTCGTGTACTCATCCCTATTCGTTACAATTCTGAGTATATACCTGCCAACTTTTCCTAAGTCAAATGCGTGAGATTTTTGTATCCATAATACCCGAATTTCTGAAAAATTTCCAACAAGGTCCGAACATTACCGAAGATGTCCTGACGACTTCCGAACATTTACCGACAATCCCCGAAGATGTTCCAATGATTTTCGAAGGTTGCCGAATGTCGAGGTGCGAAGCTTGAAATCTCAGTGAGATCTCGTTTGCTTGTTATTTAGGACTCAAACGCGACATTTAGCGCCATTCACTAGACTATATTTTGGGTGGAAATTGAATTGAATTTTTCACGTTAATGGGAAATTGAAGCATGAGAAATTGTCCTTGATGTGTGAGATCGATGTCTTTGATCCACAGGCGTGAGACTTCCGCATAATGCGTGAGAGTTGGCAGGTATATCAGAGTATTGTTCCAGTGTTTTCCACTCTTGGCATAAACTGAAGCCTACACTTGTGTCTAATCATCACTTTCATCACTTTTTGAAACTATCCTTCATAAGTATTAAATACCACACAAGTGAATAGTGTTTGTCACATGCTCTGATTGGCATCTTCAAATGCAGGATAGTATTTTGTTATTCCTTCCAAGCGAAGTGGAGGTCACCTAGCATGAGATTTTATCCATTTACCCACAACTTTTCTCCTCCAGTTCCACCACATTGAATCATAATTACAAGTTAACCAGTCATGATTATTTCCTATCCTAGTTTTCCAGGCACTCAAGTTTTTAGTGTTAAAAAAAAACTTTCTTGCACACCACTGGTAGCCATGTCAAGCTGACCACAGACCTGCCAACGTGCAGGAACTGAAAATCAGGAGATTTTGAAAAAAGGTTGCCCAAAAACCTGGAGATCACAGAAAAACCTGGAGATTCAGATAATCATAAAGAAATGTAACGTACCAGTGCCATTTTGTTTTTGAATCAGTCAGAAAGAGGGAAATTGGTACCGACCTCATCAGGTCAGGTGACCAGTTGCAGCAATCTTATGACCATATATGGCCTATAACATATCATATGGCCAATTATTGGCGGACAAATCGGATAATTTTAAGGCTGTGCAATCAGTGTGGAGAAGTACTGCACAATTATTTTAGAATATACACTTTACAGAGATTTAGAGAATCGTCTGAATGAAATAACAATGAATTTTTCTGGAAGTTGGCAAATTTCTTGAATAGTTTTTTTTTTTTTTTTGCAGTCAAAATACTCAGCGCATTCCGCTTATTGTTTGGGAATGACTTTCATTAATCGGGGACGGATTGCATTATTGGAATGATGATTCCACTTTCAAATTGCATATTGTTATGTTCCAACGGTAGCCTTGTTCCAGACAAGGAATGCTGATTAGTTTATTATTGACATCTGGCAAATGTTCATGTGCAAGTAGCAGACTGTTGGCGGCTTAACTTGTCTGGCCTGATTTGTGTTCGCTCAACAAAATATTAAACGCAGGCACTTTTCCATGTAAAAAAGCGGTCTGTTATTGTAAAACTGTAAAGAATAATTTCTGCACAATAATGCACAACAAATGTTCCTGAAAATTGAAAAAAATTCCCTGTAATGTCAAACCGACTGAAACCAACAGCCACCAACGGTTTCGTATTTCACGTGTGAACTTTTGGCTTTTGTTAGTAACATTCCAATCAACATTTGTTACTTCGAATGAGTCTACTGTTGGAACATTTCAACCTTCAATTTAAAAATAGAATTTTGATTCCACTAGTGCAATCCGTTCCCAATTAATGAAAATCATTCCTAAATAATGAGCGGAATGCGCTGAGTATTTTGACTGTAATTTGATCATATCAGTTTGTCATGAGAACTTCGCAACTCACCAGGGGACAAGGCGATCAAAAAACACTGCATACAAAACTGATCCTAGGGTGGGTGGGCAGGAAGGTCAGTAAATGGCAGACTCAACTAAAGAAACTGCCTGCCCCAAGTCATATGACTCTAGAGTATGCCCAGGCCCCAGTGGTGTATGAGGAAAACATTTTCCACTTATTTCATATAACTCAGCCAGTGAAAATTACTGACACTTAATGATAATTTCTGCATTGTGTAGTTCCAGGAAACATCCACTCCCCCCATGGAAGGTTTTTTGTTTTGCAACCCCCTTCCCCCTAAGAAATTTCAGTTTAGCTTCATACTGTGCTTCTAAAATTTTGGCTGTTGAGACCCCCCTCACCCTAGGAATTTCCGGCAACCTTCCATGGGGTGAGTATGGTTTTTTTCTGGAACTACACATTAATGCTATCCCTGGTCTAACAACCTCATCATCTGCTTTTTTCCGTTTTCCTCTTCCAGTTCCTCGGCTTGTGCTTGGTTCAGGTTTAGCTTCATCAGATGAAACAGGAGCTGTCACTGCTGCTGCTGTTGTCACTGATGGAGCAGCACCGCCTTCACCTGTGTCGTACAGGAACTCTGTATCTGGCAACAAGATGCGATTGTAGGAGGTTGACTGCACAAAGACATCAAAATCATCCAGTTTGGATTTATCCAGGTGAAATTTTGTAGTTTCCTTTGCAATTCCAAGTAAAGTACGCACCTACAAATGTATCAATTTAGTGATAAATGGTCTTGAGATAAGATTTGTAAAATCGTGGTATTGTGTGGTTCCAGAAAATATCCATGCCCGTCATACAAAGGGAATCCAGAAAATAACTAATACCTCAAATTCAGAGGGAATTGGAAACACCAGAGGAGCGAAGGGGTCAATGGGGTCAGAGGGGAAGGGGGTCGACAGTTGAACATAGTCTTCAGAAGGTCCACTTTGTTTCAGTACCAACCCAGCTGCTACAGCATTTGCGATTTGCATATTTTGTTTTTGTCTTAATTTGAAAGGAAGTGGGAGTCCCAGAGGACCCCAAACAGGGTGGGAAGGAAATCAAGGTGTCTTGTGAGATACCAGAAATTTTGACACATTTTTAACAAATCTGATCAAGAGAACTAAAATATCTCAACGAATCTCGCTGCCCAAAAGCTGCCGTGCAAAAATTTACCCCCCTTCCCATCCTCTCCCCCCCCCCCACGCCCCCTGCTCAGTTCTCCCAAGCTAGTGAGTCAGTTGCAACAATGAATCAATTGCAAGAAGCCATTCAGTACTTATGTTCAAATTTCGTCTAAAAGGGGATTGAAATGAAGTCAGTTATCTTTAATTTGTCACCTGTCACGGTTCAACTTTGATTCTTGATCTACGACACATACACCTGCTTTGTAATCGTCAATTTTCTACCGAGCTAAAATTCATTCATTTTAATTGGGGACCTACAACATAAAATAGGCTAATTTTCGCTACCAATGGTCTAGAAAAATAGCCTGAGTTTACGCAAGGCTTGATTCTACAAGCTTTTTTGTAGCTTTTGTTGAAATCAAACCTTGTGAGTTTGTGCAGGGTTTACGACGTGACGTCTGAGTTGTTCGTACGTAGATCGTTTACATTATTTCCAACGCGAACGAAAACGCACAGAAAATAAAGCAAGAAAGAAGATTATTACCTCGTCTCCAGAAGCCATAGTAGCGTCCGATTTTCTTCGGACCACAATCTCTTTGTGGAACTGAATCGTCTCTGGTTTTGTGAGTTGATAGAACCCTCGGCCAGTCGCGAACTTCAGCTTGTGTTTTTCCACAAAACTTTTGATCGAGATCCGTTCATTTACCTTCAGGGTTTTAAACCGTGAACTACTTACGATCTCTGTAGCAGTAGGCGCTTTTGATTTTCCTTTTTTGGGAGGCATTTTTGGTAGAAAGGTTTAGAAGCTACTCCAGAGCAACTTTGTTCGCCCAGCTGAATGCGGAATAGACGCTTTAGCGAGAGTTTATGGTATTCACCAGGGAGGGGTGGAGTTTGTAAATGCTCCGTTGGAGCTACGAGGTTTATGAGAGCAGAAACGTCAAGAAATTTCAAAGGAGCTAGATAAAAGAGCTGAGTTTTATGAAACAGTGGGAGACTTTCTTAGGAAAAGAAAAAACAAACCGTACATAAGTTAAAACAATTATTACCCACCCTACCCACCCCACCAATATCTTTTTGTTTTTGAAGGTGGGTGTCGTCCTGCTCGTTTGACCAATCCGCATCATTCTATTTTTAAACATTTAGGTACCATGCCTCCTCGTTCTTTACGTATGGAAACAAGAAAATCAGAGAAAGCCTGAAAGAAAATATACCTCAATGCTCGAAACAGACAACAGGACAAATGGTAAGACAAAAGTAACTTCATTTCATTAAAAAGGCCTGACTCAAGCGCAATAATTCTGCGGAGTCGAATTCAATTTAGCCTACTTTATCGGCACAAATCCCACGGCTAAATCAGGCCGTCGATTTCGTACCACACGTTCACGTTCAGAAAGGCGGTACTTATTCGCAAGACGTGAATCCGTCGTTTCTGTCGAATGCGTGCAAATTTAAAGGATCTCATATGATAGCAGATTGAACATTCTTTCTGCCAACACCAAGAGTAACCTTGCATACGGCAACTGCGCCCGCGGTACGAGCGGCAGTCAAAACCGTGGTGTCCTGTCGGTCGTCCTGTCGGTGTTTTGCGAAATGCACTGGGTTCTCGTTTCCGGTTACGGTTCAGAATGCTACAGATGAAAACTCCAGTATTTTGCGGTTTGTAAACAAAAGCAAGAGTTTATAGCGACTGACGCGTAGATTGAGTTGACTTTGCTGAAAAAAGTTTCCTTTTCCCTGTTGTTCTACTCATACACTTTTGCATTACGGTGTTTTGTGCGCTTGCAACAAAGGTAAAAACTAGTACGAAGACCGAAGCCGCTAGCGTTTGTTTTGTGTTGCTTGTGTTGTATTAAAAGTGTTCATTGTTTAAGGGGTATGAAGAGCGACAAGACGATGACTTAAACCGTGATATTACACTAGAATTTATTCCTTATATCAGAAGTGTTGACTCAAGCTGCTCTACTTCCCACTGGGATCAAATTCAGAGAAACAACAACAACGCCGAGATCCCGAAAGCTGCAAAACAGCCAATTCCAGTAAGAATTTTTGCGGTTTTGCACGATCTGGAAAACAGAAGTTGAAGTGACATTAGCATCGTTACAAGTTGAATGGCGTTACGAGTGCTTGTTGAGGAAGAAAAAATTATCACACTCTCCCATTTTCTGATGTAAGCCGCCTAAGTTTCGAAAGGCACTTTACATAGCTTAATACACCTACAACCCAAGAAATAAGCTTAAACTAAACAGCCGCATCATAAATTTGTTAATCGGTTTCTGAAGAACAACTTCATCTCTTAGAGTCGCCTGTAGGTTATCGGTTTTTCCTTTTTGCAATTAACGAATCCGACGTAACGCAGTTTTATATTTCCAAATCTCTTTCGGTACTGCGGACTGATGCAGGACCGCTGTGATCTGCATTTTGTTCTTTTAAAGCTACTTTCATTTCTCCATTTTGAATAAACTCCTCCTGCCTGAAACCTAGAGTTGTTCTCAAATTTGTTCCGTTTAATTATAACAATTTAAATCTTCTTGAAATCTCGTGAGAAATTACACATTTTCCTCTCTTTGCTCTCTGTCTGTAAAAGTCGATTGATTGCAAGTTTTAAAAGATACCTCACCTAGCGTGGAAATTGAAGCGAGAAAATAGACATATCAATATTTGCCTAAATAAACATTATTCCTGCAATTTATACCGTTCCAATCCAAGTTAGTCAAGTTAATTATCCACTTAGAAAGACGGGCTAGGTAATAATTATTTTTACTTTAAGTGGTGAATAAAGCAAGCGAAAGTGTCGTTTCCACAGCGGTCTGCATGTTGTTTTTGCTTGGCCTGAATTTCAGGTGAGTTTTGCCTTTTGAGAAGAGTTAATTTTCTGCGGCTTTTGACTACGAGCTTTTTGCTGTTACTATGACATAAGGAAGCTCCAGATTCTAAAAAGGCATTTTCATTCGTCTCCGGGTATGTGGACAATTGTACAAACTTGCCTATTTCCAATTTGAAGCATCAGCTGTGTAGCGCAACCATACAACGATCGACCGCGGATCAAACTTGTCAAACATTTATGATGTATCTCTGATCTGATGAACAGAACATTTTTCCTTAACCGATAAGACCAATCTCGTTGAGATGCAATGACACTTTTGAAAGCAGGCAATTACAGCTGGAAGTTGGGGTGAATTAAAACCAGACATGAAGTACGGTACACGATGAAAACAAGTATGAAGTGAGCGAAGATCTTTACAAGGACAGAAGACGGATTGTACCCGACGCTACGCAGAGCTGCTCAGTTAGCGGACATCCATGTGAGAAACGAGGCCAAGGAGAGTGAAAGGGAGGTGAAGTTTGTTGTGAAAAATAATATTCAGTAGGACAAGAGGAAAACATTTACCACCTCCTTTGCAGTCAAGTCCAGTTAGCGAAGTCTCTCGCCGCAGAAAAAAGTTTTGAATCGATCCTGGTTGCTCATCCAGTCCATATAATTGCAAACAGTTGTGACTTTTAATAAACTGAAGTAAGGCAAGCGGTAAATTTGAAGAAAATGGTAAAATAAAACCGCACTTCCACAGTATAAACTTTGCTGATCACGCAGAAACCGAAGCGAAGAGCACAAAATCTGCGTGACGTCAGGACACCACAGTTTTTCCCGCCTACTGAATGCTGATTGGTTAATTCAAATTTCACCGTATGCAAGGAATTGAATTAAATCGTTACGACATGCTGAAATGTGAGGTTCGATGCAAGCCTGGAAAACAATAAAATGCTCAAGATGTAAGTGACTCCCCATACAAACGCTTCGATAATGAAAGATAGCGATATCGCTTGGCCTGTTTAGTGAGGAATGGAACGCAAGAAAATCGGCGAGGACAGCAAGCCGAGTGAGCACTGGGGAGGGGAACTGGTCGGGGAGTCACCCCTCTCTCCTCACAACGCTCGCTCCGCTCCATCCCCCACAAAGGAGCCTGTTCATAGGCAAGCAAGATTGCTAACGTGCCAGCTACTTGTGTCGTGCGCTGGAGCTAAACTTTTCGCGTTTTGACTTAATTCTTGAGTCCATGGCTCAAACATGAATGTAAAATACAAGAACAGTCGAAAATCTAGTGACATGGTCTTACACTTAGCTGGTTGTAATTCACAAGGTTTTTCGTAGACGGTGAAACTGCAGCTATTCCTTTTGTATGCCTGAGAGGGAAATTGCAAGGGGCTGCAGTCCTGCAGATGATATTCGCACGTATATGTGCTGACGTGTTTTCAGTCCATTAGCACTAGGTCTTGCTCCTGGTCTAGTTCATAAGCCGAAGAAGCTCATGCAAAAATACAGATGTTTCTTGTAGTCTCCTTTTTTATATAATTGGAAGGATATTTATGAAATGGTGACTATTTTTACTATATAATTCAAACAATAGCTTTTAACCAACCCTGAAGCGCGCAATATTTTCAATATCGTTATAACAAATCGATAGTGTTTGAACCAATTCCCTCACAGAAAACTCGGGCCCGTTGTCAAATCCGGCTATTGAACCACAAGAATTGAAAAAACTGATTGCATTCGAACCAAAACTGTTTCAAAGACAAAGGTGTTACGTACTTATTTTGGAAGCTGAACTCATTACTTTCCGCTGACCAATTGGATGCTTCAACCACTGAGGTATTAGGAGCCTGTGGTTAGCCTGTGGTTAGCCTGTGCACAACCACCAGAGCCTCTGCCGAGCTGGGTCATTTCACTTGGGGATTATAATTCCCTCGTGAGAGGGTTGGTCGGCTGTTAGCGAATACTCAACAATGTCGGAGAACCAAAAAGATTAACTCGTAGATTATTAGCAACCGGACTGTGGAAAAATTCCCTCTAAGAGACTAAACAGATATGTAAACCAAAGATAACGCTCAGATGATACGTGACACTTGTGGATTGATTTAAAAAAACTCTTAAGATTATCCAAAACTTAGGCAGTACAAACTTTTCGGGCTTAGCCCTTCATCAATGTGATAATATAAATTACACTGATGAAGGGCTAGGCCCGAAACGTTTTGTACTGTCTAATTTTTTGACACTCCAAATATGAAGCTGATATGTAGCCTGTAAAGGACTTAGGAGTTCTGCGAAGACTAAAAAAAAGGGCATCAATCACGGATTTAAATAAGTAAACATTCTCAGCTAATTTTATAAAAGATCAAGAGTCTCAAGCAATTATAAAAGTTTTTGCTCTATTATTTTATTTTGAATTTTAGCTTGTAGTTAAATCTTTTAGACCACTTTAAAGTTCTTTTCCTTTGAGAAAAGACTCAAGGCGTTTTGCAAAACTTGTAAAGTAAAAACTTTGAATTCAACTGTTACCATCTGTAGTCTCCTTTGTTAAGGACCCCATTAAGGGCTGCATGTGACAGAAATCGTCCACGGGGCAGTGTAGTTTCTGTTGCGGACAATAAGTTTCAGTTATTTTGCTGTCCGAAGGAGACTTTACATAACTAACTAACTAACTATACCATATCTATAGCTATACCATAAGAGCTTGCCCTCCTTAAATAAATTTAATTCTGTTATCACAGTTAAATTAATTAAAGTAAATAAAATTATTAATTAATTTCGATTCTCGGTGAACTTATCGATATTCCTTTTTTAGCCTAACAAATTTAAAATTAAAGTTAACTTCCTTTCGTACATGAAGCAAGTTTTGAGGCAAGTAGCCCTTTTGACTTAAATGCGAAACACGCTTTTAATAGTTTTTATTGAAATTACAAATTATTAATTGTGATAATTACATTTTATTAGAACAAAAATAAATAATAATTCACTTCAAAGAAACACAACTCACACACAGATAGAAAGATACAGAAATATCCTGCTGTGTTAGAATAAAGTAATTTCCTACGGCTCTGTTACTTATTATTTTTCTCCTGGCAATTTAGGAAACATGCCTTGTCTTAGCTTGTGTACTGCGCCGTTCTTTGATTTTTCTTGTCAGAAGCGGCAGCAGTACATAGACTACTTTTCCTGGCGATGAAGCTAAGTCTAACAGGAGCATAAAAAAAATAGGTAATACGACATGAGATAAAAATTACACAGACTGATTACAACGCTGATAAAATTTTAAAATTATAGCATTATTAACGTTCCTCAAATTCGATTTTTAAAGTGGTCACGGTGAATTTAAGATGTTTTCTTGTCGTTGTCTTCATGAGTATCCTTGTCATTAGAAGTCGAAGTTTCTTTTCCTTTTCCCAGTGGCACTTTGGCAGTAATCCTGGTCGAAAAATATACGAACGCAACTTGAATGAAACACTTTATCACCATGGGAAATCTAGCAACAAGTTAGACCCCATCCATGCGAATCCATTTTCATTTGAAACGGCAAACATTTGTATAGCTTTCGCTTATAATTCACGCTAAAACGATCCCTTACGCCGATGAAAACTACATGTGTTCTGTGTGACGGGTGAAACGCATAAGTTTATCGGGATGGTAAAGGAGCGTTCTCGTTTTCGGTCGCCAGAAGGTGTGGACAATGTCCACTTGTAAACGCATATCCGTCAGTTTCAAAAGAAAAGGCATTAGTGTGGACCAGAGAAAACGACACAAAAACGCGTGCGTAGACGTAAATTTCCTGCCACGTTTTCAGGCACTGAAATGAAAACGGAGGGGCTTTAATTTTACGACTTTCGAAAAAATTGTTTACGAATTAGAGGAAACTAGAGCAAGTTTCTTCCACAAAGCATGCAAATTAATATTGCGAACGTTCTCTAAATTAAGGAAGAGTAATTCGCTCTCGCGTTTGTACATAGTATGTTGTAAAAACAGAGTTTTACTTACTTCACAGTCACATCTTCTATGGCGCTCTTAATTTTTTCCATACATGAGTTTATCTCCGTCTGCAAAACAGAGATTACAAGCAAAGGTATAACATAACTTCTACAGTTTGCAATTTATAGCATATGTCTGGCTTGGCTTTATGTCAAGCCAGGAGTTTCAGTTATTTCTCTAATGTGACCAACCTATCATTTATCAGCATTTTATCTCTTCTTTTCCTTGAATATTGTACTGTTTTGCTTTCCTCCTCACTTAGTTTTTGGTAATTGATTGTTTGCAAATGATCTTCCGTTTTATCTGTTTTCTTTTGAGAACCTATCGAGTTTTTGGAGAGCTTTAAGGCTTCTTTTATCTGTTCACCGGTTCTAAACAAAGTCTTTACGTGCCTGGAAACCATGAAAAGTCTTGAATTTCACTCTGGCGCTTTTCAGTATCGAGAGCATGATCACTTTCTTTATTCTTGCTCTCAACCTAGCCTGGACGCAGGTTAACCTTATTTCGTGGATCTCTCTTTTCCTCTGTAGACTGTGTCTCGCTTCAGAGGGCAGAAAAACCAAACCCAGAAAACTGGCTTAATTAGAATTGAGAAGAATACAATGTGCTCATCGTTGTTTGCACTTACTTGGTACATGTCATAAACCTTTGGGATGGTGAAAGCCCCAATAAATGCTACCAAAAGGAAAGTAACCGATAGATTAGTAGAATACTTATTGCTAAATAAAACAATGAAGTGGCTTACGGTAGAGTATCTGCATACGAAAACAGCTCAAGTACAAGAACATTTATAAAAATTATAGTGATTAAAATACGTCTGCCATGTCCGTGATCATAAAGAATACGCGGTCTTGACATGTCCCAGGATCTCAGATAACTAGAAACGGCTAAAATTAGAAAGAGACCCGCGGAAATGAGACGCATGGGCTCCGAAGAAAACCCTGACAACCCCGCGCGTCTTTCGCCTCCGAGTAGCTCAGTGATTAGAGAGAGCATCAGAAAGGTGACAGTTTCTCGATGCACCCGTTGGGGAGTTTTTCTTAAGAATTTGTTTGTATGTCTCGTAATTACTCACCAGTGAATGTAAGTGTTATTCCGCTGAACCACTGAGCCACGTACGACAGAATGTACAACACTACCAACAGCTGTGGAAAGATTATACACGTCACGAAATCAATCATTTGACTTTAAACAGTTACATCACGAGGCCGAGTTTTCAGATGAGAACAAAAAAAAGCACAGTCAAACCGAACAGTAAGCTCCCTGGATACGTTTCCCACTACGTTCCATCTCAAGCACAAAACTTGCTTTGTTTGGATACTGTTGAGCAGTAAAGGCTGGTTATCACTATCGAAGGAGTCGGAGTCGGAGTCGTAAGTGGAGTCGTAAGAGAGCTTATGCTTATTGAAAATCAAAAATCGGAGTGACTGCAGTCGTAAGCAGAGTCATAAGCTCGAGGGAATCGGAGTCGGAAGAATCAGAACGTTTCCATTTTCTTCCGACTTCGCGTACGTTTCCGTCGCTTACGATCTAGCGAAAACCAGATTGTCGGAGTCGGAAGCAGAAGCGGAAGGATAAACCAATCCGACTCCGACAACCTAGTTTTCACTAGCCGGTCGTAAGCGATGGATTGGAACGTTGTTTTTACTAGATCAAAACGCTCTGCGCTTCTGATTACGAATCTGACTCTGACTCCGTCGTTAGTGAAAACCAGTCTAAAATAAAACAACTATGTTGAACAGAAAGCACACCATTGTTCTAGATGGCGCCCTGTCTACCACTTGACAACCGGAGGCAAGGTGTGGAACAAGAAAAATTTACCAAAGGCCAGCTCAGAATCCACCTTTCTCTAGAAGTTTTGTCCTTCAGGAAGACTACCCTTTTTGAGGTAATATTTAAACCATAATCAAAACGATTTTTTTTAATTTGCAAGGACTTCATTCCCACTGTCGTTGATTATCATCAAATAGTCCATGTTTTCTTGTCAACTATTAGAAAACCAATCAGATTCGCAGTCATACAATATTTAAACTCAGCATAAGATTAAGAAAAGACGTGAGGGGTTTTTGGAGACTTAAGTTGGTCACAGAAAAAGCGGCGAATTAACAGTAAACTCTTTGAGATCTTGAGACTGTCAATAATATAACTTCTTCAGGAAACAGGAACGAATATGTTGAATATTCCACCTCTTCTTATTTCTTCTCCGTGCTTAAAATTCACCATCTTTCTTTATTTATCATCTATAGGGCACTTTCGACATTGCTGATCCTAACAGTATGCAGGACGCGTGTCACCACGAACTCAGTAAATATGACCTATGCTCGCCACGAGTCTCCCAGTAGCTCAGTAGTTAGAGCGTCCGACCGGTGTACGGAAGGTCATGGTTCGATTCCCGTCGGGGACTCAGATTTTTTCTTTGTGCCACGTTCGTGACATGTTGAATATTCCATCTCTTCTTAAGAACATGTTTTGTTTCCAGTCTCAAAGAAGAATGCCAGTATTCCATAGGATACTGGGTTTGGTCGAATTTTTAGGGCTTGATTCGATTCAATGTCGGTCATCTGACAGGACGGAACAGCTTAAGAAAAATCCCCGGGGGGTACTTAATAAAGTTTTATACGAGGAGGCTGCGCCCGAAGGTTCAACCGGTTTACCCTTTAACTACTAATTTTTACCAAAATGGTACCCCTTTCAAATACCTAGAGCAGAATTGCAACCCCTTACAAGGATAAGCCAAAACAATAGAATTCTCTATAATCGCCAAGTTTTTTCCCGGGCTTTCAATCGTTCTGGTTCAGTTGTTCAAAGGGTGCAAGCTTTAATGTGTTTCGCGTTGTCATTTCTGCCAAAATTTGGTACCCTTTGATACACTTCGCCTTAGCCACCCCCGAGGGGTTCACAAGCCTACCTTGAGGGACTCAGACAAATCGTCCACCAGAAACAATCCCCTCAACTTTGTCGTAAAAGCAACAGCCAATTCAGCAACTTTTTCACCGACTTGGTCCGCCTGTAAAAAAAAGGCGAAATCAAAGGGTTTCGATTAGTATAGGAAACTCTCCTCTCGCGGGCACTTTTTATTTGGCAACGTTTCGTCCAACTCGTCCCGAAACAAAATTGCAACACAAGTTGCACGAAAAAAATGCGTACTGTAGCATGCCTTGCAAAGGAAATTTGTTGCATTTTTTTTTCGAGTAGGACAAAATGCACATTTCAAGCAAAAGATGGTTACTTCCTTTAGCATACGGACCACCGATGTCTCGTCAAATAAGTCTGTCTGTCATTTATTTTATCATTAATTCAACCATACCTTATCTTTAGACACCTCAATGTCCTTTGATAAGTATGTTCTGCAATCAAAATAATGAAAAATCAATCGTGTTGCACATTCTTGCTTAATTGCTATTCGGCTTTTTTCCCTTCTAATCGATAATGGAAAGGGTTCTCACTTTTCAGCCTTTAGATAGCATGCCTATTAAAAAGAGTAGTTTCATAGTTTTGAAATAAAAGCTATTTAGAAGCACTTCCCAGTAACGCTGTTTATTATGCTGAAAATGTGAAAGGTGGTTCTAACTTTTGACTCTGTGGATGAAATCCTAAAGTGTGACCATTCAAATGAAAGCTACTGAGCAGTACTTTCCCGTGGTGCTGTTTATTATGCTGTACAAGGAGGTTCTAGCTTTTAAGTCTGTGGATGAAATAGACAGTAGACCTAAAGTGTGACCATTCAAATGGAAGCTACTGAGCAGTACTTTCCTGTGGTACTGTTTATTATACTGTACAAGGTAATTCTAACTTCTTGTGAGTCCGTACATAAAATCCCAAACTATCCCGACCATTTCTGTAAAGGTGCAGTACTTTCTGTCGTGTAAATTGTATCGTGAAAATGTTTGAGTTTAGTCCCCCCCCCCCCCCCCCGGAGGGGTGGGGGAGGGTACTCCGGATTTCAAGTGTCGGGGATGATCGAATGGGGACTGAAAATCAATACCCAAAAAATTCCCTAGGGCTTCCAACAAACCCAAAAAAATCCCTGGACCAAAACTTAACCCCCAAAACATCCCATGCCGAATTTCCGAGCCTTAAAAATTTCCAGAAAGGATTAAATGATATAACACGAAAAAATAAAACATTAGGAATTGGATGTTTGTGCTTGTTTATTCATCATACCAGCTGAATTTATCTTTTCCTCATCTGATAGTCATTCTAAAACCACTAGAGACACCCAAGAACATCTTCTGTTTGAATAATAACATTATGAATGACAACTCTAAACAAGACTACCTGGGCAAGAACAAGTTTGGTTCCACTTTATTCGCAGAACTACGCGGCCGGAATACGCGGGCACTACCACAAATCTTCAGATTGTTTCGAGATACCCCCCAAAAAATCCCTACTTAAATCAAGCCACCCAAAAAAATACTTGACAAATTTTCCTGCCCAAAAAGTCCTGGAATCGAAAATTTCAAACTCAAAAAATCCTTCGAAAATCCTCTTCACTTGAAATCCGGAGTACCTCCCCTGAGGTTTAGTCTGTGTATGAAATCCTGAAGTTTCGCCATCCAAATGCAATCCACTGAACAGCACTTTCTCATTTTGCTGTTTTATGTTCCTTTTTATTGAAATGTCCAGAAAATTACTCAAAATGTTTTACTTTGGTGGTAAAAGATTGAAGACATACTTGAGAGGGTGCTCAAATTCACTTTTCAGAAACGCAGATCTGGCGGTCAGCAGAAGTCGCAAGGCCAGCATGGGAGCGAGGCAGATGAGTGCTATGTTGGTGATCACACTGAGGACACTAAACTGTGTCACACACACTAGGAGCACAAAACCGCTGACAAACACGATTGCGGACACTCTAACATCATGCCACAACAGGATGTCTTTTACGTCCATGACAGGAAATGGTTTACTGAAATAGACAACAGACCTTAAATTTAAAAAAATAGCTACAATTGATTTTCATTACCAGGTATAATAATTTGTAGTCAAGAACTGACTACATGAGGTCACAGCAAGTCACTGTGTGGAGTTTGATGGTCAAGTTATGATTTAGTAAAACATGCAGTGCTTAATTTTATCCACAACGGTAGCAAACGTGAAAGATTATGACGTCACATGGATAGGGCAACCGCCATCTTGGATTCCTTGAAGATTATAAATTTCTTTGTACTGACAAAATATCAGGAAGACTCGAGAGGCGACTAGCTTCTCAGCAGTTAGCTACATCCCTTAAATTTAAGATTTCCAACGTTTACCGACTGAATATTTTATAAGAAATTAATTAAGTCTCAAGGAAAACATTTAACATCTAATTCACATACAAACACCTGCTTGTAAAGCGCATTTGATTATATTCATATAGAAAATGCGCTATATAAGTTCTAAGTTATTATTATTATTATTATTATTATTATTGTTGTTATTATTAAACATTGCATACCTTTCTATGCAAAAACGCCTGGAAAATGTAAAACGTCAAACTTGAAATTCGTTGACACAAAATAAATGCTAAATTGTATTTTTTAAGGAAAAATGTTGACATTTTCGTAACGAAATCGCTACCGCAAAAAATGACTTAAGAATTGCCTTGGAAGGGGTGCCAGAGATTTTGTGAGCAGAGGCCGTATAATAGCATTTGATTCCGAAATTATGATCACTTCATTGTCACGTAAAATCAATCCCTTGAATGAAATCCATCAAAGATTCATAAATGTTATATTGATCTCACATGGCGCGATAATATTCTTCCAATTCTCGCAAACGCCTTTCTCTCAAACAGACAGACTACGAACATAAGAAAAAACAAATTCAAAAATATATACGGAGGTAACTTATGCTTTTCAATGTTTAAAATCGGAAATAAATTGAAAGGAAAGGATAGAAAATTATTTTAAAATTTATGTCAGCAGTTTCTGCTTGAATGTTTTGTTTGATCACACCCAGCGAAACATTTGCATCATGATGAACTTCATACTTAAAAAGCACTGTAACAAAAATTTTCGATAGCTACAAACTTACATCCACAAAAAATACTGCACTTTTCGACAATGATTTCAATAAAACTTCTATACTTTTAAAGTCGCCGTAAAATCGCTCGATCAAGTTAAATGTTACCTCAAGAATTATTTCTACGCGACAACCATCAGCATGATCGAGAATTTCGACCATAAACAAAACCTTCACTCGTCAAAAGAAAAATGGTTCATCTACTTACTGAAGACGTCTCGAATTTATATTTAGCCTTTAAAGAAAACTGTAAAATCTCACCTCGAAGCTCGCCGCAGCGCTCAGACAGAATTTTGCTGAATTATGGAATCGAGACAGCGGCAGCTGACATCTGAATCATTAAATATTCAAAAACAGCACTGTTTCCGAAAGACCACAAAATGATATAATAACACTCGAGCCCATACTTTTATGAATTTGACGCTCAGTAATTTGAAATGCGCCAAATTGGACAACAAATACAAAACTGAACATTAATATATCGCGCAACTGACTATCACATTAAACTATCACATTAAACTATCGCGCGAAAGTGAAAGCCTCAACAGGAAATTTGAATATTTTAAGTGAAAGAAAATTACGTAGGAAAATTAAAACTAAAGGCCCAGAAACACGGTGCAACATTGCGCGCAACATTGCACGCAACTTGAAAGTTTCACCGTGTGTCCACCCTCAAAATTGTTGCGCGCAACGTTGCGTGCAACTGCTGCAGAAGTAGAATCGGTTCCTACTTCTGCAACATCACGTGCAACCGTGTGTCCATCATCTGCAACATTGCGTACAACTTCGTGACGCAATGTTGCGCGCAATGATGCATCGTGTGTCCGCACCTTAATGCGACGTTTCGATGGTTCGGCCATCATTATCAAGGCAAAGTGACTGTTTCATCATGGTTTGAGTATAAATGAGTGAAAACAATCGTAGACTTGTTTGTTTCTTTGTGATCATGTAAATAACTTAGCGCGGATAGAGTAAGTTTGCACGTTCAAAGTTTTTTTTTAGATCTTGGATAATCAGCATTTCGTGGATTAAGCAGTAGAGCCATCGAAACGTCGAATTAGTTTTAATTTTCCTACTCAAGTTTTTCAGCAAGCCTCTTATTATTAAAGAAAATTACAGCTACTTTAAGCTTTTATTCACAAAAACGAGAATGTTTGGATAAACAAATTGAAACAATCTTAAAGTATAATTTTCACCCATATTGAACCAATCAGGAAACATTTTGGTGAGAGAACAATTCCTTTACCAAACTGATCTATTAACGGACAGTGAAGATTTCTGTATAGGTCCAAAGTGAGAATAAAACAGAAATTCATTTTTTACATCTATTATGATACTTATTTTGAAAATGCAAGCAAATGAACATAGCTAGTGCTAAAGTGAAATGTTAAAACACATTACGAATAAACAAGAAATAATTAAAATGTCACATGACGAATCAATTTAATTTGGCTTCAGACAAGTATAGTAAACAAGACAACATCTAATAATAGTAAGTTCATTGTTCTAGAACTAAAGCCGTCCCGAATCCACGGCCACATAATGATGAGAAAGTCTGTAAAAGAAAATGTTTTCATCCAATCCTGAGCAATCAATCGACTGTTTGTTTGTTTGTTTGTTTGTTTTTGTTTTGTTTCAGTAGTCTATTATTAAGTCCCGTTCACAAGAAAAACCTTGAACTCCTGCCCTGCCTCCTACCCAGGCTTTACTGGAGACTTTTTGGGAAGAGAGCCAAAGCCTACGGGAAGGCTTCACAGAGATCGCAAGGCGCCAAGACTCATCAAAACGCCTTCCCATGATACATTGTGCCTTCCGCGTAGAAAAAAGGGGCCTGGGTTCGAGCCTGACTCTCGTCATCCTGTTCTTGTCGTTCTCGTTCATTGTCGTTGTCTTTTGGACCAGGCTTAACAGTAGAAACAATGGAAAATTGGATTCCTGGGGATATTTTTTATCTCATAATAAACCTTTTACCGATGTAGAGGCCCAAATTGATCTTGCAAGGAGAGGGCGGCAATTACGCGTGAGCCATCCTTCTTTATTTGTATCCTCTGTGGTAGGGACTGCTACAGCAGAGTTGGCCTCCACAGTAACTTCAGGGAACGTTGAACCAGAATAAACTAAGACTGTTATGTTGCACAAGCTAATGTTGTAGAAATTGACTCATGCCGCCTATACCATCATCTTTTGAGACGGATGGATACACGTAACGAATAACTAATCTTGCCCTCTGGGCATCCTATAATGCTTATTGACTTAATTTCTTACTTTGTTTCTCCGTCGCTCATCGATCAGTCTTTCATTTCGAGCCCGAAAACTTCAAAACAATTGTAAAAAACTCACTCTTGAATACGTTTCTACAGTATTTCATGACTTCCTTCAGAAACGTTGAAAAAGTGCGGCTTTCCTTAATTGCAGTTCTATTACATGGTGAAGAATTGCCAAAGGAAGTGATGAATTGCCTTAAGAAAACCATTGTCTGCTAGTGCTGCTGGCACGAAACTTAAACGAGTCTTGGTTTTGAGAATTTAAATGAGATATCTTTCAAAGTTCCATCTCACTTCCCGGTAGATTAGCCTTTTCTTAGGACTAAACAGCAGTAAGGAACGTTCACATAGAAAAAATCTACTTGATAAGGGTTGTCTAATTGAAGGAAAATATGAGATATCTCTGTAAAGTTCAGGTCATTATTTAGTGTTTATGTGTTCTATTATGCGAAAAACAATTGGGAAAAACAATAGAACCAGACCCCAGTGTAAAATCAAGCCTATTGTGATAAATGGTTTTTTGGCACGAAAATTGCATAGGGTGTGACTTAACTTCTGAGCTAAGCGTTCAGATATTTTTAACACGAACGACACCGTATCGGCTCCGGATGAAAATGTCTCATCGTGTGGTTTACCTTTTTTTAACTTGATTTTACATTTTCGTCAAACTTGCTATGTTAGAAGCAAGTTTTGATGGTTTAGCCATTTTTTACCAGCAAACCTTTAATACGAGATCAGAAAGCCCGCAGCAAAATCGTTCCGATCATACAAAATCGTACATGAAGCTGAAGGAGAGGAGGGCTTCATTCACTTTATGTATGGAAATGACAAACCGCGCGGGCGTTTATTTATTTAATTTTTATATTTCATCCAAAGCGATGCTGAATAAAGATGCTTCATCTTTTCAGCCTTTTTCCCAAGATTAGTAATATTGCAATGAAATCAAATAAATGAATTCATGTTTCGATGAAGTTTAAATATTTTCCTGCTAGTATTGGGCAGTGTCCGTTTATGTGTTTTGTTTCCAGCGGTAATTATCCAGCACTTATCGTTCTATACACATCCGTTATTCTATTGTCCTTTATTTCAAATTTAACATGTGCAAATATCTCTTACAAATTGTCATTAAGAAAAAAATGAAACTTAATCAACATTTAGCTAAAAAAACCAACATGTGTAAGTCTAAAATTGGCGCTCCGAAGCTACGAAAGTCGTCACAAAATAATTCTATGTAAAAAACGTGACTCTCAATTAACATGCAAATGTCGGTTGAAGAAAAAATGTTGTAAATATCAATGCCGGTAACAAAAGAAAATTTAAAACATCGAGAGCAAATGCAGTTCTTGAAGTTCAAGTTTTGTGCTTTCATTACAACTGTCTTTGCAGTTGTAATTTACCATCTGCGTCCATAAAGATACTGACTTGCCGGTGGGTCAAGGAAGGTGTATTGCCTGCGCGATGCTAGGAATTCCTCCCCGCTCCTCAAGCTTGTTGGCTGGCAGCAGCTGCATCTTGCAGTCGAGTACGCAGGTAAAAATCTGGTAGCCGCTTCTCTTTCGCTTGGAAATTGATTTGGCAAGACGTGGCACTGGGTCTGATAAGCCGCTGAAAGGAGGGTTGATGGATAATACGGCGGTATTTCGGGTCGTAACATTGCCAAAGGTTCGTCACGGAAACTCAAGCTGTCCTTAAAGATATCGCCTTGCAACCTGGCTGTGCTAAAGTGGCTGCCTTCATATTTTGATGACAACAGGTCTTTTGAAGCTCTCGAATGCAAAGAAAGGCGTCCTAAAACTGAATCTGCCGCGTGTTCCTTTACGGGAGTGCCTTCTGGCCCTGACAAACTGTCAGTCTTTTCCTTCTTAACGAAGTCTTCAACATCACTCATAGGTTTACTCCTGTGTTGTGAACAAGCGTTTTCCTCTTGTTGTTGCGTGTTCTGGTCGAGCGCTGGCGGCGAAGATGCACAGGACTCCTCCCAATAACACGCGTTAAACGAGCACACAGTACTCCTGTCAGACTTGTGCTTTAAGTGTTTTTTCTTCACGCGTCTCTTAGGCCGATACTTGTAATCTGGATGTTCGATCAAGTGCAACTCATTCAACAGCTTGGCTTGCGCAAAAAACTTCTGTTTCTCTTCCTCGGTGAGTTTCCGCCACTCCGTTCCAAGAATCTTGCTAATCTGTGAATTGTGAAGTTTAGGATTTTGGCGCCCTAATTCCCTCCTCTTACGTTCATTGGCCGTTTTACGTGTGGTTCGGTTGCTGACATATTTCCCTAGTGGCGTTTTTCCAAGAAAATTTTAGCTGATCGATGATACGCAAATAGTTGTCTTCGCTCGTCGATTATCAAATCAATTGATGGGCTCAATTTTGAGTCTGCTAGTTTTTGAAATCCTTCTTTTAACTGTTTTGTCTAAAGAAAATCTGTAAAAGTGGGCTTTCTTCTTCTCTGCATGAAAGCAATCTATTTATCCGAATTTGCTTCAATTAGTTAGTACACTGATAAACCTCCCCGCCTTGCACGCGCTAGAAGGATGTTTAGAAATCGACCACCTTCGCATTACTGGTTCTTTGAGTATAAAGCCACGCTTTTATGCTTAGCTACGAAACAAAAGCGCTTTTCTGTGTTTAATTAATCTTTAATGTAGCTTCAAGTGGCGAACGTGTGTAAAACAACTTGTTCTTTTCGTATCGTAACTTTTATATGGCTCCTCTATCTTTTCTCATTTTCTTCTAGGGCGTATCAGACAATTCTCGCGAAAAATATAAACGAAATGGCTCCTTTTAACGTTAAACAGGCACAGTTTTCTAATTCGATTGGGCAGTGGAAAAATGTTAAAGGTTGTCCACTAAATCGCTAACTGACGCACCTGTGTTTTTAGTTATTGTTTCCGTTTGGCCTTCGCCTAAACACAGACTATTTCGTCTTCTACATAATTAATGTAATCCAGCTTCGAAACAATACATCTCATTTATGCGGTGGCTTAAAGAAACACTCAAAAAACAAATGAGCCTGCTATTGTATTCGAGCACCGAGAAAGTTTCATAATAACTTGACCCAAACGGTGAATCTTTAATTTAAGGTTTACGTTAACAAAGCAAATACTCCTAAAAAGAAGAAAGGCAAATTTGGGAACGCTGTGATAAGCAAAGCACTCGATGGAGTGTCTTCCCAACAACAACTAAGGCTCTTTTAAGGCAAAAATGTTTTTGCAAATAAATTTTTCATGTTAAAGTTTAGTTCATTTCTAACAAAGTCGGAAATTAACATAACAATGGAGACATAAAAACAAACTATTATCTTCACTGAAAGTGAAAAGATCCCCATGAAAGTGGTCCTAAGGGACATGAAATAACGTTGAATCACTTCTTTAGAATTTCCAAGTTTGTGATTGAAGAGTTGCAACGTGTGTACTTTAAAAGTGCATAAAGCATACCATTTTCTCATATTTGCGATATGAAGTATTTTTTCGCGTTACGCAGGTGTTTGTATGAAAAGGCTTGTGAAACAGAGTTTCTCTAATTTGTGGTAATTAACTCTAACAGAATTTTAACGAGTTGAACCTCTAACCGTCAGCAAAGCTGAAACTTTGTCACCTTTAACGTTAAATAAACAGATGACCAAAAAGAACCGCGCGTGCAGGGAAATTGTAAGGAAAACGTAAATAACACTGTTGTGTTTGTTAACGTTTATTTTTTGTGTGATCCTACCTTATTCAAACATTTATACGTTAGTTTTCCACACCGTTATTGTTTACATCCTACCATTTGAATGTGATCAGGACTTCTTTTCTTTCAAAAAAGTGTACCGAGAATAAGACGCTTCTTTACATCACGGTACCTTTTTATTTCATAGACTTTGTCAGCTAATAGTTTACTTGAGATAGTATTCAGCTACCACATTTGACAGCCTCCTACAAAGGGGTGTTAGTAAGACACTGGGGCTTACGAACATGAACGCACCAGAGGATAGCAAAGCTCTATAGCTTTCATTTGAATGGTCGCACTTTAGGATTTCATCTACAGTCTCAAAAGTTAGAATCACCTTGTACAGTATGATAAACAGTACCACAGGAAAGCACTGCTCAGCAGCTTCCGTTTGAATGGTCACACTTGAGGATTTCATCCACAGACTCAAAAGTTAGAACCACCTTGTACAGCATAATAAACAGCACTACAGGAAAGTACTGCTCAGTAGCTTTCATTTGAATGGTCAGTTTAGGATTTCATCCACATACTCAAAAGTTAGAACCACCTTGTACAGCATAATAAACAGCACCACAGGAAAGCACTTCTCAGTAGCTCTTATTTGAATGGTCACAATTTAAGATTTCATACAAAGACTCAAAAGTTGAAACCACCTTGTACATCATAATGAACAGTACGTCAGGAAAGTAACTTTTCTTTGAATGGTCACCGCCTTCAAGATTTCATTCGTAGACTCAAAAGTTAGACCCAAAGTATCTCATTTTAGATTTTTCTCCGACCTGGGATCGAAGGGGCTGCAAAAACTCTATTCTCAGTTGGAGTTGACAAAATATAACCTTCTGAATATATGGCTCGTTGATTACCATCGATAAACGTAACTTGTATTAAAATGGAAATCTCTTAGCGTGTTTTATTTTGTGACCTTCAAGTCGTACATTTTGAGGGGAGTAGAGATGGCGCTTTGGGAAACTCTCCGCCTCCCACCCGAAGTGGCCTGGTTCAAATCCTCGAGTTGACGCCACGTATCGGTTGAATATGTTGTTGGTTTTCTTCCTTGCTGCAACATATTTGAATTCCAATTCGATCCGGAATCCAAGAGTCATAGGATTGTCAGTCGTCATGCCGTCATTCTTATTGCTTACAAGATTTCGTTACTGTATTTCTTTGTGTGATATATTTGCCCGTGTTCAGTTTTACAGATCATTTTAGTGGAAAATGAATAAGAGTTGTAAATAACTGGCATTTTTTTGGCTTGCTGTTTCAATTAATTTCGAGTGAATTAAAGGTTTACCGAGTCCTAGATCCCCATATTGATGTTAGAAACTAAAACAGTTTTACTCAAGTCTTTTAGAAAAGATAGGCTTGAATGGACAAATTTATCATCCATTGTAGCTTGATACAAAACTAAAGGTTATATATCAAAAGTTTAATTTCGTGAAGTCAGCTCAGATCAATAAAAAGCCCTTTTCAAGTTTACTCGTTCAGTGGAAACTCTATAACCGCTATATTAGCGACTTGCGAGCTGCAATTTTTTAGGAGAAGTTCAAGGTGTCTATCGTTTTCACAGATGTTGTATTTAAGTTAAGGTTATCTTAAGAAAACAGAAGAATTAAAATGAGAAAAGTACTAAAATTGAAATAACAGCTTGGTGGTTTCTTCTTTTTTCAACAAATAACAATTTTAGGTTGGTCGTTTTGTCATGCAGATAAGAATTAGATTTAGTTTATTTTCATTAACACCCCAGGTAGCAGGTATAACTTTCCTTCAGAGGATAAAATCATTAGTTTTATCACAATGAATATTTAAAATGTTGTTTTGCACTGTGTCATCTTTAGAGATTCAAGGGGCGGAAAATTGCAGCCGAGGAATTCTGAAAATATTAAAAGAGGGAAAGAGGCGGGTAGTTTGGCATGCGAAAGATCCAGAAAAGAAATATTTTAATGTATTCACCCAATGACACGCATAAATGCTATCGATCATCATTTGGAAATCAAACGCGAAAAAAGAATAAATGAAAGAATTATAACAGATGCCCATCTGTCTATGACCGGCTAATTTCACTGCGTGAACTCTGTCTTCATAGTCATAAATAAACACAATTTTCATAGATTTTGATAAATTCAAATGTATTTTTACATGAGAACAGTAACGCTAGCATAAAATGACACCGTATTATTATTTTTTTGTTTTTTGTTTGTTCTGTCTTCAGTGTTGCCCTCACTTTATTCCAGTGTGTGGCTGAAACATGTTTTACACGTGAAAACGGGAGGATTAACGTAAAGGAAACATTTAAAAAGAAATAATTGATTGGCGTTTCTTAATTTTTCAATCAATAGCTATTTTAGGTTGACCTTTTTTAATGCAAATAAGGACTACATTAGAAAATCATCATGAAAACCCCAGGTAGCAAGCATAACTTTCTTCCTAGAGATAAAATAGTCGTATAGCAATAATTATTTCGAAAAGTGTCTTGTACTGGGTCACCTTAAGAGACCCAAAAGTGTTATAACACAGGTTTTGTTATGTGATAAGTTTTGTTATGCGCTTGCGCAGTAGCCCGGTTGTGAAGGAGCAGATTAAAACGTGTTGAGTTTACATGCTTCGTGTTCATTCTGCTGTCTTGCTGGGATTCTATTCACGGGTTAACCGGGAAATTTCTTCGAACGAATGTAGATAATAGTAATAGAGAGAAGAAGTGAGGGATCGGCTGATGAAATAGGAAAGAAACACTCCAATGGATCGAAGCAAGTTGTCCTTAAAATAAAAAACCCAATGACAAGTTTACATTCGTCGATCGATCGTTATTTGGAAATCAAAAGCCAAGAAAACAATAGAAAGAAAACAACAGATTCCATGATCTGTCAATAACCGGCTAATTTTGCTACGAGAACTGCTCTGTCTTTATAGTCAAAAGTAAACTAGTGAAAAGTGAAATGTCGTCCCTTTTCATCCTTAGGCTGCATGACAAGTGTAAAGACTGTGAAGTTTAATTTTAATGCTGCGAGTCTGTTTTAAATCCCTAAATGTGACCATTAAATAAGAAAAATGAAAGGCGTTGTAAGAGCAGTATCAGTTAATGACAAGGCTTATGACTTTTATGCTTCTTCCTAATTTTATACCACGCCAGTTTTGCTAAAACAAGTTTTACCATGAAAACGGAAGGATTATAGTAAAGAGGGCATTTAAAAAGAAAATAATAATTGATTGAGCTTCTTCTTTTTTCAATAAGTATCTATTGAAGGTTGATCGTTTTATAATGCAAATAAGGATTATATTTAACTATTATCATGAAGTTAAATTTATCTGTTTACGTCATTATAACAGCAAGGCCATTGTTCAGTGGCCGCGCGAACCCAAGAGGACTGTGTGATTTGACTTAGGACGACGACGACGACGAAAATGGAGAACAAAAAACGTCCATTTTACTAGTCGGCGCCACGTGCACGTGCGCACGACGGCCGCCTAAGAAATAATATATTGGGGTTTTTCGTTTTTCAATAAGTAGCTACTCTAGGTTGGCCGTTTTTTATAACGCAAATAAGTATTACATCCTATTCTTATCATAATACCCCCAGGTAGCATAACTTTAATTACCCCGCTGTAGCCCAAATAGCTTTCCAGCTTGAGTGATAATGACTATGATTATAAAAATGATTATGATTACAAGAGTCATAAGTCAGTAAAGTATGATCGTCCGGGTGAGTGTAGTCCCTGAAAAGAACTGTTTGTGATGACATTGACCGACGTTTTGACAACCTGAGCGGAAGTCATCATCAGAGTCAAGTGAATTGTGAATAGTCAGTAGATATTATAGAACTCTGGTCGTTGTTCTGATTGGGCCGTCTTAGTAGTAAGGTACGCTCGTATGGCAGATTTCCTGGCTTCTGATTGGTTGTTGGGTTGCCCTAGTAACAGACCACGGAAACCGCGGACCAGTATGAAAAAGGGATCGCGGGCGCATGGGAACCGGAAGTCACATGACCGGAACCGGAAGTGACCGAAAATCACATGACCGGAACCGGAAGTGACGTCACCGGAAGTCACGTGGTTTAAACCGGAAGTCACGTGTTTTAGGATGGGAAACCGCTGAGCAATGTGAAAAAGGGATCGTGGGCTCAAGGGGAAGTAAAACCGCTGAGAAAACGCGGGCTCAAAGTCCAAAGTCCAATGGGGGGAACGTGGGTGGTCCTTGAAAAGTACACAAAATGAATAAATGACATTTTTTATTGATTTGTTTTACAATAACTGTGGTATTCCTTTGAGTTCCTTAATGTTCAATAGAGGGTCCCCACCATTGTTTTTGACATCGAGTTATTCTTCGCCATTGGTTGTTGTCACGGATCCATTGTTGTAATTGACGTCGAGGATTTCTCATTAAAGGTACGGCAAAGGAACTGTAGAATGGGGGTGGTGGTGGTGGCGTCAAATGTTCTCGATCACAGTGATCACAATCGACGATCTTGTTGGGGCTTTCACTGGTAGCCATAGGGGTAGGTCTTGAAGGTGTTGGGATCAATGACTCTTTTGTCATAGACCAACTGATAGAACTTACTGCTTGGTTGAGTGTACAGTTGGAAGTTTTTGGGATTGCGTACAATTTGGTGGGAGTTGATAATCTGGATTTCCCTTGGTTTTGGAAGGGGTTTCTTGATTTCGTCCTTGACATTTTGACGCATGATGTCATAATTCAGCTGGGTGTGTCCTTCGCTGTTGAGTCGGAAGCCTCTAACCTTGCATTCCACTTTTCCTTCATTCGTAGTATACCCATAGTTCTTGGGTCCTCCACTGACAAATTCTTGAATGTATTCATCCTTAGCTAATTCGGAGGCGAAGTCCCCAAGATAGGAACCCAAGACAGGTTTGAATTGAGTGGGTGTTTCCTCCAGGTAGATGACGGAGTCGGTGTCAAAATAGAGGACTCTTTCCCCTAAGGCTTGCAGGGTGTCATACAATTTAAGGCGGGCGTGGCAGGTAGTGAAGCAGGCCACAAAAATGTTGAGGTTGGGTGAGACGCGGATGTCCTCTTTTTGGTTCCGGTAGTGGACTTCTACCATTTGGTCGGTGACGACGGACACGTGACGTACGTCTAACGCATCACTATCCAAGAAACAGTGGAAGGCATGGGGGTCATCAAAGGCTTGAATTTGGGTTTTGTTGAGGCGTTGTCCAAACTTACCCCACATGGAGTTGAGCATGAGCTTAGCTAGGGTACGCAGGCCCGGGTTCTTCTTGATGTTGTTGTAGTCCAACTGGATGCCTTCATGCAGGAAGTACTCTTCGATGTAACGTTGCTTTTCTTCTTCTGTTGTGACATCCTTAGGCCACCCACTAGCTTCTTGTTTGATTTTCAACCAGGTGTTAACATAATCGGCGAAGAGGCCCTCACAGGTCTCTTCAAAATGCCAAGCTTCGTAGATGTATTGGACTTGGTACCCGAACTCCACGGCTTTATACAACTCTGGGGTGCACCAAGTACTGGTGAGGGCTCGTTGTTCGTCGGTGTGTGGACAATGATAAGATCTGTCCAAAAGAGGTTTGTCCATTTCTTCTTCCACACAACGGGCACAGAGTGGAAAGAGGAGTTTGTTGTCATGACGGTAAGGCAGCACGGGATGGTACAATTCACGGGGAGGCAGGACTTTGCATTGAATAATGCCAAAGTACTGGTGTATGTCCGTGTGACCCGGTTGAGAAACGATGGTGGGATGTCCTTTGGGGTACACAGACTTCTTGTTGACCCACGGGTACAAGGAGGTGACATCGATGTAGTGAATTTTTTGGCCAGGGGTGATCTGATGGTACAGTTTAATGGCATTGGTACGACCTCCACAGAAAGCCTCTCGAGGTTCAAGTGGTTGGATAAAGTTGAGTTCCCGGACGAAGGAGTCGATCTCTGGGTCGGTGTCTCGGAGGTGGTCCCATTGACATCCCCACATTTGAATGACGTTGTACCCTTGGTCGGTAAGCGTTTGGACTTTGTTTTGGGTGACGTCATAGAGGTCCTGCATGGTTCGATCATAGTTGCGGGGATGTTTTTCGTAGCGATGGGGATAACAGGTAGGGCATCCGTGGGTGAAACAGCCTTGAAATTCGTAGACGGTGTGGGTGTCGGGGCAATAACCATCCACATGGATGTTGGTCCCGGGGATCTTATACTCGCCTTGATTTCGGACATGTTGGATGTACTGAGGCTTTGGATTGGCACTGGCCAGTAGATCGTCGGGGGTAAGATCTTGGAGGGCCCGTTGACGTAGTTGGTGATCGCACCAGGTTAACCAGTGAAGGGCTGGGAGGGAGTGGTTGATGTTGTTAGTTCTCCACCCGTTAGGACCGGTGGGTTCGCTGGCAATACTGTTGGGGATCATCCGGTTCATACGTAAATCTCGATTACAAGCGGAGGCAATGGTGACGTGATCGAAGGGATTGAAGCCTGTTAAGTCTTCAAACATGCGTTTGAAAGTCAGACATCCTTGTTTGAGGAGTCGTACATCGGAACTGCAATAGGCCAATAACTCTTGTTGAAAATGAAACACCACCCCCTGGTCGCGTTGTTGTTGATGCCAGGTTTCAAAGGCTTGTCTTCCTTCGAGTGTCATGCTCTCAGGCATGTAGTAATCGCGTGAGGGGAGGATGCCCACGTAGTTTTGATACTCATCACCGGGTATGTTGAACTTGTGGGGGAAATAGCCTTTGCAGAGTTCTGTCAAGCCAAAGGTTTCGGGAAACGCGGAGAGGGGCATCTGGAAGAAACTCATGGAATCAATGAACCGGATGCGGTCATGTTTGATCTCTAACAGTTTACATCCGTTGCGGAGTTGTTGGACGATGCGGTTCTCCCCATAGTATTCTTGGATGATAAAGTACCCATCGTACCCTTGAAAATTATGAGCGATGACGTTGACTTGACGGGTATCGTGGAGAGTCAAGGTATCCAGCCATTCCAGAAAGTCACGGATACAAGTGGAACCTGGGAAAGGTTTGGGTTCATCGTTGTCTTCGGTTTCGGCCACGACGAGATTGGCAATGTGTTTTTCGTGGGGTTGCATGGCTTCGATATCAAAGAAGACGTGTAAGGGAGGCAGGTCTTCCTCGTCCTCGGAGGAGGCATGGGGTTCCGCGGCGGCGGCGGCACCTCGTTTGGCGCGAGGACCTTTTTGACGGGTCCTCTTTCTCTTCTTCTTTTGGTCTTGAGGTTTGGAGGCTCTTTGTATAAAACAACGGTGTTTGTCGGCGTCGACGTACTGATGACAAGACGGGCAATCCACGTGCTTACAAAGGTGACGTTGAATGCGGGACAAGCCTACATTTTGTTGATAACAGTAACGGCATCGGTGTCGTTGAGAGCACACGGAGGTCTGGAGGCCCGTGACGGGTTTGCCTGCATGGGTCTTGCTGGAATGGGCTTCGAAACACACGGATCCAAAAAAGTCCCGATGACACGAGTCGCAACGTTGAGTGGCTTTCAGGTGCCTGGGGTAAGCATTTTGAAAGTCGGGGCAATCTTTCTGTCGACAGGCTCCACACAACTTGGTTTTGGTGCATCGATGCCTCCCCTCATGGTCATAGGGTTTCCAACAATCCGCACAGACATAACTGGACCCAAAAAATCCCGGCAATTTGGTGATGACATCATAATGGTCTTGGTTGTGCAACAGGATCAGTTGTTTGTCAGAAAGGGGTCCAAACGTGGTGATGTGGAACGATCGCTGTGCATCCACCAGGATGATCTGGTAACCGGTGAGGGACGGAGCCTTGCTGAAAGCCGTTAAGGCGTCATAGCTGCAAGGACCGAGGGGTACCTGGGCTTCATTCTGGAGGTCCAGAGCGAAACGTCTCTGCAGCGGACCGTACCCCTGGCGAATGGATGCCAATTTCGGGTGCTGGTCCACGCGAGCTTTGGCGACCACGAGGGCTCTGGCACAACAGAGCTCATCATCATTTTGGATGCGGATGACCGATTTTTTGTTGGCCGTTAACATGGCCATGGTAGGATGCCCTGGTTTCCCACGACGGGGTCTGCCGGTACCTTGAGGCGCATGATGAACTTGAGTGATGGAGACTTGAAAGGAATCATCCATTTCAAATTGTTCGTTGCTGTTGAGGGCTTGGGCTAAACGTTGGAACAGCGCTTCCACCCGTTCTGTGTCTCGACGCCATTCACCTGCACGTAATCCCCACCCCTGAAAATTATTGTGCAAGCGATCGGATGCTATGGTAAAGTAGAGTCGATCTTGATCGTGGAGGTCGGGGGTGGTGGTTAACACTTGATCGACGGCTCGACGTAATCCATCTTGCAGAGCTTGGGTTATATTTTGACCTGGAAGCAAGTTCCCCCTTTGGCGTAACTGGGTCTTGAAATGACGTTCTTGTACCCCCATGCGATCACTCTTCCGATTCACAAAAGGTTCGAGTTCAAAGTCGAAGGTAACGTGTTCAGAGGGATCCAATCCACCCCCACTTTGTTCCCATTGGTTCAAGGCCTCTTGACAAATGTCGTCGTCACTGTCCGCCATGTTTTCGGGGCAAATCAAAGGTCCCACACAGGAATTGGTGTCGTCGTCCGAATCAGTTAAACCGAGCATGGCTAAAACCTCATGGTGGGCGAGGCCACTTGGCCCCGCCACATTGTCCTTGTCTTGTGAGGACATGATCAGATGAAGTCACTGGAGATCGGGGCTCTGTTTTTATAGAGAACCAAAATGTCACGTGGGAGGGGAAGGAGCCAATCACTAAACAGGGTGCCCCGTAGAGAGGGGGGTGCCCTAGGGAGGGGTGGGACGGGGTGGGGGGACCCCCCTCCCCCCTCTCTAGTTAGGGTCCCTGGTGCATCACGGGAACGAATGAGAGACTATAAAACAGATCGATCCTCGGGTTGGAACATCTCAACATGGACTCTTGCCATGAGAAGCTGCTCGAAGCATTTGAAGAATTTGAAGTAGATTTGGAAGTGGAGGAGGTTTTAGAGAAAGTGAAGCAGGAGTTGTTGCTGAAAGACGAAGGCTTTAGTGAGTTTGCAGAAACTTTGAAGCAGTTGGAGCCGGAAAAAGTGGAAGCCCAGAGACACCGGGCAGAACAGGCGGCTCCTTTTCACCCACTGTGCTACCCTCAATTAACGTGTGAGTGGTTTGTGGAGGGGCTCGACTATTGCTGTCCCTATTGGAGGTACCAATTCAAGCGCCCCCTCACCCCGCCACCAGCACCCCCGCCATCGCCCAATGCCTGCCGGAAACGAGGGCCTCCGCCGCAGCAACCGACGACGACGACGCACGACGTACCGACCAAACAACGACGATGACTCTGACCCAGACGACGACTTGAACGACGAGGACTATGTTCCCGACCCGAACGACGACGACGACGACGACGACGACGACGTTGACGACTATGACCCGAACGACGACGACGACGAAACGACAGAGTTACTGACGAAAGACGAACGACGACGGAGACGGAACGCCATCAAAAAAGCCCGGTACAATGCCCGTTACCCAGAGAAAGCCCGAGCGAGGAATATTGTGAAAAAAGCCAACTACCGACGCAAGTACCCTGAGAAAGTGCGTGCTGCCAAAAAACGATACCGAGAACAATATCCGGATCGAGTGCGGGAGTCCCACAGGTGTTATGAGGAGACGCATAAGGAGCACCGGCGTGCCGTCAAAAAAAAATGGGCCCAAAAGAACCGAGCACGTTGTGCCGAATACGACCGAAAGTATAGAGAGAAACATCGGGAACGTTTGAGAGTCCAAGCGCGTGAATATCGTCAAAAGAATCGTGTACGAATATTGGCTTACAAAAGGATGTACAATAAAAGGGCCAAAGCCCGGGCGGCTCGTCGGGCCTATCGTGCTGCGAACCAGGAGAAACTGCTTGCGCAAAGAAGAGAGTACTACTGGGCGAACCGCGAGAGGTTCTTGGAGCTTGCCAGAAGGTACTACCAAAACAAAAGGAAGCAGGTGCCTCCAAACCCCAAAACACTGCGGGTGGTATTGACTAATTGTAGGACGCAACCTTCTCTGGAAACCTATTTGAATGACTTTTGTACCTCCTTACCTTCTGTAGAGAGACAGAAAACGGAAGAGAAAATCAAAGCATTAGGACCCTTGAAAGTGACTATTCCCTTGGAGGACTTTAAGAAATCGACGCCTAAAATGTCTGAGAACTTTTCTTTTTGTGAATCATTTCTAGATTCTTATACTCTCACGGATATGGATTCGGGGGGTGTGCAAGTCGTGGACCCCCCTGACTTGGGACCCCCTGACTTGGACCCCCCTGACTTGGACCCCTCTGACTTGGAGGACTTTTCGTCTTTGTTGCAGAACATAACGCCTGACGAGTGGACCGAGTTATTGAAGGATGTGAAGGACTCTTGTTCCTTTGATTTGGAGGCATTGGTGCCCCCTGAAGACCTCGTTCACGACATGTCACCCGACGAGGGGGTGGATTTAATGTATGATTTAGTAACGTAAAAAACATTTTCGTCTCAGTATTTGGAAGAACATTCGTCTCAGTATTTGGCAGAACATTCGTCTCAGTATTTGGCAGAACATTCGTCTCAGTATTTGGCAGAACATTCGTCTCAGTATTTGGAAGAACATCCGTCTCAGTATTTTGGACAGAACAATGAACTTGACAACTCATCAATCAAAATGACACAAGTGACATTGTTTTTTATTTTTTATCAGGAGTGTCTACACCACAATGGGTTTTGTCTCGCAAATCCTGCTTGAGACTCAACACGAACTACAGAAGACTACCGAACTGCCGAATAACAATGTGACATTTTCATTTTTGACTCAACATGTTAATTAAATGTTTACAATTTTAAACGTTTCTTGGCTTGCATGATTTTCTTGACCACCCGTTCCGTCTTGTTTTTCTTGCCGGGTAATCGATCAATGGCTTGGATCATCTTGGTATCGGCTTTCCATTTATCTTGCAAATTCTTGGCACGACTGTAATCAATGTCGTGTTGCTTAGCAATCTGGTCCAAGCGATTGATCCCTGGATCCCCCCGTTTCAGGCGTTTAGCCAAATGCGTGCCAGGGCCCATGTACTGATAACCGGGCCAATGAAATTCCTTCCCCGTTTTCGCAATCCATTTTTGTACATCCAAGGCTCCTCCTCGTTGGGGGCGTTTCCGTTTGATACCCCTTCTCCTCCTCTGGGTGGGCATCTTTTAGTCACTGTCGTCGTAATCCAATCGACGTCGTAACTTTTTACCTTGGGCCCAATCTTCCCAACCGGGTAAAGGTTTCAATCGTTCCACTTCACGAGCGGGTCCTTTGCCTTTGCGACTCTCGGCTAACTTTTTTTCCAAAGCCTTGCGTTGTTCTCGAAGGACTTCTAAACGTGACCGGCTATCCCCTCGACTGGTGGATGGGCTCCCTTTCTTAACAATGGGAATCTTACTGGTAGTGGCTGCTCCTTTGCCTTTCTTGGTTGCAGGGGTAATGGGTGGTTTGGGCGTCGACGGGCTGCCTTTTATCATGCGCTTCAACCATTGTTCCACGGGTCCCGTCACCAAATCCCCGGCTTCTTCCTCACCTTCTTCGCCTGGTGGAGCACCCGGCGCCCCCACACCCACCCCACCAGGAAATTGACGAATGCGTTTGGTTAACTTGGTTAATTCTTGACTCAACGGTTTGGTTTGAGCATTGACCAGGGCGGGAGGTAATTGGGGGTTGGCTAATAACACATGTTTTTGGGCGGCGAGCGTGGCGGCTTTGTTCAACAAGGCATTTTCGGTGAGTTCTCCTTTGTAATATTGAATGAGTTGTTCCAAGTCCTTTTGGGGAATCATGTACACTTCGTCCATGGTCGTTGACTACACTCGGAGCAAAGTTCCCCGTCTTCCTGGTCACGGCAACTCTTACAAAGACGGGCCCTCAAGATGTGTTGGTACTCTCGATACAACAGGTGATATTTATGCTTCCAATAATGACACTCGTCTTTCCACTGGTCGGTGGCCCGATTGACCTCTTGTAATAGAGTCATCCACGTAGGGAGGGTTAACGAACACATTGACATAACACCTCGTGAAGTCCTTGAAACAATCCGCTTCCTTTTTGTTGGACTAACCACTGACGACGTTTTTTGACGGAATGTCGACGACGTCCCAAATCACGTAGTACCTTTTTATAGGGTTGAAGTTTAGCCAGCATGGGTGGGGTGACGGGAATCTTGTTTTTTAAAAAGTTCAAGACCAGTTCACTCACAGCATTGATTTGATCGGCATTGGCATGTTGCAACAACTCTTGACGTTTGGAACCATTGGCTTCTTGTAACATGGACCGTAAAAACGGGAATTGACGTCGAAGACGTTGCATCCTTTATCGGTGACGACGACGATACCGTTGATTGGCTTTTTGAATCGTGCGTTTTATACGTTTATCCGTTTCCAAGGCCACGGCTTTCCCCAATCCTACCATAGCGGGCACCAATAGATTTAAAAAACCGCCTCGTTGACGACGACGTCGTCTTCTCCTCCTCACCATGGTCGACCCGTCAATAGACGTTGAAGGGCTTTGTCTTGTTTGATGAGGTCTCGCGTCTCTTTATAGCCTTGACGGGTATTGCGTTTGAAATCGGACCACCAACCCCCACCTCGTTGTCGTCGGACATGTTGTACATTATCGGTAATGCCTTTCAAGGCTTGACCCCCTAATTTGCCTAAAGCCAGTCCAAACCCAGGCGCTGGGCCTGATAGAAACATACTCATGCCATGGGCAATTTTATCCACCAAACGGGGTTTGCGACGCATTAAAGCCCCTCCTCGTTGTTTCCTTTTTCTGCGTCGTCGTCGTCGTTGGACGGCCATGGTTCTAAGAGTGTGGGACTAGGAGGGAGCGGCTTTTTATGGATCCAATACTCTTTGGGTCTCAAGGGACGAGGACATCCATCTACATAGCATAGGGCTTCCAAGGGTTGGTACATAAAATGACCATGGTAATCTTGGAGACATCGTTTAGGTAATGGAGGGGTGAAATCCACAATGGTATCATCCAAGGTTTGCATCTTGATTAAAAATCGTTCCAGATCCTCCAAGGGAATACCCCGCACATGGGTTTTCAATTCGGTCAAGGCTTTGGCATAGGTGGTAAACGCAAATCGACTCATGGTCACTTTAAATCGGTATTGTTTAAAATCATTCCATCCTTTGACCACGGTGCCCACCGCCGCCAAACACGCTACCAATGTACTGTTTTCCAAAAGGGGACCCGCAATCATACCCGCGGCCATGAGGAGTAAGGCCATGCCATTGAACAAGGCATTGACACACCTGTAATGATTCAACATTTTTCGATAACACCACCATTGTTGATGATAAAAAGCATACAAGGAATCCATGCGTTGTAATAATTCCGGGGGGAAGGGAAGACCATGCTGTTTCGATCCATTCAATAACGACACGACGGTTTTCATCTTTACGGCGAAACACGGGACGACGAGGTTTGTACGCTCGGTGCTCCTCCTTGTTTATAACTGGTCACAATGCTATTGGTCATGGTGACATTAGCAATTTCACGTCCTTGGGCCAACTGTTCTTGATCTTGTAACAGCATGCGTAAACGTCGTTGTAAATCCGCTTGACGCAAGGTACGAGGCTGTCTGCCAGAACTCCCAGATGTCCAAGATCCTCGAGGGGTAGCTGGATTGGAGGCAGGTGTCAAAGGGGAAGTGGGGGTATTTCGTCGTCGTCCTCGTATTCGTCTCGGTCGTCGTCCACGACGACCCCCACCACCACCACCACCACCACCACCACCTCCACCACCACCACCTCCACCACCACCACCACCAGCACCACCAGCACCTCCACCAGCACCTCCACCAGCACCCCCAGCACCAGCACCACCACCACCACCACCACCACCACGTCCACCACCACCACCAGCACGTCCACCACCGCGTCCACCACCACCACCACCACCACCACCACCACGTCCACCACGTCCACCACCACCACCACCACGTCCATTACCCCCAGCACCCGCTGCTGTTCGAGTACCCGCTGCCAAAGGTACGCTTGGAGGAGTCGCAGGGGTTCGAGCACCAGAAGATGGTTGATTTCCTGGACTTCCTACCCCAGCAGGGGAAGAGGCCTGCACAGGGGGCACACCATCTACACCGACAGGGGGGATGGATTGCATAAACCGATAGAGGGGTTCGTCGCCTATTTCCTCCTGGGCGACGTCGAGAAGGCCTTGGTCTCCCGACCAAAATAAATCTTGCCAGGCCCTTGGGGACATTTGATTACTGGTGGTCGCCCCCACCCCCGCCGGGGACACGGTATCGTACGATTGCGGAGGTTGACGGTCATCATCATCGGCCATGGTTGCTCTTTTTCCTGTTCAAATGGGGTGTCGTGCCTTTATAGTCGTTTTTGATAGGTGCGAGTCCATCCTTCGTCTTTTAACAAGTGACTCAACACCCGTTGTTGATCGGACGAGGCCGGATGTAAATCCAAGACCAAATACCCATACGGTCGTGTGGTGGCTTGATGAAATGTCTCCAATGTGTCTTTCCAAGTGGTCGGAAATGATTGAAGCATGACATTGCGTACCCCTAATTGATCTCGAGGGTTCTTGAACGCCACAATGTAATGGGCATTGCGGGATATACTTTTAGCATAGCGACCCACGGGAAACATGTCTTGGCACAAGTACAATACCGTCACCCCTTGATGATGCGAATGTTTGGTGAATAAATCCAACACGCGTTTATCGTGACTGCCTTCATCCATTAAATCATCCAAGACCAGGACCCCCTGTCCTTCAGGAAACCATTGCACTAAGGCCTCATGATCGGGAATCCCTTCGTGAAATACCACCCCTTGATCTTGCATGCCTTGAAATCGATCTTGCCAGGCCCCATAACAATAATGCCTTTGGGTCGGTGGACTTTCAAACAACTCGGGGTTGTCTACCAAGAGTTTTTCCGTAAACACGGTTTTACCACATCCCGAAGGACCCACCACCAAGATAGAGGAGGGGGTGTGAAAACGAAACGGTTTCCCCGTTTGCATGATGACGAACTACCCTTGGAAAAAAAAAGGCACCTTTTTATTGGAATCGGTGGGACTCGAACCCACGCACGACCCTCCTCATGTATTCGAGGGGATCCAAAGGCTCTACCCACTGAGCTACGACTCCGACATCACTTTTTTCCAACAAATTTTATTTAAGCATTACATTGATGATACGGATGACAACAGAGTTGATACCATCTGGCTTCTTGGCCTACAATCAATTGTTGAAGGCGTTGACCGGCTTGATGGTCATTACTAACATAATCATGATCCGAAAACTCATTTAAAAACGCTTGCAAGGTTCGTCCACGGGCTTTGGCTTTCAAGTACAACAAGGCGTAATCACCACAACTCTTGCTTGTAATGGTTTGGAGGGACTTGCCATTGGTCACCACATACTTCCAATGTTGGACGATCCAATCTCGTAACGGGGTCGCTTGCACGTACGTATCCAATGGCAAAGCATAACTGTCCAGGACTTCACACACCTTTCCATCCGTCCACACCGCTAACCAATGTTGTCCCGGTTGATCGTGTGGGTCGGTATTCACAATGTACCCTTGAGGGGTAGTCTTGACAGGACTCTTGGGTAAACGATCACAGGCCACCGTCCCGTAAAAGACCGGGTTCAATTGGGGGTCGTCTCGGGCTAAATAATCCAACTGCACATTATTCAAGGCCACATGTTCCATTTCTTCAGTGTTGGTAAATGTTATACAACACGGCTCCGTTCCTGTCAATCTCCAGCAAATTCTCAAATTCTCCATACACGAGTACGGTTATATTGACACCGGGGGCGGCTCCAAATTCCAACACCAATTGTAAATCTCCCGTTTGCTTGGGGTTGAGGTTTTGACTGTCAGCACATCCATTGGCCACATTGTCAAACATGAACAAGGTACAATTTTTACCTTGGCCCCAATCCAGTAGTTCTACCATATTGCCTTTCTTTTTACACCAAGCACCACTGGCTTGCAGAAAACGGAAGTAGCCTAGATTATCTCGGGTGCCATTGTTGTGCACTAACTGCAGGGTTTCATAAGGGTACTCTTCTCCTCTGACAATCTGTTTAATGGAACTCAGCCCAAATTTCTGGAAACAGAACGGATCTCGGGTCACATCTCCATTGAAGGCACGGCTGTCCAGTAATCCCACAATCAATCGGTCAGGTATTCTGTTTTGAAACAGGTTGGGGATATCAAAGCGGACCAGGTTGTTTTGCATGCTGAAAGTCCGGATTTCACTGCGGACGGTCGGGTAAGCCGCCACTTGGCCTTCATTGTGTCTTTTGCTAGAGATACTCTGGTAGATGGCGTCATTCAAACGCAGTTGACAGAGATGAAACCGTAGTTTCACATCCCCTTCCATCAATCGACCAGCTAGAGCCACTCCATTCAAAAACAGGCTGGGGCCATTGAAATGAAATTTCATCTTGATTTCGATGCCAGGCACCAACAGTTTGCCAGTGTGAAAGACTTCCAAGTGCGGGGTAAACACTAGACTGTGGGTGGCACCTGCAGCATACTTCTCCACTTCGGCCGCAGAGGCATTGAAGGCCTCTTGATGATTAGCAGGCAGATCTTGCCAATGTTGATGGTTTCCTGCTTTGTCTGTGTTGGTGGCAGTCCATTCGGGTGGGAAATCCACTTGATTGAACCATCCTTGGGGTCCTAACACGGTCTTGCCATCTTCTCGGTCAAAATTCAGCAAGTTTTCTAGGTAAGCTTTGTAATGATACGTGTCGGATTGTGGACTGATCAACGTGCCATTCAACTGCAAGTCAATTTGTTTGATGATGGAATGGGCCAAATTATTGACGGGCCACAATTTCTCCGCGGCCACCAAGTTCGCACCATTCGCCTTTTTCAAACTCAATTCCATGGTAAAGTAACTGCGTCCCAAATCCACAAAATCGTCCAATCCCGGAATGATGAATTCCATAGGATTGATACCCGTGGTGGTGGGTTGGATGGTAACCATGCGATAGGCATTGATGCTAATGTCGGTCGGTGGCACCTTGAAAATCCGTAAGGCAGGGTTAACGGTCCCTTCGGAACGCTCGTGAGCCGGGGCGGTTTGTGTACTCACGTCAGGCATGTTTAACGTCGTCGAGTGGTACCCCGTCGTCGTCGTGAGGGGTTTTTATAGCGTCGTCGTGCTAAACGTTGTCTCAAATCAAACCCGGGGACTCTCATGACCTCGGGACTTAACCATCCACCACGTTGTCGTCGTGGCATGAGTTTCCAAAACGGATACAGTCCACCCCATTGAGACAACCCTCGATTACTACGAATCCGTCGAGGTCGTGAATGCACGGGTTCCATTAGACTCCCAAAATATCACGTGCACGTTTGGTTTGTTTGGGAAATAAGGCAGTGGCTACACGCACGGCGTCTTTCACGTTCTTCTGATTCAACGCTTTCTTGGCTTGTTTGGTGATTTCCTTTTTAAGGACGTCTTCGGCTTTGCGTTTGATACCTCGTGTCAAACCCGTTTCCAAGCCTCTCTTGATATTACTAGGCAATTTTAAAGGATTTCGCGTCCTTATAAGACCTTGCAACCCCCCACGCATCAGATCCGTCATCACTCCTTTGCCTTGTTGATCATACCACTCGTCGGTTCGAAATCGTGTCAAACTTCCCCCACGCATGGTGTCTTCTTCTTCTTCACCAGGGATAAACGTTTTGTTTAGGCTTTATGGGACTCCCCTTTTTATACCGTCATCGTCGTTTTTTCCGAAAAGCGGCTTCCAACCCTTTTTTAGCCCCGTAACTCGCGGCACCACTTGCGGCACCCAACGCCACAGTTTTTCCTCCAGCGATCAAGGCTGGAATGAGGGCGGCCAGGGGCAAGAGACCCCCTCGTTGCCTTCTTCTTCTTCTTCTTCGACGCACTCTTGTCTTGGGCATCTTTGTTTGTTTTTCACAACCCTTGTTTTCTTTTTATACTCACATGACGTTGCACGTAAACGATTCCCCCGCCCACCGTTTGCGTTTCCCACTTCGCATTTCTTCCATACGTTTCTTCGTTGATCTTAGGTAATTCTTTTTGGCTAACTTTTCTACCCCTTTGGTGATGGACCAAGCGGCCTTAGGAATCCCGGCAATCACCGCGTTGACCCCTTCCCCCGCTTGTGGACGCTGTGGTCGGCGTCGTCGTCGTCGTCGTCGTCGTTTCGGAGGCATGATTGATTTGGGTTCCCTTCTCGTCTCTCTTTTTTATGTCTTTTTGAAGTGTAACGTGACAATGGTATGACCTTCACCAAACTTGACCAAGTCTCCTCCGGCACCAATCGTTTCAGCCACTTGAACGTGAATCATTTCCACCACCTCGTTACGAAGAGACATGTAATGAATGTGCAACGGTTCAAAATACAGGGTGCCACGTGCTTCTCGCTTGTACTGAATTTCACGTAACAAATCAGTCACGCGATTGCCTACCATCATACTGCCTGCCACGTCCGAGTACACGTGCAACGATCGTGTGGGTTCCCCCACCACGGCACGAAACGCCGTATTCAAGTTGGTGAAACGCCACCCACAACTCATACTCAATTGTAAATAATCCGGTAAAATCGCACGCACCGTCCAAAAGACCGCGTTCCCCTGACCGTCGGTGACATCCTGCCAATCGCTGTTGTTGGTGATGTCGGGGACTTGATCCCCCAGGAATTCTTGCTGTAAGTTCGGGCCCAACACCAATCCACTGCTAATTTTACGTAACCATCCCATCTTGAGCGCCAACTTGGTGTAGATGGTAAGGACTGGTGTTTTGTTACCACAATGGCAGACATTCGTGTTGTCGATGAGCAGATCGTCGCCTTCCCACTTGAACTTGACGTAGGTGTGTTTGCCTTGATCGTTGGTAAACCGGCCTCCTTGAATGGCCGTTTCCTGGCGTCGTTGTTCCAAATGGGCAATCGTGGCTTTCATGAAACTCACGCCATCCACCACCCAATCCAAATCTTGAACGTCTTGGATGAGGGTTTGCGCCGTGCCTATGCGCGCGGCCATGGTGCCATCGGTTTTACCCGGGGCGGGATAAGTGATCTCCCACGACGTCGCTAGGATGTACCCATCTTTCTTCACCAACTCGTACAAATTGACGCGGGTATCCGGTAAGGAAATGGCACTCAACCCCACTTGCCATCCACCCCCTGTGAGCTGTAACGGTTGAGGTAAACGAATCTTGAAGGAATTGGCTTGGTTGTTGGGAAATTCACGTCGGTTGGCATGACTGGGTAACGTCACGTAGAACGACATGTTGTCTTTCTTCTTCACACCACCACTTCCCTTTTAAAGTGGAGGGTCAGGAGGGTACGCCCTTCACCAAATTTCACCAGATCCCCATTAGTTTCGGCCATCTGGGTTTCGACGATTTCCACCACTTCGTTGCGTACTGGGATATATTGAATATGTCGAGGTTCAAAGTGGGTGGTGTTTTGAGGCTGGTACTTGATTTCTCGTAAGAGATCGGTGATGCGACCCCCTACCATACTGCTGGTCCCTACATCACAATACACGTGCAAAGGACGCGTGGTGGGAAATTCCAACGAGGGACGAAAGGTCTGGTTCACATTCACAAACCGCCAATTACACGTCATACTCAAGTTCAGATAATCCCCATCCACTTTCCAAAAGGCGGGTTTGTTGCTACCATCCAGGACATCGGTCGGGGTGGGAATGGAGTCCGTATGAAATTCTTGCAAGAGATTCGGACCCAATCGATACTGGCCGGGGGACACTTGTTCAATCCATCCCATTCTCAGCGCCAAGGTTCTGCCCCATAACACGCGTGCCACTTGTCGTTTGTAATCCACATTGACGGTATTCAACAACAAATCCCCTTCGGACGTCCATTCAAACGTCGGGTATAATTTAACACCATTGTCCTCGGCCCATTTGTTTTTGGGTTCGGTTTCTTTGGCACGGGCTTGCACGTAACGGTACACCAGTTGATGAAAAAAGTGCGATCCCGTCGACGAGGCCAATTCCTTTCTCATATCTCGACCGTAGACAGTGAGTTCGCGACGTTGATGCCACCATCGATCGTTGCCTTGATCGTCTTCGGCATACACCCGTTCGTGCCATCGTACGTACAACAGAGGATGGGAATCACCCACGCCTCCTTCTTCCGCTATCACGGGAATGGTGGGTAAGGATAAACTCACCATACCCACCATCCATCCTCGTCCCACAAATCGGATGGGTTTAGGCAATCGGTTTCTGAAATGATGACTCTTGTTCCCAGGAAACTCTTTGGTACTCGCATGACTCATCAACGTCACGTAAAACGAAGAATTGGGCACCAACGTCATTGTTTAGTCACGTCGTCGTCTTTTGGGTGGGCTTGTCTCTTTAGTCTTCAGTTGTCGTTTAGGTGGGCTTTTCCTCTGGGGTGGTTGGAGAGACGTGACGTCTTGACTTGCAATCCAACTATTGTACTTGTCGGGCCACCCTTTCCACTTGACCAACCAACGATCTTTTTGTCGCTTAAGTACCTTTTCAATGCGAAACACCTCGGACACATGGACTTTTTGTAAATCCTCTTCATAAAACGTGCCTTGGACGGGGGTATCATCCCATTCGTGAATCTTATACGTGGGCACAGATCCTGGGATCACACGATGCACCACAAACACTTCTTCGGTCCAACCGGGTAAATAGGCTTTTTCAAAGGTACGATGAATCTTATTGAGACGGACACGATCTCCGACTTTGAATTTAGGTTTTTTCTTGTCTTTCAACCGTTGGGCATACAATCGTTTCCACACGGCTTCTTCGTTGTCCCACGTCACGTCTTGAGGGGCCATACCAATACTTCGATGCCGGGTGGCATTATAGCCTTGCACCAACTCGGGTAAGACATCGTCAAACTGTAAGGTGTTGGCCGCGGTGAAATAACGGTACAACCGTTCTTTCAAGGTGCGATTAAATCGTTCCACCACACTGGCTTTCGCATCCCCTTCGGTCGAAAAATGTTGAATGCCTTGCTCGTCAAGCCATCGTTGAAACGTCCGATTGTAAAATTCTTTCCCTCGATCCGTTTGCAATCGATTCGGGTGACGTCGTCCTTTCAAAATCTTGTCAAAGGCATGGACCAACGCCACCCCGGTTTTGTCTTTCAACGGTTGGACCCACGCGTACTTGGACAAGACATCCACGACCGTCAACAAGTAGCGTATGCCCCGATTATACTTGGCCAAACGTTGCACTTCTACTAAATCCGCGACCCATTGATCATCTAATCCTCCTACAATGACGGGGACGGTGGGAAAACGACGACGTCGTGGTTTATGTAACGTATAGGCCAAATCCCGTTCCAAGACCCGTTGAGCTTTTTTCAAAGGGAGACGATGGGCTTTAGCAAACCGTTGCACCCCACCTAAACTGCCGGGGGCTCTCGGATCGTGGTAACGATTCAACCATGATGGGGAGACCTTTTTCTTTCGAGGGGCCATACGTTCTGGCATTCATCCCATAAGGTCGATATGGTGGGGACCGTGTGGGGATGCGCCTTTTGAATGATTCGATACCATCGCCATGCCTCTGGGTGAGCTTTTAACCATAAGACAAACACCACCCATCGATATAGGTTGCGGTCGACATGGGTTTCTTCAAAGAGGTGGAGAGGATGCGTGTCCTCGGGACAAGGGGGTATGGGGATTTGAGACCCGGGTTGATGATCATATAAGACTTGACAAAGGGTTTGATGACATTGCCATTGCCCCAGGGACAAGATAAACTCCCACGCATCACATACAGACTCCATGGTGACATTGATAAAAACTTTTATTCGTTCTCTCATTTTAAAAGAGACCTAGACGGCCATAGCTGACGGTCTCTAGACCTTTCTGCCAGTTCTCCACACTGTCACTGTACTTGGGGGGTGGTGGAGCTGGGGCTACCATCATTTCTTGACGGTTCTTGAGCTCTTGAATTTCTCGTAACAATTGTTTCTCATAGTCTGTCAGGGGTCGTTCTCGTTCCACGTCCTCTTTGCTCCGGACTCGAGGGGGCGGGCCAGGGATGTCATAGCCCCTCTTGGGATATCCTTGAGCATCACGGGTGGGTGCTTCAGCTTGTTGGTCGGCTTTTTTGGGAGGGTTGTCATGAAACCACGTCCAGTACTTGGAACCCAAGGGTTGATCGGCCCATCGGAAGAAGCCACACGTTTTCTTGGAACAAGTCAGAAACAACCGATCGGGGTTCTGAGTCGAATGACTCTGTTGAAGCGTGGCGGGTTCACGGCAAAAGCATTGTAAACCACCCCACATGTCCAACACTTCTACATGAGGTTGACTATACACGGCTTTCATATACTCCAGAACTTGATCTTGACCACAAAACAGCAAACACGGTTGCATGGGACATTTCACATACTTCCATCCCTTTTGAGATTCTCGGGCCTCCAAACGCACCTCATGGTAAGGACATACCATAGTGTCCACTGAACTGGGAGGATCATACACGGTCGTCGTCAAGGTGAATTGAGGTGATGGGGGTGATTGCTCCACCATGTCATTCAATTCTTTCATCATATCTTCCACAGCAGCTCGGGTGTCTTCCACCACGTCGCAGACCACAGGATCACAGTCCACGGGCGTCATATGTTGAATGCTCTTCTTCTTCTTCTTCCCCTCTGGGGGATGGGTTGATTTTCTCTTCCGATCGGTGGACATCGTACTCAAAGGTTGATGTCACCCCTACCGACCCTGCCTTTTTATACCTTAGACCCTTGACTGTCATTGGTCAGCTTATCCTACCCCTATAAGGACTTGTTATCTTCCCATTGGTCACCTTGTTCAATCCAACTAAGGACCTCTTGTCTTCCCATTGGTCCATTGTCCCTATTTAAGACGGTCCCTTGGTCACTAGATCTTCATTCTCAAAAAGCCATGCCCCCAGACATCATGATCGGAGAACAAGATCTCGGTGCCTTGGAACTGCAAGTGGGTCATGGCCATGTGGTCTACACAGGGGGAGCCAAAGGTACGGATGCCCTCGTGGAAGAACAGGCCAAACACTTTGGGATGCAACTAGAAGTCCTGGTCCCCCCGAACCATCCTCGATCCACTTTCATCACCCCTTCTACGGTGGAAGTCCTGATGCTGGCCAACCCCCATCTTCACCAGGCAGCGGAGAAACTAGGCAAAAAAATGCCCAGTCATTTTTACACCTTGCAATTGCTGCAACGTAATTATCAATTGGCCAAAAAAGCCCATACCATCTATGCCTTTGGCATCTTGGAACCGGATCATAAACGTGTGAAAGGAGGCACTGGTTGGACGGTGCAATTGGCTATGGATCAAGGCAAACCCGTCTACCTGTTTGACATCCCCAGTCAATCATGGTACCGCTCGGACCATTACTACCAAGTCAATGAGAATGCCGCCACCCTGGTGACTGGCAGTCAATTTGTTCCTTGGGGACCTAAAAAGCCCACCCTTCATCAAAGCAGTGCTATTGTGGGATCCCGGGATGTGGACGAGAAAACCCGAGCTGAAATTCAAGCCTTATTCAACCGCACCTTCTGTCTACCCGAGAACATTGATCAATTACGTATGGAACTGGAAGACTTTCATTTGTAATTTCTTAGTTTTTACTTTCAATATTTTTTAGTTTTTATTTTTTCAAAATTGTACATAGCCTTTTTCAATTTCTTAGTTTTCCAATTGTACATAGTCATTTTTAGTTTTTATTTTTTCAATTGTACATAGGCTCGCCCCACCCGCGTGGCAAAAGAAGACCAACCACCCATTGTAACATCAACTCTTCTTTTTAATTAAAAAATAAAAAAACTGACATCACTGAGTTTGCACTATGGTCATAAATAATTTGTCTTGACGCACAGTAGCCTTGACTCACAATACTCAACAGGAATAAAAATGTTCAAGTCTATTTACACAAACAAAACGCGTCGAACACGACTGGCTCGTTCCCGTCTTTCCCGTTCCTCCGCTTTCTTGACTTCTCGATAAAAATGACTGATTGTTAACCAGTCATTTCCACAGTACAGTTCCGGCAGATGCGCAGCCATATAGAAATCAAGTTCCTCGAACAGTCGCATGCTAATGGGCCAATATCTCTCCTCCCTGGTCGGTATTATACGGCGCTCCATCCAAGGGATAATACGCTGCGCCAGGCTTCTCTTTAACTTACGGTACGTGCCTGGGTGGAGTGGGTGACCATTCTCCGGCTGAACAAAACACAGCAAAAACAACCGAATAAACGCCTCCACGCGTTGTCGTGTAAGGGGGCGCCATGACTCCTCCCTCCTGGCGTACATGCCCGAAATTTGGCGCTGGATGGGCGATTGCTCCGGGCCGACACGTCTCCTCAACACCTCCTCTCCTCCCACATTCACCTCACTGCCCAGGGAACCCAAGGGCGTTCTCGTTTCAGACATTTTGGGCTCAACTGACATAAGTCGCTCAGGACCGGCTCAAAGCTAAGAGTGACGCCCTGTGGCCTCGCTTGACTTATATACCCTGATTCGCGCAATGCACCATGGTCTATCTAAGGAGGGGGGAGGGGGGTACCCCCACCTCTTCCCCTCCCACAGCATGATGGGGCCTTTCTCTCATTGGTCCCTTCCCTCCCACGTGACCCTTTCATTTCTCTATAAAAACCACCGGCCCATTTCATGTTTTCACACTCATCGATGACCTGATTACTCCTTTGGTCTAATGGATCTGGTTGATCCTCTGGTCTCATGGCTCACCCCACACCATTGATGTTTACTTGACATTCTTGCTTTCTTGGCTGCTTCCTGGCTTGGATCTCCTCCTCCAATTGGATAGCTTTGTCTAATTCCAGAGTACACCTCGTGGTGGTTAAAATCTCTTCAGTGGTGAGTCCTAGGAGAGGACTCGTGGTGACTAAGGCCAGTGGGTCCCGTCAGATCGTTCTCGTTCGTCCTAAAAGGCAATGATCAAAATGGACTCGCTGGTGAATGATTCTGTTTCGGCTGCTGGTCTTCAACACTCTCAACCATGTTGTTATTGATTACGGACACGTGTCGGACGTCCAAGGAATCGTTATCCAAAAACTAGTGGAAGGCTTTGCAGAAACAGAAAGGAATGCTCATTATGAAATAGGAACACTCATATTATCAAAGGAACTCATCAAAAAGGAACACTCATATTATCAAAAGGAACACTCATATTATCAAAAGTAACATTATTAAATAGGAACTCATATTATCAAAAAGGAACACTCGTATTACACTAATATTATCAAAAGGAACATTATTAAATAGGAACTCATATTATCAAAAAGGAACATTATTAAATAGGAACTCGTATTATCAAAAAGGAACTCATCAAAAAGGAACACTCGTATTATCAAAAGGAACCCTCATCAAAAGAAACATAGGAACTCCTCCAAAAGGAACTGCCAAATAGTCTTCGGTGGAAGCAAAGTCGTCTCCGTCGGACAATGTGCTGACTTTGGATCACTTGGATTTCGCGTGGTTTGGGACGCACCTTCAAGACCTACCCCTATGGATACCAGTAACTCCATCATAAAAGGAACACTTCTCAAATAGGAACACAAAGGAATATTGTAAAACAAATCAATAAAACATGATTTATTCATTTTGTGTACTTTTCAAGGACCACCCACGTTCCCCCCATTGGACTTTGGACTTTGAGCCCGCGTTTTCTCAGCGGTTTTACTTCCCCTTGAGCCCACGATCCCTTTTTCATACTCGCCAGCGGTTTCCCATTCTAAAACACGTGACTTCCGGTTTAAACCACGTGACTTCCGGTGACGTCACTTCCGGTTCCGGTCATGTGATTTTCGGTCACTTCCGGTTCCGGTCATGTGACTTCCGGTTCCCATGCGCCCGCGATCCCTTTTTCATACTGGTCCGCGGTTTCCGTGGTCTGTTACTAGGGCAACCCAACAACCAATCAGAAGCCAGGAAATCTGCCATACGAGCGTACCTTACTACTCGTCTTATTGGTCGTCTGTCAGTTAAGCCGTGTCGTTGTTGGCTGCAAAGACTGTAAAACGTGATTGGTGCGTTTCGATCCGTCTTTTGTTATTCAAATGTCCATTGGACTATTGTTAGTAAAATTAGCCGGTTTGTCTTTTGTTTGTTTGTCTTGCTGTTGTCGTCAATAAATCTTTTGTAAGGTACAGGTAGTTGTTGGCAACAGTTCAGTGGTGTTAGCCCCGTTTCAGATATGGTCCCGGGTACCCGAGACAGCCCTCCTTCCGAGTTACACTGGGCGAGCTAATTTTTCACCTCTTTCTTTAAAACGTTCAACGAACCGCTTACATGAGGATCACCAACTCGTCTCGGGGAGGTGAGACAACTCCGGGGACGAGTTGTCTCACCTCGGCAGGTAGGGTAACCCTGGCAGGCGGGACAACTGTTTCTCATATAAACACTCTGTCTCGCCTACCTGGGACGACTTTTTGGGTGCCATGTGTCACGTAACGTCTGGTTTTTGGTTTAAAAACCACTAAATCAACAAAAAGTATACTGAAGAAGAAACATTTAGACAAACAAGGGCTACAGTGATCAAATCAACGAAAAATTCTGAAGGAAAAAGATGTATTGAGGTCATGAATATCAAAGTAAGATTTCAGAATAATTTAGTAGGGTCAACTTTATCTCGATCAGCCGGGCCAACTTCTTATCATATAAACGCTAGGTAAAGTTGTCTCGGGGGGAGGGTTGTCTCAGTCGGGTACCCGAGACCATTATAAACAGGGCCTAGGTTAGTAAACCAGCTTTCCAAAGTGATTCGTTGATAGTAGTTCGTACTGTAGGTAACGCATTTAGCAGATTCCCAGTAGATTTTGTGGTTTTATTTTAAGTGGTGCTCAGCAATGTGATTGTTGATGTCACCATTTCTAGTCGCTCGTTTATGTTCAGTCAGTCGGATGTTTCAAATTTCTGCCGGTCTCACCAATATGAGTGGGCTGGCAGTCACAGCATTTGATCTTATTAACCGCTCCTTGTCTGTCGCTCGGTTCGTCTTTGTCCTTAACGTTCGTCAGTAGTTGTCGTAAAGTCGTGATAGGTTCGTGAGCAACGCGGATGTTGTATGGTTCTAGGATCCGTGCGATAGTTTCATAAGTCCCTTTGATGTAAGGTGTGGTTGCAGAGGTGACAGGTGTCGCGCTATTGTTTGTAGCGTTCGGTTCAGAGTTTCTGTAAGTGTTGTGTCCAGTAAAGTCCCGGTTGTAGTTGTTGTTGTTGTTGTTGAAAGCGTTGTCTAAGTACTTGATTTCGTCCGTTAAGCTGTCAGGTGAGTCACAAACTGGTTGCGCGCGTCTTGTCAAGGTCCGTATAGGTTCCGCTTATGTTGCAGGTTGTCGAAACGTCAGTCAGTGTCATCACAGACAGTCCTTCTAGATCTCAGGATTACACTCACCCGATTGAGGACACTTTACCGACTCATGACATGACTCCTGGGTTCAAACCATTTACAGGATTACAAGAGTCTTACCACAGGCTTACTATCCATCCTAGGTTTGAGTTGGGAGACGTTGCTTTATACGATGGCCACTATAGTTTTGAACATAGTTTTTCTAAATGCGATATCAAGTGCTTATTTCACGATTCAAAGTAGTAAATAGAAACGTTCAGAGACATGAACTCGATGTTGGAATTTCTTATGTGTTAGTTTTGTCGATTTTAAGGTCGCGAAAGCAGTTTTACAAATGTGAAGTTTGATCCACTTAACTGCGGTTTTCTATTTTCTAAGTGAATCGCTAAAACCACTTTCATATTCAGCCCAGTTTGCAACACAAACAGGGGGTGGTAAGCCTGTGGTCTTACGACAGTTTATTCGTTAAGTTCTTTCTCAGCCACAACAAAAATGTATTCAATAATTTCGTCAGAAAAGGCCATTTTGAGGATAATATCAATCATTGGACCTCCCACGTAACCAACGAACGGACCTCTGACTTTTGCTTGTTCTCGCATAACCGACAGCCTAAGATTAAAATTACAATAACCTGGTATTACTCTGTCACCTAAGAATTCAATCTTTTTCATCTTGAAGCCATTATCCTTTATCTTCTGTTTGTAGTCATCAATGCCATAGGAGATATTACTGTGAGGTATCACCCATAACTTCGCTGCAGCCCTCAAAATGATCTGTTGAAGGTAACTCAGGTCCTGAAGTGCCTGCAGAACCACAATATCGGCCATGAACAATTTCCCTCCCGGCTTTAGAACTCGAAATGCCTCTCGAAAGAAATCTTCTCTGCTATCCATGTGAGGTTGTCCTTCTACGCAAATGACGTAATCGAAAGAATTTTCATCATAGGGCATCTTTGTTCCGCTGCCGCGCGTTACAGTAATTCCGGTGTCACGCAATCTCCGCTTGGCTATTTCCGCATTTGCAGCGCTGATGTCCAGACCTTGGATGTTGCAGCCGTACTGGGACTTGATTTGTAGCATTGCTGCTCCCTGGCCACAAGCAACATCCAGCACGTTATGTTCAGCCTGTATCATGCTACCCTCCAGAAGCTCATCATACACTGCTCTGTAGCACGCTGGGCGTGGTAAAGGTTCGCCGGATTTCGTTTTCCATACTCCAAATGTAAGAAATCCCTCATTCCAGTTGTGGTTGTCATCCGCAACACGGGAATAAAACTTTGAAACGTTCTCTTCATGCTCTGTAAATGCCATCTCGATTTCAACTGAACTCTCTGAGGATCTGCATCACAATATGTAAAAAGATAACGTTATTTACTGATCACTTTGACAAGAAAGCTCGGACGTTTCTTTTAGAAGAACAGAGGATTGATTTGGAATACAGTCGCGTGCCGTGGCCGAAAATCACAGAAAAACGGGCTATAAAGCCTGGTTTCCATATAATCGTCCTGATCGTCGCGATTGCCTAGATTTTTTGGGACGATTGGGACGATCGAGGCGATCCGGATGATTATGTGTAAACCAATGTAAATGTAGACTTCAGTTTTATCAGATCCAAGCGATTGCGAACGCTCTAATCGTCCGGATCGTCCCGCATCGCATTAGAGGTGTTTGTACATGATCCTCTCTATCGCCTGAACGCATTTTGAGACGACCCGGCGATCAAGACTGATCTGGAAGATTATACGGAAACCAGGCTTAAAAAGCGAAAGAAAAGTATTCTGTTCCACAACACTCTCACTCGCGCACATTGTCAGTCAAGGTATATGCATATGGGAGCGTTGATCGTTGCGAAGGTTAAAACCTTCTTTAGCTGTTGTATTAAATCACGAATTTTCAGCGATGGCATGGGTAGAGCAGGTGGGCCACCGCACCTTTCTCATTGGGTCGCGCTTGTTCAAATTGAGGGAAGAGTACAGTGGGAGCTCATTTAAGCCTGGATTCCCTATAATCGTCCGGATCGTCTCGATTGCCCCAGTCGTCCCCAAAACTTTTGAGACAATCGGCGCGACTCACTGGTTTCCATATAATCACCTCGATCATCTGAGCGCGCGGTCGTCTACAAAAATTACTGGGTCCGACATTATTACTTTACTCAAGTGCATTGAATTCTGGGAAAAATGATGAATGATTGGAGAGATTCTGATTGCCCCGATCGTCTGAGAATGGCTTCCATATTTCACGATCACCGCAATCGTCCGGATAGACTTCATTTCTATCCAGACGATTGCGATCGCCCCAATCGTCCCGCGTCGTGTCACAGGCGTTTCCATGTGATCGTCTCGATCACCTGAACATATTTTTGGATCGATCCGGACGATAAAACGGAAATCAGGCTTTATTTATCCTTGGATGTCATCCCCAGGGATCACTGATCTCGATGGAATCTATGTATCCAGGTCACTCAAGCGAATTGAAGAATTTTGTTTCGCAATAGCAAGTTATAGGAGTTTGAAGTTGAAGCTGGACATAATAAGTAACGGCTCAAAACTCTTTTGTCTGTACCGGCGGTAAAACATGGAGTCAGTAAAAGAAAACTGGAAGTTTGATTGTGTAAGGAATTGCATATCTGAGAAGTGATATTGCACCTTCCTTAGACTCCCTGTTTGTTTTCTTTAAAGTTAAGAGTTAAAACAGAAATACGCAGTTACAATTCCTTTCTATCAGATACATTAGCAATAAACTGCCATACGACTTCTTCTTTGAGTGAAAATCTGTCGTTGTGTTGCGAGATAGTATTAAAGCCGTTTGGGTTCATTGGTATTCCATAACTCATAATTCCATAAGATTCCATAATGCTACAAGCAAAATCCGATAATTCACGTTTAAAGAATAAGACCTGCATCAATGGCTAAACGAAACTTCGGAAAACAAACATGCAACACTGAAGTGATTCCATCATTGTCTATATACACTGACACTGACGTGGACGTGCTCTTTATTATGAATCCTCGGCAAAAGGAAATAAAGGGCGCCAGGGTCAAGTGGGTCGTGTTGCACTCGCTCACTGCACATCGCGAACATTTTGTAGTGACAGGTATTGTCCAAAGTGCTTAAGACACAATGTGAGCAGTTGCCGTGGCCGCGCAATTACTATTCGGTCATCTTTTTCCGTTCCTCAAGGGCAAATGGCCCTTTCATGTGAGCGGCCTTGTGCTTTTTGTTTTATTGCTTGTACTGAAACAGCTTTCATCTGGTACTCTCGAACATTCCTTCATCCACGATCGACGTTTCGACTAGATAATTTTGTTACTTGGGAGACAACTTTAACGACGGAATTTTTTCCGTGTAATGGCTCTCACAAAACAAAATGCAAATGCCAGGGACTAATGCGTGTCAAAAGCCTCTGTAAGCGGAGTCCGCCTAAGACCATACGTCACCGATTAAATAAATCAAGAGATGAGCAAATGGCTTCCTTTCCAAACCCAACAATTAGAACAAGAGTGCCGCAGAGCTGCCAAAGGAACGTAGTTCGGCAATCGAATACCAAATATACTTCAGTACAGTTTCTACCCTTTGAACCGCTATATTAGTTGTGTATGCAAATTTAAAAACGCGTTGGATGGTTTTCTAAGAAAATTTATTACCTGACTTGTGAACTCAATGTTAAATTTTGCGCGGTAACCTATCTCGCGACTCGCGCGACATAGGATTTTTAGGTAACATTTGACGTGGAAGTCACGAGTTTGGTATTAAAATTTTCCTTGAACGGCATTTATATTGAACCGACATGCAATTGAATTTCAATTGCTCTGTGACTATAAATGGCAAACAAGAAAACTATTTTACAGGCAGCTGTCAAGGGCACGAATGATTGAAGTTTGTGCCTGGTGGAAAAGCCAGTTTTCGACAATTTTCCATCGCTGGCAGTGCAATCAAAATCACTCCCGGGATAACTCTCACGCAACGCTCCCCCGACTAGGAGCGTTGCGTGACGCCACTAAAAACGGCTGCGCACTGGACTACAGTAGAGACGGTCTCGCGAAATGTAAAACAAAAACTTTGAACAAAAACTTTACTATGCCCTTGGGACAAAAATTTATGCGATCAGACGCTTACGGGCACTGAAAAATAACAAAGGACAGGCACATTGGCATGAAAGATTTGAAGTTTACATCTCCGTGGCCCATTCCAGCCAAGGTTCCCGCCAAATCCATAGAAAAACCTGGTTAAATATTATTAATCCTTTTCTATTAATTTCTTGCTATGCGGATAGAAGGAGATCGGGACTTAGGATACATATTCCGTAAGGTTGATGTTTGAAATAAGATCATGCATATCAGTGCATCAGTTAACTTATTCACATTTGTTTCAGTGTCAGTTTATAGACAACGATGGAATCGCTCCAGTGTTGTATGCTTGTTTTCCGAAGATTCGTTTAGCCATTCATGCAGGGTTCTTTTTTCTTAACATGAATCATCGGATTTCGCTTGTAAGAGCATGGAATGTTATGTAATTATGAATTATGGAATACCAGGGAACCCGAACGGCTTTAATACTATCTCGCAACACAACGACAGGTTTTCACTCAAAACTGGGGAGAAATTGTATGGCAGTTTATGCTAATGTATGTGATGGAAAGGAATTGTAACCTACGGTGTATTTCTGTTTTAACTCTTAACTTTACAGAAAACAAACAAGGCGTCCAAAGAAGGTTCATGCAATTCCAACTTTAACACCCACGCTTCCTTACGCAATCAAAATACCAGTTTTCGCATAATGAGGTGACCCCATGTTTTACTGCCGGCACAGACAAAAGAGTTTTGGGTTACTTATTATGTCCAGCTTCAACTCTGATTTCTATTAATTAAAGTTAGAAGCCCGAACTAACTTCTTATTGCCCCTCACCGGACTAGCACCTAATTATCTTCGTTCAAAATTTACCGATCGTAGCAATGTCTCCAGTTACTCTTTAAGAGACACCAATGGCAAACTTAAGTTTGCTATTCCTCTACCCCGTACAAACTTTGTGAAAAATAGATTCAGTTACTCTGGAGCATTTCTTTGGAATAGCCCTCCTGCTGGGCTGCGGCAGGCGAACTTTCTTGGGGACTTCAGGGCTGACTGCAAGCAATTCTTCTGAAGATCTATCTACACGGCACTTACGTAAAGCAGGCTCGTAGTTTAATTAGATTTTTTCATATTGTTGATATATTTTAGTAGTTTTTGTTAGAAATAGTGTTTTCAAGTCCTCGGAGTCGACCGTGATTAAATAAAGTTATTCATTCAAGTTACTCGTTCACACTTTACATATTTTTAATATTGAACGGATATGTTAAATTATAAAGTTAAATTGTGCTAAAAAACAGCAAAAAAAGAAAGATCAATAGGTGCTTAGCTAAGGATATTAAATGCAACTCAACTTACTGTTAAACAAAACTTTAAAAGACCCTCACACCTCAACGTCAGGATTTCACTTGGCCGTTGGAAAAGATTGATCCTTGTGAACGGTTAGTATCTATTAGCAGCATGACAGGGCTCAAAAACGGCTGATTGGCTAAAAGTTATTACGTAAAAAGCGTCATAGAATTGCTACTGAGCATGCGCTTTGATTTTTCACGCATGAAAAATTCAATATGGCGGACGGGCTGTTGCTGTGTATATGCATGGGAACTGCAATATTATTTCACTTTCAACGGATGATCGAAATTACCTTAGATAGTTTTTAAATCAGAAATGCTGTTTGAATCGATCGTCGACTCCAGTGGCTTTCAAAGAAGCCATTTTGGCTGCCGTACACTGCAGAACCAAACTGCATCTGCTGGTGGAATTTATAAGGATATCGATTGATCTCGTTGTTTGATTCAAAATTCATCATCCGTCAATACCTTTTCGCGAACAAGACATTCAGAAGGCAGATGATCACATGGCTGCAGGTCAGTAATTTATATTAATTGATGTACTATTTCATAACTGATCATGAAACGTACTGAACGCACTCAGTGGTAATGTATCAGTCAATTCCAAGCGAGATCATCCCCCCCCCGCCCGGGCAACCCCCGGGCATTTGACCTCCTTTCTTGCCCAAATGGTGGGGAATTTGACACGAACAGAAGCCCGGACCGTCGGGCATTTGACCGTCGACAAAATGTTGGTCAGCGGTTAAGATTAAAAGTTATCTTGTGCTTCATATAACGCGTCATAACTCCACATGGTGGGATCAGCTCTTTAGTATGCCGTTGTACAAAGTCTGGTCTGCTAAAAAGGACGTCAGGAAATCTGTCGTTGCAGTTGATTTCTTGGATTTTGTATCAAAAGGTAAGCTTTGTCTTTCTGTTTTAAATACCTTAAACTTTTTAATAGCGGGATTCGTTGGCATCCGCCGAGTGAGCCGCCAGGAGTGATGGAAGAAATTCGCTTGTGTAAATAAAAGTCGGGTGTCGCTGGTTTTCGAAGGGCCTGACCAAAAGATCGAACATTTCATTAATATCAAGTTGGGTGAAAATTTCTGATTGACAAAAGTTTAGATTGTTGTGTGATAAATAGTGTGGTGAAGTTGTTTAAGAACTCACTCTTTCAAAATTAGCAAATGTATGTTCATTTCAAGTTCAATCGCCTTTTAAATGTGTGGGTTCAACGTATCTTTTCCAATAAAATTAGTATAATGAAGCTACTAAAGAGTGTTCATCTAGTGTACACAAGAAAACCCCTACTCACAATGACATTTCAGCCCCAACTAGTGGGGCATTTGACCGTGCAACTGGCTCGCATAGTGGGGATTTTGATCGGACATTTTGAAAAAAGTCAAATGCCCGGGGGTTTGCCCGGGGGGGGATGATCTCGCTTGGAATTGACTGATACACAATGTAGTAATGTACGAGACTGTTTATGTGGAGTGCTGCTTTTTATAAACTGACAAGTACTTTAATAGCCGGAAGAGAGTGTCACCTGATTTTGGAATAATGCTGTAACAGTCTTCAAAGCTGCCCTTTTGGAGATCGGTTTAAAGCCTTCTGTGCTCGGTATTTTTGCTCTTGTTGATGCTTATTAAAGAAAGTGATACTTTGCGTTAAAACTGTGACACGTACATGTATGATGCATAATTTTGATAACTGACAAATACTGCCGCCTTATGTCGTGTGTTGAATTCTGAACAAAGCAAATCAAGTTTTAAATGTACTCAGTTCTTTTAGATCAACAACACTGGCCATGTTGATTTGCTTTATTCATTTGCTAACATAGATTGACACACTTGTTGATCAATACATGATGACAATTTCTGTTGAGCTTTCCTTGTGCTCACTGATTTGTGTATTGTTGGCTATGTATAGCCATAGACTTTGTTCCCACAGATATTTCATACCATCTCTTTGTTAGCATGTTACTTATTTTAAATGCATATTATTTGTATACTTGAACTAGTATATCTCTACACAATTTTGAAAGTAAAACCCTAGTAACATCATTGCTAATGGTGGATAAAATAATCATTGTACAACTGGTTTTTGCATTGAAGGGGTGTTCTATTTAGGAAACATTTATTTCTGCATCAGTTAAGTTTTGGGCAAATAATGTTTTGCAAATAGCCAGAAGAAAGTGTTGATTGATGTTTACAGGGAATTTGACAAATATGATCACTGAACATTTGGCCCATAAATAATTAACCAAAAAAACATTGTGGCATTCAGGAAGTATTCCAGATAGAAAAATAACCGGATCAATTAATTTCTGGACTAAAAGAAGTGTTGTGAAATGTTCTCATGTGACAGAATGGTTTTTTTACCATTTATGGGGTCATGGTAAAACAGGGTTTCACTTGTACATTGTACTTTCAAAACCTGCTCAACCAAAGCTGTTTAAATTGGTAAGAGATATTTTATCTAATTGCCAAATGTTTTTGAAATGTTGTGTTTAAATGTATTTAGTGCTAGCATTATGATACATTTCTTGTCAAGAAGTATTTAAAGTGCCACTGGGACCAGAATTTTGGTATTCCATATTTTTGCATTTTCGAAAATAGTCTGTGGTTGTTAGTCACCATGCCAAATTTCAACTCATTACGAAGACTGGAAGTCGCTTTTTTCGGACGGTTTTTGTCGAGATTTTACGGCCGCCATTACAGACCCTTGTTCCGGAAGCTGGCTTGCGAATTAGCGGAAGTGACGTTAGAGGCTCACCTCGAACCTAGTCAGGCTTCATTCCGTGGGAAGTTTAACTGTTGTCGAGGGAAGATTTCGTGCCAACTGTTTGCTGTACGGCCGTTTTCGGCCTGTTTCGTTGCTACAGCAGTTATTAAGGGTATAAACTTGTGTTGTACAATGCTACAACAATAAATCCAACCACCGAGCTGGTATTTCGCTTTACCAAAGCCTTGCGAGAGGACCCGCAATGGAAAAATGGATAATGTTCGTACTCACACACAGTGCAAATTTCAACCCGAGAGGTATTTTTGTCGGCTGTTCTGATCACTTCACGGACTAATGTTTCCAGAGGGCTGCTCATGTCGAAGGATCCCAGAGGTCGATTATTCCATTGTCCATTCCAACTATATGGGAAGAAAGATCCGGAAAAAACGAGACGAAAGGTACCTAATCGTAACGCAGTTGAAGTGATAGTTTGTTTCTTTTTCAACGCATCCACCATTGTGCAAAACTTATTTTCTTTCAACGTATTTTAATATTTATTTTGCTTGTGGAAAACCCTTTCAGTTCTACTGTCTGCTAGCGCAAAGATCTTCGACGTAGTCCTCATAAAATGCATCCTGGGCGACTGCAGGACCGCCGCGATAAAGCCAATAGTTTGTATTGCTTAGCTTTTTTTTCTTTTTAATTCCGCGTGTGTTAATTTCAAAGCAGTAATCGCTTAGAAGCATGGACAGTTTTTTTTTTATAGCATACCGTCCTGAATGTCGAGAAACTTTTCTCCTTATTCCCTGTCGCTGAAGAGTCGATTGACATTACTGTTCGATGGGTCGGCTCGTCTTGCGTGGAAATTTAAGTTGGGAAAAAATATCACACGCCACTATTTGTCTAAGGGTTTTACAATGTTATTTCTTTTAACTGTGATAGCAATCTTAGAAAATGAACTACCAAGAAAAATGATTAGAAGTCAAGTTATTATTTTTTACGCAATGAATAAAGCAAGTGAAAGCTTCCTTTCCTTGGGGGTCCGCATGTTGTTGTTGAGCAGCAGAAAATTTTCCTTGTGGCTTTGATTTGCACTACAAATATTTAGATTCCGGTCACACAAGGCCTCCAGTTCTTAAAAAAAGATCTTGGTTTATTTCACTTTTTTCGGCTCATTTTAAGAACTCTACAAAAACTGTTCAAATTATTTAGAAATGCCAAGCACTTGTGTTTCAATGCATTAAGCGACCACTGTACTATGATGGACACGATAGGCTTCATCAGCTGACTGCCAGATGACTACAGCATTACGGCTCTTCAAGAAAGTTTCCCATACTATGCTAAGAATGGCCAAAAATCTCAATGCTTTACAATATATAATGAATATAAACAACGGCAAACAAAATGTAGCTTCTTTTATTTCTTCAACGAAGCGAACAATGAAATCGATCGACCGATGCTAGCGCGGAATTCGCGAGCATCAAATTCTAGAGTTTTTATAGGTGTTTTGTCTAAATTTCCAACGCTTAAAACATCAATTTTTCGAATAGCTGGTCCGCCATTTATCCGTTGGATAAGAGTTATCCGCTCTTTATCAACTTGTGCCTGAACTGTAATCACTGTATAAGGATTATTTCGCGCATATTTTGAACTTCCGCCAATAAGGCGAGAAAAACAACTTTGAACATTTTGTTTACAAGCTTACAAGCTGAAATCTCCTACATCAGTTCTTACATCGTACGGTAAGAAAAATTCTTCATTTGCCGAATTAAATGAATCCTCTGATGCTTCGGAAGCTTAAGACTGTTCCGAATCGTAGAAATACTCTTCAGAGGTTTCGCAGTCGACGGTAGGCATCTTGAGTCAAAACACAAGGAAACGCGACTGAGGTGAGCCTCTGACGTCACAAGCTATTAATATTGCGCAATCACCCAGGAACACGTTTTCAGTAATGGCGGACACATTTTACGCAACTTTGGAGCTAAAAATTATTAGGATGGACGATTTCTTGTTCAGTTTTCTGGGTAAATATAGACACAACGCGATATTCTGCGACAGATTTTGGCCGAAATAAACCAACGAATTTTCGTCTCAGTGGCACTTTAATCAATTATACGTGAAGTAAATTTTTGTTTTGCACTTTTTCTCCAGGTTTTCACAGCTTTTGACTGCAATAACATGTTCTCGTCCAGCCTGTTACGTTTTCTTGGTAGAAAGCAGAGTGGCAGCTATAAAAGTCACCACTGTTCAAACCTATCCAAATATTTATTGTTCTTATTGATTTTTCGAATGTCAAATTGCCCTACACTCTTTGACTGTATAACATTCTTCATTGAAACTAAAACAGTCCAGTGGAGTTTGCTGATGTTTTTGGGTCTGATCTCTAGGACAGTTCTGCCTTGAGACAAATTATAATGCTCCTGAAAAAAAGATGACGTGAAAACAAGCATGTATAAAGATTTGAAAAATAAAGCTCAGCTCTTTTGTGCCTTTCTTCCATCTTGCTAGTCATCGTATCTTAATGCTGTAGCCAACCTTTTTTTAAAAGGAAGTGATAGTCTTAGAAGACGTAGTCTTAGGACAGGGGGTGTTGCATGACTTTGGCCGGCTGCGAAGGAGACTATAGAAGCAGTGGTGTGAAAGAGGCACAATTATAAAATAACTAAGGGTAAATACATGCATGCATGCATACTTTATTATAGCTCCCAAAGGGGCTCTTCCGCTATAAATACACAAATAATAATAAACTAATAACAAAAAATATATTATAGAAAATACTAATCTCTAAAAAATATAAAATACTATTGTAAGAATTAAAAATTTCAAAATAATAAAAGCTAATAACGGGGAAATCTCTAAAGTTTTAATAATTTTGAAATGCTTTGTGTCCCTAGTTTTCTTAATATCGTCTGGGAGGTCATTATATGACTTGGCGCCTCGAAAAGCAAACGACCGCTGACCTATTTTTAATCTACATTTTGGTAAATTCAATTCATCTTTTTTCCTAGTATTTCTATCATGTATTTTTGAGCGTTTTATAAATTTATCACTTAGGTAATTTGGCATTTGCCCATGTAGACATTTATGAACCATTACTAAATCGTTTAAAAGCAATTTATCTTTTACACTTATCCAATTCAAAGATTTGAGGCCTTCAGTAATATGGTCATACTTTTTCAAACCTAAAACAATCCTACATGCAAAATTTTGAACTAATTGGAGCTTTCTTATATTCTCTTTTGTCGTGTTGCTCCAGACAGTAGAACAATAATATAATTTACTAAAAACAAAGGCATTTATTAAAAAAATAAGAGTTTTACTGTCCAGAAGGTGTTTTATCCTATTAACTCGACTTAGCATATACATGCAAGTCGAGACAGTTTTTGTAATGTGTTCATTGTAATTAAGGTGGCTGTCGATATATACTCCCAAATCCTTTGCGACAGTAACAGGCTTCACCTCCTTTCCAAGCAGCATTACAGGTGGTACGGCTGTTATGTTTCTCGTGAGCTGTGGGACTCCAAAATAGCTGAAGTTGTTCCTATCCATAAATCAGGTGACAGTGAAGACCCCGCTAACACCCGTCCTGTATCTCTACTACCAATTGTATCTAAAGTTTGTGAGAGATCCGCACACTCTCAGTTCACGACCTTCCTGAATTCAAATGATATAGTTCATAACCTCCAAAGTGGAAATAGAAAATTCCATTCTACTGAATCTGCTTTACTACATTATACTGATGAACTACTTAAGAATATGGATGATAAGAAGATATCCGTTATCGTTTTGTTGGACATGTCGAAGGCTTTCGATAGTATTCGTCATGACCTGATGCTGTGTAAACTTCACAAATTAGGTGTGTCCGATACTGCATGTGCCTGGTTTAAGAGTTATTTATCACAACGCAAGCAAGCCGTAAAGATAGAGAACACCTTGTCTGAGACCTTGCCCTTAACAGTAGGAGTACCGCAAGGGTCCATTCTTGGACCTGTGCTGTTTACCCTATACGTAAACGATCTTCTTCGTGTTCCAAAACACTGCAGAGCTTTAGGTTATGTGGATGACACTAAAATTTTTTTGGCGCTTCCTTCATGTCAACTCTCCGACGCTGTGACTGCTGTTAATCAAGACCTTAGAGATATTTCGAGATGGTGTTGTGCTAATTCCTTATTGATCAATCCAGAATTCAGAATTCCAGAATTCAGGTACTATGCACACTCTGATTGGCTGAGAGGCATGTTTGCATGAGAGTATGTAAACACAGTTGTGGTGTCAAAGTTGTGCATAGTATCTTAGTTAGTTTATGAAAGCAATAAAAAACTTTCTACTGTGTTTGCATAGCCTGATATAAACACTCGTGGGGTTGGAAGGATGCTCAAAAGTTATGCAAACCTGGGATGAAGTTGAGGGTTTGCTTAACTGTCTCGAATTTTTCCAACCTCTCTTGTGTTTATATCAGGCTATGCAAACACAGAGTTTTCTATTGCTTAAATGATGATTATGGCCCTTTCTTAAGTCTTTACTTTGCTCTATCTGCACTTTTCAGATACTACCTGTTTGGAGCATTTAACATTGATGCCATGTTTGCTCCTAATTAGTGCACTCAATTTTGAAGCACCTTACCCCAGTGTTCTGTGCTTCTATGAAATTCTGTATTTTTTTAAAAGTTGAAAGTTAAATTCTGTGTCATCATTTAGATTATTTGTTTAATGTGCTGTTCAACAATTTAATTCATCTGACAACTGTCAGCCTAGTGCTGAAGGGTTCAGCACAAGTTTACATCTGATACTCCTACATTCCTAAATGTGTGTTTTACATTAATTTTTAGCAAATGAGAGTTCGTCAGGACCCACTTCTATAATGTAACAAGCTGAAAAAGGTGGCTGCAAAAACAATGATTTCATTTGTATTGGCAAGGAGATGCACTTTGCTTTGCTATGATAAGTATGCATGAAGTTATGCAGTACTCAAAATTTTGTTGCTAAGTGGTGGGGATACCCTGTGTTTGAAAGGTACTCTGTTTTCCTGTTCGAGATCTGTTAATATCATGGCATTTTCCAAGATTTTTTTTGCCATAGTTTGTTGATGATTAAGGTAAATAAGAACAAATTCAGGTGCTTTTGTCGCTCATGTTATTAGTTTTGACATATTTTGTTCATGCTCCATCACGGTTCCCAAATTGACTGCAAAATAGCAAAACATTTCACCATCATTTCAATGATGTTTTTGTTTGGTTGGTTTCTGATTAAGGATGGAATAGTTCCAACATATCATTTCCTGCAAAAATATTCATTAGAAAACTACTTCAGGGGGAAACTATTTCAAGCTCTTTCACCTAAAAAGCCAATCAACTCCAATATGTGGAGGTCGTTTGTTGACTGTTCAAGGGTTTTACATTGAACAGTATACAGAATTTAAAGCTCACCTCAGTTTTCTTCAACCTTTTCACTCCCAGAGTTAAAAACTTAAGATAGGTGTGACCACTGAATTAGAAGCTGGTTTCATCTGCTGATCCTGTAGTGCTGTTAGCTTTACAGCACACGGCATGCATTTTGGAAAATGAATATTGGGATTCTTGTACTCTGTCATTAATTTTGAACAGATACGTTCAGTTTAGAAAGCACTTTAAGAAACAAGGAATTAAACATTCACCATACCTTTTAAAATCGAGTTAAAACAAAATGCTTAACAGTTGCCACGTAGCACGAGCAGCACACTGGCACTACTTTTCTTCCAACATAACAAATGGTCATCTTTAAACAACGATTGACTCATCAACAGGAAAAAATCGTCTCTTTATAGTACCTTATCAAGTTATCAAACTTGTAAAGGAACCGAATAGAAAGTATTCGGCCATTTTGAACCTTGTTTCTTGTCGAGAAACCAATACTGAAGTCCATGAAGAAAATGCTGTCAAGAATACTTGCCAGCAGAGCTCTGGATTGTTTTTGCAAGCTGTATTGAAACCTTTAGCGAGCATAAATGGAGGACGTACGCACAAAACAGGTTAGATCAAGAAAATTATTTTACAACAAGGTATAAAAGAAACAGTAGGCAATTTATTTAACCTTCAAGATGCATTTAAGCTTATACAATGTCAATAAAAACCTTTACAGATCTAGAAGTCTTACGCTTAAAGTGAACCTTAAACTATCAGCATGCGATTCACATGCGGGTAAAGCGGCATCAAGAGACAGATGAATCGGTACAAAAGCGAAACAACCCGAGCAGACACTATTATGCCGTGCAATAGGAAAGCATATGGAAGAGTTTTATAGTATAAAAATAAAAAAAAACCCTGAAAGAATTATTTTCAGATAGACTGCTCGTTTAAAACGTAATTTTTAATCTCCCTGATCTTTTTGCCTACTCGATTAAAACGGCAAATTTAAATTATGTGGGTACGCGTGGAGCACGTGCATTGGTATGTAAATTTGAAGAAGGAAAAACAGCATCATGAAAAATATGGAACATGAATTTTCGCACATCATAACACGGTAGTAACAACCTGACCCATAGCCAGACTTCTCTGATAACCGAGGCAATTGCGAAGTGTCGAAGGTGCGAACTTTTAGGGGGTGGGAGGTCTAGGGGCATGCTCCCCCAGAAAAGTTCGAAATCTAGACACTCGGAAATGCCATTTTTAGCGTTTTCCTGGAAGCCTGCTTGCAGATGTCTCTTATTTCCTTTGTTTTTTCGCGTGAAGCAAAGGAAATAGGAGATGTCTGCACGCAGGCTATTTCCTGGTGGTATCACAGGCTTACCATCCTCTGTTTGTGTGGTGGGCTGTGCATTTATAATGGCTGTGTCGGTTTATTAAATTAGCAAAACTAAAGCCGAAATTTAGGAGTTTTAAAACTGAGGAAAATGAAATAAAAACTCATAAAATTGCTGCCATGGTGTTTTGATTTGTGTTTCTGTGTTTATTTTGGCGATTTAAGGCTCGCGAAAGCGATGTTTTCAAAATAACGGTCAGACTCGCTCAAAAGTAGAGAAAGAGAAGCTCTGAAATGTTATTACTCGTGAGGAAAAAACATCAATCTCGTTCAAGTGTATCAGCTTAAGAGTACTAATGCTGAAGTGTGACTCTACTGAAGGAGGCTCGCAAAAGTTGTTTTTTGGCCTTGGAGTGTATCTTTTGAAATCGAAATTTCGCATAGATGATAAACTTAGATTCCCCTGATACTATACCACCTTTTCAACATATGACCAAAGTTTATTTTTCATTGGTTTCCTAGCAACAGCTGCCACCATAGCAACGGTAATGGACATCCCCTCATTTTAAATAATGTCGAATATCTCGAAAAGTAGTCCGACACTTTTTGACAAAACTTGAACTATTTGAACTACTCAACCTACGCAACTTGTATGCGAACTTAGGGAAAAATCTGTGAGACCGTTTTCATGTAAATCATGATTCATTTTTACGGGCTGATTTTGGTCATTCCTGCAATTTTCTCCAATATTTCAAGAAAGATAAAACTTAACACTTTCTCTTTTCAGTTGAGAAATCTTTTATGATAGCAAAACATTCTCGATGTACATTGAGCTCCCTAGGTGGCTGCGATTGTAGATATTTATATTTAAAAACTGCTTAACTGTAGCACAAATCAGTCAAAAAGTTCGTAATTTGCATAAATGGAAATATTTCTCAACTGCCCTTTAGTTGCAGATTTTTCTTTTAAATTGACTGCCGTTAGAATAATAATTCTTTTTGATGTTCCATAAAGTGTCTGACTAGTTTTCGAGATATTCGACATTATTTAAAATGAGGGGATGGCCTCGCTTTTATTTGGAGAAAGCACAGGTAACCCAAGCTACTATGAAAGGAGCGCATATATTAACTTGTTCCTATTTGCATATATTATAACCTCGGCAAAATATAAGAGTTTGTATGAAAAATACAACAAATACGCTTTAATTGTCATGGTTCACCTTGTTTCTGTGTTGTATTAATTGCTATTTAATGGCCTTTTGGGGTGATTTAAAGCGTTTTGAGCGAGAATAAGCGTCCTTAATTATTTGCACCTTACACTTAATAAGCGAAGCGAAAGGTAACATACTAAAAACCACCACGTGACCGATTCAAAGTTATTTATTTGCTGTAAATCTCGAATTTTGGCACCTCTCTCCAAGACACCAAAAGCTTTATATCGTAACAACAAATAAGTACCTAAAGAGTTCAACGTTCGCGTCTTTTTCCTTATTAAAATCGCAATTTTCAATCTCTCCACTATATCGAACAACCCGTGTGACGAACTGTTCGCGAATGCAAATTTCTGATCTCTTTCTGTTGGGAGACTTGCACAATAGGCAATCCGGACAAAAATATCCCGTGGATGACGGGTGCCGATAATTAAAAACTGTTTTCGTGTCACTGGGACATTGTCACCAGTATTTAGGATAACTTAAAAAGCTAAAAGACATATTCTAATCAGGGGATCAGCGGAACCCAAAAATACTGGTTGTGTTTCGTTTAAAACTACTCTACCAGTTCTCTGAGACTATAATTACGTGTGTTTGGCAGCGGGATGGCTAGGTTAGGAATGTCTTGACGTTCTAGGAGTATTCTGTGTACGTGAAAAACATATAATTTAAATTTCAACACATTTTTTCACCTCAAAACGTAAATGTCCTCGTGACGGTTTCCCTTTAAACGATTAGCAATAAACGTGAAGAGTAAACATCAGCAAGGTAGTTCTCGATGACAGTGACAGCGTTAATCTGCGAGTGGATAGAAAGAGGTCGGAACTGAGGAGAGGTGCCATAAAACAACGCATTTTTAACGTCACGAGCATAAAAAGATGAACTTACGGTCGCCATAAGTAATTATTAACCCTCTATCGCGTTAATTGTTTAGGTCACGTGCCGACTCACACAATGCTCAAATGAATGGCAGATAACTGAATTTTCTTGCTTTGTGGAATAGTGAGCTTGAGCTGCCTGTGATCACAAGAACGCGTTTGAAGAACCTTTGAACTCTTGTCCTGTCTAGTACCCAAGCGCCACAAGAATGAAGGCCTACAGGAAGGCTTCACAGAGATCGCAAGGCACCAGGAGAAGGCTCAACGAAACAGCCTTCCCATGAGCCCATGTGCCTCACTGGAATCCTGGGTATAAAAAGGAGTGCCTTGGTACGGGTCAGACTCTCGTCAGTTCCTGGCTACGCTCGCTGTCGCTTGGACCAGTTTTAACCGTAACAACGATCGGAAACGGATTCTTTGGGACGGTGGTATCTCATAATATACCTCTTTATCGAAACAGCGGCGACACTGCAATCTTGCCCCTCTGTGGCCATCCCATGATGCTTAGTATACATTGATTTCCTATTTCGTTCCTCTGTCACTCAGTCTTCAGAAATTTCACTTGGAAAAATTCAAAAACAAACGTGGAAACACTCACCCGTGAGTCACATTTCCACAGCATTTTACTTCTTTAAAGCTTCAATTATAGCTACCAAAACTTGATGGAAACGTTGAAAAAGTGCCACTTTCCCTAATTGCAGTTATATTACGTGGTGATGAATTGCCAAAGGAAGTGATGAATTGCCTCAAAAAAAACCATTGTCCGCTAGTGTTGCTGACACGAGCCTGAAAAGAGTCTTGGTTTTGAGAATTCAAGTGAGATATCTTTCAAAGTTCAATCGGGGCTCACTTCTCAGTAGATAAGCCCTTTCTTAGGACTTAACAACAGTATAGAACGTTCACGTAGAAAAATCCACTTGATAAGCGTTGGCTTATTGAAAGAAAACTTGAGATATCTCCGTAGAGTTCAGATCATAATTTAGTGTTTATGTGCTCTATTATGCAAAAAACAATTGGGAAAAACAATAGGGCCAGACACAAATCAAGCCTACTGTGATAAATGGTTTTTTTGGCACGAAAATTGCGTAAGTATTAACCTAACTTCTGAGCTAAGCGATCAGATATTTTCAACACGAATGTCACCATATCGGCTCTGGATGAAAATGTCTGACTATAGTTTTCCATTTTTAATCCTTAGAACAAACATTTTCCTCAAATTTGCTTTATTAGAACAAAGTTTTGATGGTTTAACCATTTTTACCAGCAAACCATTAACGCGAGATCAGAAAGCCCGCAGAAAAATTGTTCCGATCATATAGAATCGTCATGATGATGAAGAAGGGGATGGCAGAGGAAAAGTTGCTGTACTTCTGTCTGTGTTTTTATTCAATTCAGAAAAAATGGAAAACCTACGCGTTTATTTATTTTTACGTTTCGTCCACAACGATGCTGAACAAAGGTGCTCTACCTCTTTACCAAGATTACCAATACTCCAACGAAACAAAATAAAAGAATTCAGGTTTCGAGGAAGTTGAAATACTTTCTCGTTAGTATTGGGCACTGTCCGTTAATGTGTTTTGTTTCCAGCGGTAATTATCTAGCACTTAGTTTCCTATACGCATGCGATATTCTATTGTCGTTTATTTCAAATTCAACATTTGCAAACATCTGTTACAAATTGCCATTGAGAGAAAAAAACTTGAAGGGAAATCGAGCATTTAGCTAAAAACCAACATGTGAAAGTCTGAAACTGGCGTCCCGAGGCTACGAAAATAGCCACACAATAATTCCGTGCAAATGTCGGTTTGTATTAGTAATGACCCAATAATTGAAGAAAAAACGTTATAAATAGCAATGCTATTAACAGAAAAAAATTTAAAACATCGAGAACAAATGCAGTTCCTGTAGTTCAAGTACTAAGTTTTTACGCTTTCATTAAAACTGTCTTCGCAGTTCTAATTACCATCTGCGTTCGTAAAGATATTGACTTGTCGGCGGGTTAAGGAAAGCGTATTGCCCGCGCGATGCTAGGAATTCCTCCCTGCTCCTCAAGCTTGTTGGCTGGCAGCAGCTGCATCTTGCGGTCGAGTACGTAGGTATAAATCTGGTAGCCGCTTCTCTTTCGCGTAGAAATTGACTTGGCAGGACGTGACATTGGGTCTGATAAGCCGCTGAATGAAGGGCTGATGGATAATACGGCGGTATTTCGGGTCGTAACATTGCCAAATGATCGTCACGGAAACTCAAGCTGTCCTTAAAGATATTGCCTTGCAACCTGACTGTGCTAAAGTGGCTGCCTTCATATTTTGATGACAACAGGTCTTTTGAAGCTCTCAACTGCAAAGAAAGGCGTCCTAAAACTGAATCTGCCGCGTGTTCCTTTACGGGAGTGCCTTCTGGCCCTGACAAACTGTTAGTCTTTTCCTTCTTAACGAAGTCTTCAACATCACTCATAGGTTTACTCCCGTGTTGTGAACAAGCGTTTTCCTCTTGTTGTTGCGTGTTCTGGTCGAGCGCTGGCGGCGAAGATGCACAGGACTCCTCCCAATAACACGGGCTAAACGAGCACACAGTACTCCTGTCAGACTTGTGCTTTAAGTGTTTTTTCTTCACGCGTCTCTTAGGCCGATACTTGTAATCTGGATGTTCGATCAAGTGCAACTCATTCAACAGCTTGGCTTGCGCAAAAAATGTCTGTTTCTCTTCCTCGGTGAGTTTCCGCCACTCCGTTCCAAGAATCTTGCTAATCTGTGAATTGTGAAGTTTAGGATTTTGGCGCCCTAATTCCCTCCTCTTACGGCTCGACCAGATCATGAAAGCGTTCATTGGCCGTTTTACGTGTGGTTCGGTTGCTGACATATTTCCCTAGTGGCGTTTTTCCAAGAAAATGTTAGCTGATCGATGATACGCAAATAGTTGTCTTCGCTCGTCGATTATCAAATCAATTGATGGGCTCAATTTTGAGTCTGCTAGTTTTTGAAATCCTTCTTTTAACTGTTTTGTCTAAAGAAAATCTGTACAAGTGGGCTTTCTTCTTCTCTGCATGAAAGCAATCTATTTATCCGAATTTGCTTCAATTAGTTAGTACACTAATAAACCTCCCCGCCTTGCACGCGCTAGAATGATGTTTAGAAATCGACCACCTTCGCATTACTGGTTCTTTGGGTATAAAGCCACGCTTTTATGCTTAGCTACGAAACAAAAGCGCTTTTCTGTGTTTAATTAATCTTTAATGTAGCTTCAAGTGGCGAACGTGTGTAAAACAACTTGTTCATTTCGTATCGTAACTTTTATATGGCTCCTCTATCTTTTCTCATTTTCTTCTAGGGCGTATCAGACAATTCTCGCGAAAAATATAAACGAAATGGCTCCTTTTAACGTTAAACAGGCACAGTTTTCTAATTCGATTGGGCAGTGGAAAAATGTTAAAGGTTGTCCACTAAATCGCTAACTGACGCACCTGTGTAGTTATTGTTTCCGTTTGGCCTTCGCCTAAACACAGACTATTTCGTCTTCTACATAATTAATGTAATCCAGCTTCGAAACAATACATCTCATTTATGCGGTGGCTTAAAGAAACACTCAAAAAACAAATGAGCCTGCTATTGTATTCGAGCACCGAGAAAGTTTCATAATAACTTGACCCAAACGGTGAATCTTTAATTTAAGGTTTACGTTAACAAAGCAAATACTCCTAAAAAGAAGAAAGGCAAATTTGGGAACGCTGTGATAAGCAAAGCACTCGATGGAGTGTCTTCCCAACAACAACTAAGGCTCTTTTAAGGCAAAAATGTTTTTGCAAATAAATTTTTCATGTTAAAGTTTAGTGCATTGCTAACAAAGTCGGAAATTAACATAACAATGGAGACATAAAAACAAACTATTATCTTCACTGAAAGTGAAAAGATCCCTATGAAAGTGGTCCTAAGGGGCACGAAATGAGGTTGAATCACTTCTTTAGAATTTCCAAGTTTGTGATTGAAGAGTTGCAACGTGTGTACTTTAAAAGTGCATAAAGCATACAATTTTCTCATATTTGCGATATGAAGTATTTTTTCGCTTTACGCAGGTGTTTGTATGAAAAGGCTTGTGAAACAGAGTTTCTCTAATTTGTGGTAATTAACTCTAACAGAATTTTAACGAGTTGAACCTCTAACCGTCAGCAAAGCTGAAACTTTGTCACCTTTAACGTTAAATAAACAGATGACCAAAAAGAACCGCGCGTGCAGGGAAATTGTAAGGAAAACGTAAATAACACTGTTGTGTTTGTTAACGTTTATTTTTTGTGTGATCCTACCTTATTCAAACATTTATACGTTAATTTTTCCACACCGTTATTGTTTACATCCTACCATTTGAATGTGATCAGGACTTCTTTTCTTTCAAAAAAGTGTACCGAGAATAAGACGCTTCTTTACATCACGGTACCTTTTTATTTCATAGACTTTGTCAGCTAATAGTTTACTTGAGATAGTATTCAGCTACCACATTTGACAGCCTCCTACAAAGGGGTGTTAGTAAGACACTGGGGCTTACGAACATGAACGTACCAGAGGATAGCAAAGCTCTATAGCTTTCATTTGAATGGTCGCACTTTAGGATTTCATCTACAGTCTCAAAAGTTAGAATCACCTTGTACAGTATGATAAACAGTACCACAGGAAAGCACTGCTCAGCAGCTTCCGTTTGAATGGTCACACTTGAGGATTTCATCCACAGACTCAAAAGTTAGAACCACCTTGTACAGCGTAATAAACAGCACTACAGGAAACTACTGCTCAGTAGCTTTCATTTGAATGGTCAGTTTAGGATTTCATCCACATACTCAAAAGTTAGAACCACCTTGTACAGCATAATAAACAGCACCACAGGAAAGCACTTCTCAGTAGCTCTTATTTGAATGGTCACAATTTAAGATTTCATACAAATACTCAAAAGTTAAAACCACCTTGTACATCATAATGAACAGTACGTCAGGAAAGTAACTTTTCTTTGAATGGTCACCGCCTTCAAGATTTCATTCGTAGACTCAAAAGTTAGACCCAAAGTATCTCATTTTAGATTTTTCTCCGACCTGGGATCGAAGGGGCTGCAAAAACTCTATTCTCAGTTGGAGTTGACAAAATATAACCTTCTGAATATATGGCTCGTTGATTACCATCGATAAACGTAACTTGTATTAAAATGGAAATCTCTTAGCGTGTTTTATTTTGTGACCTTCAAGTCGTACATTTTGAGGGGAGTAGAGATGGCGCTTTGGGAAACTCTCCGCCTCCCACCCGAAGTGGCCTGGTTCAAATCCTCGAGTTGACGCCACGTATCGGTTGAATATGTTGTTGGTTTTCTTCCTTGCTGCAACATATTTGAATTCCAATTCGATCCGGAATCCAAGAGTCATAGGATTGTCAGTCGTCATGCCGTCATTCTTATTGCTTACAAGATTTCGTTACTGTATTTCTTTGTGTGATATATTTGCCCGTGTTCAGTTTTACAGATCATTTTAGTGGAAAATGAATAAGAGTTGTAAATAACTGGCATTTTTTTGGCTTGCTGTTTCAATTAATTTCGAGTGAATTAAAGGTTTACCGAGTCCTAGATCCCCATATTGATGTTAGAAACTAAAACAGTTTTACTCAAGTCTTTTAGAAAAGATAGGCTTGAATGGACAAATTTATCATCCATTGTAGCTTGATACAAAACTAAAGGTTATATATCAAAAGTTTAATTTCGTGAAGTCAGCTCAGATCAATAAAAAGCCCTTTTCAAGTTTACTCGTTCAGTGGAAACTCTATAACCGCTATATTAGCGACTTGCGAGCTGCAATTTTTTAGGAGAAGTTCAAGGTGTCTATCGTTTTCACAGATGTTGTATTTAAGTTAAGGTTATCTTAAGAAAACAGAAGAATTAAAATGAGAAAAGTACTAAAATTGAAATAACAGCTTGGTGGTTTCTTCTTTTTTCAACAAATAACAATTTTAGGTTGGTCGTTTTGTCATGCAGATAAGAATTAGATTTAGTTTATTTTCATTAACACCCCAGGTAGCAGGTATAACTTTCCTTCAGAGGATAAAATCATTAGTTTTATCACAATGAATATTTAAAATGTTGTTTTGCACTGTGTCATCTTTGGAGATTCAAGGGGCGGAAAATTGCAGCCGAGGAATTCTGAAAATATTAAAAGAGGGAAAGAGGCGGGTAGTTTGGCATGCGAAAGATCCAGAAAAGAAATATTTTAATGTATTCACCCAATGACAAGCCTAAATGCTATCGATCATCATTTGGAAATCAAACGCGAAAAAAGAATAAATGAAAGAATTATAACAGATGCCCATCTGTCTATGACCGGCTAATTTCACTGCGTGAACTCTGTCTTCATAGTCATAAATAAACACAATTTTCATAGATTTTGATAAATTCAAATGTATTTTTACATGAGAACAGTAACGCTAGCATAAAATGACACCGTATTATTATTATTTTTTTGTTTTTTGTTTGTTCTGTCTTCAGTGTTGCCCTCACTTTATTCCAGTGTGTAGCTGAAACATGTTTTACACATGAAAACGGGAGGATTAACGTAAAGGAAACATTTAAAAAGAAATAATTGATTGGCGTTTCTTAATTTTTCAATCAATAGCTATTTTAGGTTGACCTTTTTTAATGCAAATAAGGACTACATTAGAAAATCATCATGAAAACCCCAGGTAGCAAGCATAACTTTCTTCCTAGAGATAAAATAGTCGTATAGCAATAATTATTTCGAAAAGTGTCTTGTACTAGGCCACCTTAAGAGACCCAAAAGTGTTATATCACAGGTTTTGTTATGTGATAAGTTTTGTTATGCGCTTGCGCAGTAGCCCAGTTGTGAAGGAGCAGATTAAAACGTGTTGAGTTTACACGCTTCGTGTTCATTCTGCTGTCTTGCTGGGATTCTATTCACGGGTTAACCGGGAAATTTCTTCGAACGAATGTAGATAATAGTAATAGGGAGAAGAAGTGAGGGATCGGCTGATGAAATAGGAAAGAAACACTCCAATGGATCGAAGCAAGTTGTCCTTAAAATAAAAGACCCAATGACAAGTTTACATTCGTCGATCGATCGTTATTTGGAAATCAAAAGCCAAGAAAACAATAGAAAGAAAACAACAGATTCCATGATCTGTCAATAACCGGCTAATTTTGCTACGAGAACTGCTCTGTCTTTATAGGCAAAAGTAAACTAGTGAAAAGTGAAATGGCGTCCCTTTTCACCCTTAGGCCGCGTGACAAGTGTAAAGACTGTGAAGTTTAATTTTAATGTTGCGAGTCTGTTTTAAATCCCTAAATGCGACCATTAAATAAGAAAAATGAAAGGCGTTGTAAGAGCAGTATCAGTTAATGACAAGGCTTATGACTTTTAAGCTTCTTTCTAATTTTATACCACGCCAGTTTTGCTAAAACAAGTTTTACCATGAAATTATCGTAAAGAGGGCATTTAAAAAGAAAACAATACTTGATTGGGCTTCTTCTTTTTTCAATAAATAGCTGAAAATAAACAAACAAATAAATAAATAAATAACAGAATTACAACATGTGTCCATCTGTCAAAAGCCGGCTAACTTTTATGACGTGTACTCTGCATGCAAAGTAAAACACAAACTTTATGCATTGTGACAAACTGAACCGTATCGGGAGGACGGTAAATATAAGTAAGGGTAAAATATAACATTAGATGTTATTGTTTTGTTCGCTCTGTGTTTTGTTCTCACTTTATTAAGCAATTTCAGTATGTATATATGTTACCTGTTTATAAAGTTGTTTCTTCGGTAACATTTTGAAATTTGAAATATTAATGAATATGATTTTTTGTTCAGCACCAATAAAACTAAATGGCGAAAATAAAGCACTTAATTCTTTGCCAAATGCTTTTCAACTGTAGGTCGCGTGAAAAGAGCATGATTTTATGCCTTACGTATCTGTGTGAGATTCCCTGATTTGTGCTTGTACATAAATTTATTCCACGCCAGTGTGTAGTTAAAACATGTTTTAGCATGAAAACAGAGGTATTTTTTGAAGCATAAAGAAAGCATTTAAAAACAAGAAATTCTGAAGAATTTACGGACGGCCGATGGTAGCTCTGTCCGCCCTTTCTCCGGTGGACCCTCATGTACACTCTCTTAAAATTCCAAGGAGACCCAGCACGTGAATCTGTGTGACCACAACAGTGGCTATTTGAAGCAATATTTTGACTAATGCTGTGACACTATCGAAGAAAGATATTTTGGGTATTCTAAAGAATTTACAGGCGGCCCATGGTGACTCAACGGCATCCCCCCTTCCCCCACTAAGGAGACAGCATGTGAACTTGCGTGGCGAAAAACCGTGAAAGTGCCCATGTCACCAATTTTTTTAAGTTTTCAAGTATAAGTCCACATTGAAAAAGGAACTTCTGCGAAAAAATTTTTTGATTTGAACAAAACGCGAATTTTTTATGAATTTTTTTAAACGCGAAAAATTGCCGCCATTTTGGCACACCACTCGTATTAGTCTTCTCTCGGTCACAAAGAAGTTGTGACGTAGGTTAAGGAACACGTGACCACAGATCCAAATAAACTTCAGAGAGATCTTACCTGGATTCCATCGAGTGTTTTGCTATAAACTCGGAAAATGCCCGAAAGATGCGTTGCTGCACGATGCGACAACGTAGCAGATCCCGTAAAAGGAATCAGCATGCACAGAATTCCTTTTCTGAACTCTGATAACGCCATAGCTACAAGGAGAAGGAAAAGATGGATCGACTTCGTCCTGGCGCGAAGGAAGAACTGGGAGCCCGGGAAAACGTCCTCACTGTGCTCCGTACACTTTAAAGAAGACGACTTTCAGTTTCGTTTCGACTCAAAGATGAAGCGATCGTTGAAAACAGACGAAATTGGGATTTGTGTGTTCCCCTCCATTCACATTACATTCAACCCAAGTGTGATGACAAAGCGAGACGAATAGAAGTTAACTTACCACTCTCCGACAGGTACAGCATTTTCCAAGCGTTGTTTCAACTCCTTCTCTAACTGTTCGTTTTCCTCTTGCTCTTTCCTATAGTTCGCTAGCCACTCGGCATCCGCTATAGGTTCATCCGCATAAGGTTCCTGCGTGGGCTTCTCGTCAGGTTCGAAGACGCAATCCGCCTCAACTTCTATTTGATACTCTTCGTTTTCACTGCTATATCGGTCGCTTTCCGTTTCAGAAGCACTTTCTTCTAATGAACACATTTCTCTAAGCTGTTCCGGCTGGCAGTTCAATGAATATTCACAAGATCTAGCCAACAACCCGTCATTTGCTGATAGTAAACTGTAGTAAACACAAGAGAACGGCAAGAGCCATGGCAACAAGCGTTCCTGAAACTGCGTCACATGGTGAGCCCGCGCTTTACGATCAGCGGAAGGGGTGAACCAAACAAAAAGTAGGCTTTAAAAATTCATAAAAAATTCGCGTTTTGTTCAAATCAAAAAATTTTTTCGCGGAAGTTCCTTTTTCAATGTGGACTTTCACTTGAAAACTTAAAAAAATTGGTGACATGGGCACTTGAAAGTGTAATGCAATATTTTGGCTATGTTGCAACCCTGGCACACTTAGGCTTGCGACAAACTGAGAACTGCGTGCTTATGGACGTCTGATATGGCGCACTGTCACGACTGTGTCATCGTGTTCCCTTTAAAAACAAGATTCATAAACACTTCTGCAGCAATTCTAATGTATTTCGTCAATACTACCCTGAAGTTTTCTGCGATCATCGATGGCAAATTCAGCTTAAAAGATCTTCAGTAAAGGTCATGTTATTTTAGATTTTCATACTTTTTATGTTATGGAGGACCTCCCTGAAAACCACGTATTTACGTGACGGGCGCTTCCCCTTTAAAGATTGTTTTTATTATTATTATTATTATTATTATTATTATTATTTTTTTTTTTATTTTTTTTTTTAAATAAAAATAATCTTTATTGATAGTCATAGTAAAAATACAATGGACAGATAAGAATAAGATGCTAAGAAATTACAATCAAATTATTAGTTTACAATCAAATTATTAGTTTAAAAAAAGTTATTATTATTATAATTATTATTATTATTATTATTATTATTATGATGATGATGTTATTGTTTAATCACTAGGAGAATGTCCGGTATTTGAGAGATTGGACTTCAAACCTGATAAAATCTATCTGTTTACGTCATTATAACAGCAAGGCCATTGTTCAGTGGCCGCGCGAAGCCAAGAGGACTGTGTGATTTGACTTAGGACGACGACGACGAAAATGGCAAACAAAAAAACATCCATTTTACTGGTCGGCACTACGTGCGCGTGCGCACGACGGCCGCCTAAGAAATAATATATTGGGGTTTTTCGTTTTTCAATAAATAGCTACTCTAGGTTGACCGTTTTTTTAACGCAAATAAGTATTACATCCTATTCTTATCATAAAACCCCCAGGTAGCATAACTTTAATTACCCCGCTGTAGCCCAAATAGCTTTCCAGTTTGAGTGATAATGACTATGATTATAAAAACGATTATGATTACAAGAGTCATAAGTCAGTAAAGTATGATCGTCCGGGTGAGTGTAGTCCCTGAGAAGAACTGTTTGTGATGACATTGACCGACGTTTTGACAACCTGAGCGGAAGTCATCATCAGAGTCAAGTGAATTGTGAATAGTCAGTAGATATTATAGAACTTTGGTCGTTGTTCTGATTGGTCGACGAACTCGAGATGTTATTGGTCGTCTGTCAGTTAAACCGTGTTGTTGTTGGCTGCAAAGACTGTAAAACGTGATTGGTGCGTTTCGATCCGTCATTTGTTATTCAAATGTCCATTGGTCTCTTGTTAGTAAAATTAGTCGGTTTGTCTATTGTTTGTTTGCCTTGTTGTTGTTCGGTTCAGAGTTTCTGTAAGTGTTGTGTCCAATAAAGTCCCGGTTGTAGTTGTTGTTGTTGAAAACGTTGTCTAAGTGCTTGATTTTGTCAGTTAAGCTTTCAGGTGAGTCACAAACTGGTTGCGCGGGTCTTGTAAAGGTCCGTATAGGTTCCGCTTATGTTGCAGGTTGTCGAAACGTCAGTCAATGCCATCACAGACAGTCCTTCTCAGGATTACACTCACCCGGTTGATCATACCTTACCGACTTATGACATGACTCCTGGTTTCAAGCCATTTACAGGATTACAAGTCTTACCACAGGCTTACTATCCATTCTAGGTTCAGAGTTGGGAGACTTTGCTTTATACGATGGCCACTATAGTTATGAACATAGCTTTTCTAAATGCGATATCAAGTGCTTATTTCACGATTCAAAATAATAAATAGAAACGTTCAGAGACATGAACTCGATGTTGGAATTTCTTATGTGTTAGTTTTGTCGATTTGAAGGTCGCGAAAGCAGTTTTACAGACGTGAAGTTTGATCCAGTTAACTGCGGTTTTCTATTTTCCAATTGAATCGCTAAAACCGCTTTCATATTCAGCCCAGTTTGCAACACAAACATGGGATGGTAAGCCTGTGGTCTTACCACAATTTATTCGTTAATTTCTTTCTCAGCCACAACAAAAATGTATTCAATAATTTCGTCAGAAAAGGCCATTTTGAGGATAATATCAATCATTGGACCTCCCACGTAACCGACGAACGGACCTCTGACTTCTGCTTGTTCTCGCATAACCGACAGCGTAAGATTAAAATTACAATAACCTGGTATTACTCTGTCGCCTAAGAATTCAATCTTTTTCATCTTGAAACCATTGTCCTTTATCTTCTGTTTGTAGTCATCAATGCCATAGGAGATATTACTGTGAGGTATCACCCATAACTTCGCTGCAGTCCTCAAAATGATCTGCTGAAGGTAACTCAGGTCCTGAAGTGCCTTCAGAACCACAATATCGGCCATGAACAATTTCCCTCCCGGCTTTAGAACTCGAAATGCCTCTCGAAAGAAATCTTCTCTGCTATCCATGTGAGGTTGTCCTTCTACGCAAATGACGTAATCGAAAGAATTTTCATCATAGGGCATCTTTGTTCCGCTGCCGCGCGTTACAGTAATTCCGGTGTCACGCAGTCTCCGCTTGGCTATTTCCGCATTTGCAGCGCTGATGTCCAGACCTTGGATGTTGCAGCCGTATTGGGACTTGATTTGTAGCATGGCTGCTCCCTGGCCACAAGCAACATCCAGCACGTTATGTTCAGCCTGTATCATGCTACCCTCCAGAAGCTCATCATACACTGCTCTGTAGCACGCTGGGCGTGGTAAAGGTTCACCGGATTTCGTTTTCCATACTCCAAATGTAAGAAATCCTTCATTCCAGTTATGGTTGTCATCTGCAACACGGGAATAAAACTTTGAAACGTTCTCTTCATGCTCTGTAAATGCCATCTCGATTTCAATTGAACTCTCTGAGGATCTGCATCATAATATGTAAAAAGATAACGTTATTTACTGATCACTCTGACAAGAAAGCTCGGACGTTTCTTTTAGAAGAACAGAGGATTGATTTGGAATACAGTCGCGTGCCTTGGCCGAAAATCACAGAAAAAAGGGCTATAAAGCCTGGTTGCCATATAATCGTCCTGTTCGTCGCGATTGCCTAGATTTTTTGGGACGATTGGGACGATCGAGACGATCCGGATGATTATATGTAAACCAATGTAAATATAGTTTTATCCAAGCGATTGCGAACGCTCCAATCGTCCGGATCGTCCCGCATCGCATTAGAGGTGTTTGTACATGATCCTCTCCATCGCCTGAACGCATTTTGAGACGACTCGGGTGATCAAGACGATCTGGACGATTATATGGAAACCAGGCTTAAAAAGCGAAAGAAAAGTATTCTGTTCCACAACACTCTCACTCGCGCACATTGTCAGTCAAGGTATATGGGAGCGTTGATCGTTGCGAAGGTTAAAACCTTCTTTAGCTGTTGTATTGAACCACGAATTTTCAGCGATAGCATGGGTAGAGCAGGTGGGCCACTGCACCTTTCTAATAAGGTCGCGCTTGTTCAAATTGAGGGAACAGTGCAGTGGGAGTTTTCTTTTCGGACAATCGGCGCGACTCACTGGTTTCCATATAATCGCCTCGATCCTCTGAGCGCGCGGTCGTCTACAAAAATTACTGGGTCCGACATTATTCCTTTACTCAAGTGCATTGAATTCTGGGGAAAAATGATGAATGATTGGAGAGATTCTGATTGCCCCGATCGTCTGAGAATGGCTTCCATATTTCACGATCACCGCAATCGTCCGGATAGACTTCATTTCTATCCAGACGATTGCGATCGCCCCAATCGTCCCGCGTCGCGTCACAGGCGTTTCCATGTGATCGTCTCGATCACCTGAACATATTTTTGGATCGATCCGGACGATAAAACGGAAACCAGGCTTTATTTATCCTTGGATGTCATCCCCAGGGATCACTGATCTCGATGGGATCTATGTATCCAGGTCACTCAAGCGAATTGAAGAATTTTGTTTCGCAATAGGAAGTTATAGGAGTTTGAAGATGAAGCTGGACATAATAAGTAACGGCTCAAAACTCTTTTGTCTGTGCCGGCGGTAAAACATGGAGTCAGTAAAAGAAAACTGGAAGTTTGATTGTGTAAGGAATTGCATGTCTGAGAAGTGATATTGCGCCTTCCTTAGACTCCCTGTTTGTTTTCTTTAAAGTTAAGAGTTAAAACAGAAATACGCAGTTACAATTCCTTTCTATCAGATACATTAGCAATAAACTGCCATACGATTTCTTCTTTGAGTGAAAATCTGTCGTTGTGTTGCGAGATAGTATTAAAGCCGTTCGGGTTCATTGGTATTCCATAACTCATAATTCCATAAGATTCCATAATGCTACAAGCAAAATCCGATCATTCACGTTTAAAGAATTAAACCTGCATCAATGGCTAAACGAAACTTCGGAAAACAAACATGCAACACTGAAGTGATTCCATCATTGTCTATATACACTGACACTGACGTGGACGTGCTCGTTATTATGAATCCTCGCCCACATGAAATAAAGGGCGCCAGGGTCAAGCGGGTCGTGTTGCGCTCGCTCACTGCACATCGCGAACATTTTGTAGTGACAGGTATTGTCCAAAGTGCTTAAGACACAATGTGAGCAGTTGCCGTGGCCGCGCAATTACTATTCGGTCATCTTTTTCCGTTCCTCAAGGGCAAATGGCCCTTTCATGTGAGCGGCCTTGTGCTTTTTGTTTTATTGCTTGTACTGAAACAGCTTTAATCTGGTACTCTCGAACATTCCTTCATCCACGATCGACGTTTCGACTAGATAATTTTGTTACTTGGGAGACAACTTTTAACGATGGAATTTTTTCCGTGTAATGGCTCTCACAAAACAAAATGCAAATGTCAGGGACTAATGCGTGTCAAAAGCCTCTGTAAGCGGAGTCCGCCTAAGACCATACGTCACCGATTAAATAAATCAAGAGATGAGCAAATGGCTTCCTTTCCAAACCCAACAATTAGAACAAGAGTGCCGCAGAGCTGCCAAAGGAACGTAGTTCGGCAATCGAATACCAAATATACTTCAGTACAGTTTCTACCCTTTGAACCGCTATATTAGTTGTGTATGCAAATTTAAAAACGCGTTGGATGTTTTTCTAAGAAAATTTATTACCTGACTTGTGAACTCAATGTTAAATTTTGCGCGGTAACCTATCTCGCGACTCGCGCGACATAGGATTTTTAGGTATCATTTAACGTGGAAGTCACGAGTTTGGTATTAAAATTTTCCTTGAACGGCATTTATATTGAACCGACATGCAATTGAATTTCAATTGCTCTGTGACTATAAATGGCACACAAGAAAACTATTTTACAGGCAGCTGTCAAGGGCACGAATGATTGAAGTTTGTGCCTGGTGGAAAAGCCAGTTTTCGACAATTTTCCATCGCTGGCAGTGCAATCAAAATCACTCCCGGGATAACTCTCACGCAACGCTCCCCCGACTAGGAGCGTTGCGTGACGCCACTAAAAACGGCTGCGCACTGGACTACAGTAGAGACGGTCTCGCGAAATGTAAAACAAAAACTTTGAACAAAAACTTTACTATGCCCTTGGGACAAAAATTTATGCGATCAGACGCTTACGGGCACTGAAAAATAACAAAGGACAGGCACATTGGCATGAAAGATTTGAAGTTTACATCTCCGTGGCCCATTCCAGCCAAGGTTCCCGCCAAATCCATAGAAAAACCTGGTTAAATATTATTAATCCTTTTCTATTAATTTCTTGCTATGCGGATAGAAGGAGATCGGGACTTAGGATACATATTCCGTAAGGTTGATGTTTGAAATAAGATCATGCATATCAGTGCATCAGTTAACTTATTCACATTTCTGAAGCACCACCAAGACCAAGTTAAAGGCAGTTGTTTCAGTGTCAGTTTATAGACAACGATGGAATCGCTCCAGTGTTGTATGCTTGTTTTCCGAAGTTTCGTTTAGCCATTCATGCAGGGTTCTTTTTTCTTAACATGAATCATCGGATTTCGCTTGTAAGATCATGGAATGTTATGGAATTATGAATTATGGAATACCAGTGAACCCGAACGGCTTTAATACTATCTCACAACACAACGACAGATTTTTACTCAAAATTGGGGAGAAATTGTATGGCAGTTTATGCTAATGTATGTGATAGAAAGGAATTGTAACCTGCGGTGTATTTCTGTTTTAACTCTTAACTTTACAGAAAACAAACAAGGCGTCTAAAGAAGGTTCATGCAATTACAACTTTAATATCCACGCTTCCTTACGCAATCAAAATACCAGTTTTCGCATAATGAGGTGACTCCATGTTTTACTGCCGGCAGAGACAAAAGAGTTTTGGGTCGTTACTTATTATGTCCAGCTTCAACTCTAATTTCTATTAATTAAAGTTAGAAGCCTGAACTAACCTCTTATTGCCCCTCACTGGATTAGCACCTAATTATCTTCGTTCAAAATTTACCGATCGTAGCAATGTCTCCAGTTACTCTTTAAGAGACACCAATGGCAAACTTAAGTTTGCTATTCCTCTACCCGTACAAACTTTGTGAAAAATAGATTCAGTTACTCTGGAGCATTTCTTTGGAATAGCCTTCCTGCTGGGCTGCGGCAGGCGAACTTTCTTGGGGACTTCAGGGCTGACTGCAAGCAATTCTTCTGAAGATCTATCTACACGGCACTTACGTAAAGCAGGCTCGTAGTTTAATTAGATTTTGTCATATTGTTGATATATTTTAGTAGTTTTTGTTTAGAAATAGTGTTTTCAAGTCCTCGGAGTCGACCGTGATTAAATAAAGTTATTCATTCAAGTTATTCGTTCACACTTTACATATTCTTCATATTGAACAGATATGTTAAATTATAAAGTTAAATTGTGCTAAAAAACAGCAAAAAAGAAAGATCAATACTGGGTGCTTAGCTAAGATCTATCTACACGGCACTTACGTAAAGCAGGCTCATAGTTTAATTAGATTTTTTCATATTGTTGATATATTTTAGTAGTTTTTGTTAGAAATAGTGTTTTCAAGTCCTCAGCGTCGACCGTGATTAAATAAAGTTATTCATTCAAGTTATTCGTTCACACTTTACATATTCTTAATATTGAACGGATATGTTAAATTATAAAGTTAAATTGTGCTAAAAAAACAGCAAAAAAAAGAAAGATCAATAGGTGCTTAGCTAAGGATATAAATGCAACTCAACTTACTGTTAAACAAAACTTTGCAAAAGACCTTCACACCTCAACGTCAGGATTTCACTTGACCGTTGGAAAAGATTGATCCTTGTGAACGGTTAGTATCTATTAGCAGCATGACAGGGCTCAAAAACGGCTGATTGGCTAAAAGTTATTACGTAAAAAGCGTATTACGTAAGAATAAAGTTATTACGTAAGAATTGCTACTGAGCATGCGTTTTGATTTTTCACGCTTGAAAAATTCAATATATATGCATGGGAACTGCAATATTATTTCACTTTCAACGGATGATCGAAGTTACCTTAGATAGTTTTTAAATCAGAAATGCTGTTTGAATCGATCGTCGACTCCAGTGGCTTTCAAAGAAGCCATTTTGGCTGCCGTACACTGCAGAACCAAACTGCATCTGCTGGTGGAATTTATAAGGATATCGATTGATCTCGTTGTTTGATTCAAAATTCATCTTCCGTCAATACCTTTTCGCGAACAAGACATTCAGAAGGCAGATGATCACATGGCTGCAGGTCAGTAATTTATATTAATTGATGTACTATTTCATAACTGATCATGAAACGTACTGAACGCACTCAGTGGTAATGTAGTAATGTACGAGATTGTTTATGTGGAGTGCTGCTTTTTATTAACTGACAAGTACTTTAAGAGCCGGAAGAGAGTGTCACCTGATTTTGGAATAATGCTGTAACAGTCTTCAAAGCTGCCCTTTTGGAGATCGGTTTAAAGCCTTCTGTGCTCGGTATTTTTGCTCTTGTCGATGCTTATTAAAGAAAGTGATACTTTACGTTAAAACTGTGACACGTACATGTATGATGCATAATTTTGATAACTGACAAATACTGCCGCCTTATGTCGTGTGTTGAATTCTGAACAAAGCAAATCAAGTTTTACAGTTGATCCACGTCACGCGTGAACGGAAACCTCAACACGTGATCCGAGTCTTCAAATAAACAAGCTACTTTCAGTGACGTAACGGAGATCACAAGGGAAATATTGCTGGTTTGCATGTGACGTCATAAAATTCTAAAATCAAAACTCACCAGGCCTGCTGAATTTTTATCGTCAGCAGGTGTAAGTTGACATAAAAATATATCTTTTTACAAGTTTCCAGCTCGGTAGCGTCCTTCGTTTTTAAACTAGAGCATTTTGAATTTTCGAGTTCTCCGCCGTACGTGACATCAAGATGGCGCCGTGACAAAGCTGTCTTGTTTGAAAAAAAGGCCTCTCCTTAGGATTTTTAGCAGTTTGAACATTTCAAGTATTAGGTGAGGTGTTAACGTGAAAGTATACTAACTCACGAGCGAAAAGTAATCGCTTTCATAGCAAAAGTGAATTCCAGGTGTTTTCTTTGATATCCGGCCGCCATGTTGGTGTACCACGGTGGTACACCAATATGGCGTCTGCATACTGAGCTCTATAAATTTCCGCGGAACGTTTTGGCAAATAACTCAAGAACGGTATACCGCACAGTCCTGAGACTTGGAGAAGTTGTTTATTTATTAATCTTTGATAACATTTGAAATTCTTGGCTTCTTTTATTGAATGGTTTCGAATTTATTTTTGTATGGCGTGACAGTGCAACCCAGCAATTGAAGATCTCATTGAAATTGCCGAAAATGGCTTCTATCTTTGTAGAAGCAAGGGGTTGTGACGGGACAAATCTTTGTTTTATCGAGAGACCGCGTTATTTTCTGGGTTCGCTTCCCGTCAGTGGTTCAAAAACGTTTTAGACGACTAGAAGGAGATGAAATTATGTCAATTATTTTGCTGACGCGTGATTCCTGTTTCAACAGAACGAGAACAAACCTTGGAGCTGAATGCTTGTGTAAGAACGGTAGCTCCGAAGGAAGTGTGCGAAAACCAAGATACATTTGCCGTGTCAAGCAATTACTGATGACAGTTTTTCCTAGTTGCGAGGTTGATTAAAAACAAAGCCGACGCTTCGTCCACAGTTAACCAAAGCGTAATGTGAGTTGTTTGTATGGAGCTGAAATTCGATCCAAAATGTAAATGGCCAGTTTTCCGTGCAAAATACCTAAAAAGCGAAATAGAGTTTGAAGACCATTACCTGCTGTGTGTTTGCTGTGTTTTTGCCACTTTTCCGAGCTTCTGGAGGCCGTTTGGGGCGATTTTCTGTTTAACGGTCGATGCGACATCTGTCAAAGTAAAGCCAGTACGTGACAAGACGTCGCTTCGACCGTTAAACAGAATATCGCCCCAAACGGCCTCCAGCAGTTCGGAAAAGCGGTAAAGACACAGCAAACACACAACAGGTAAGGTTTTTCAAACTCTATTTTGATCTTTAGGTATTTTCCACGGAAAACTACCGATTATTTTCAATCGAATTTCAGCTCTATACAAACTCTTATATTTAATCCCCGATTTAATACGCTTTGGTGACCATTGCATAACCTACTGCTCAACAATCTTTTGCGATTTTCCCATCCATATATCCTAGGTTTCGCTAGTTTGAACAATTCAATAGATTCTACATGCAACGTCGTCTGAAAGTTTAGAAGGATAACTTCGTCCCCCTTGACTGAACGCCTCACATGTACTGAACGTTTCGTCAGGGTCTGGAAGGGTATTCTCGGGATCGGGGATTTGACCAAAATACGGTGCGGGATTCGGGAAAACGAAAAGTATCTTGACGGGATTCGGGATTTGACTGCTACCAGGGAAGCGGGATTCACCAAAATTTGGGTACGGGATGTGGGATTTTGTTGCCTGTCTGTCGGGAATTCGGGAAATCGTCACGACCCAAAAAACCCTTACAGCGGCAAAAGCGAATCAACCAGGCGAGCGCCAAATATCAATCGAAAGGGCTAATCTACATCTTACATTTATTAGCTTTTGCAGAAATTAGTCTTTTTTAATGTATTTTTGGGAAAGAAGAAGCGAAATTCGGGATAGCGATGAAAAAAGTGCGGGATGCGGGATTCTCGTGGAAAAGGAGCGGGAATGCGGGATCAGGATCCCCCCTTCCAGACCCTGTTTCATGATGTCGAATGATACAATAAACAGCGCCAGGAGTTTCACGAGCTGCTGTGGAGATCGCTTTCGGTCCCTCTCCAGTCAAATAACGATCAATTATTCGTCTTCTCGTTTCCTTGTGGAGAGGCCTACATGGCCTGTTCTTCCGACCTAAGGCATTAACATAACCAGGTCTGAACATTTCGAAAAATCTGTGACAGATTCGAAATCTCCTTTCGATTTTCGAAATCCCTCTCTGAATCTCAAGAAACACAAGGCGAATGCCCAAATATGGAGAATGTGACTCGTCACGTTGTTTTGAATTTTAGAGTTTCTGTTCACGCGTGACGTGGATCAACTGTAAATGTACTCAGTTCTTTTAGATCAACAACACTGGCCATGTTGATTTGCTTTATTCATTTGCTAACATAGATTAACACACTTGTTGATCAATACATGATGACAATTTCTGTTGAGCTTTCCTTGTGCTCACTGATTTGTGTATTGTTGGCTATGTATAGCCATAGACTTTTTTCCCGCGGATATTTCATACCATCTCTTTGTTAGCATTTTACTTATTTTAAATGCATATTATTTGTATACTTGAACTAGTATATCTCTACCCAATTTTGAAAGTAAAACCCTAGTAATATCATTGCTAATGGTGGATAAAATAATCATTGTACAACTGGTTTTTGCATTGAAGGGGTGTTCTATTTAGGAAACATTTATTTCTGCATCAGTTAAGTTTTGGGCAAATAATGTTTTGCAAATAGCCAGAAGAAAGTGTTGATTGATGTTTACAGGGAATTTGACAAATATGATCACTGAACATTTGGGCCATAAATAATTAACCAAAAAAACATTGTGGCATTCAGGAAGTATTCCAGATAGAAAAATAACCGGATCAATTAATTTCTGGACTAAAAGAAGTGTTGTGAAATGTTCTCATGTAACAGAATGGTTATTTTACCATTAATGGGGTCATGGTAAAACAGGGTTTCACTTGTACATTGTACTTTCAAAACCTGCTCAACCAAAGCTGTTTAAATTGGTAAGAGATATTTTATCTAATTGCCAAATGTTTTTGAAATGTTGTGTTTAAATGTATTTAGTGCTAGCATTATGATACATTTCTTGTCAAGAACTATTTAAAGTGCCACTGGGACCAGAATTTTGGTATTTCATATTTTTGCATTTTCGAAAATAGTCTGTGGTTGTTAGTCACCATGCCAAATTTCAACTCATTACGAAGACTGGAAGTCGCTTTTTTCGGACGGTTTTTGTCGAGATTTTACGGCCGCCATTACAGACCCTTGTTCCGGAAGCTGGCTTGCGAATTAGCGGAAGTGACGTTAGAGGCTCACCTCGAACCTAGTCAGGCTTCATTCCGCGGGAAGTTTAACTGTTGTCGAGGGAAGATTTCGTGCCAACTGTTTGCTGTACGGCCTTGAAATTTTCGTTGCTGCAACAGTTATGAAGGGTATAAACTTGTGTTGTACAATGCTACAACAATAAATCCAACCACCGAGCTGGTATTTCGCTTCACCAAAGCCTTGCGAGAGGACCCGCAATGGAAAAATGGATAATGTTCGTACTCACACACAGTGCAAATTTCAACCCGAGAGGTATTTTTGTCGGCTGTTCTGATCACTTCACGGACTAGTGTTTCCAGAGGGCTGCTCATGTCGAAGGATCCCAGAGGTCGATTATTCCATTGTCCATTCCAACTATATGGGAAGAAAGATCCGGAAAAAACGAGACGAAAGGTACCTAATCGTAACGCAGTTGAAGTGATAGTTTGTTTCTTTTTCAACGCATCCACCATTGTGCAAAACTTATTTTCTTTCAACGTATTTTAATATTTATTTTGCTTGTGGAAAACCCTTTCAGTTCTACCGTCTGCTAGCGCAAAGATCTTCGACGTAGTCCTCATAAAATGCATCCTGGGCGACTGCAGGACCGCCGCGATAAAGCCAATAGTTTGTATTGCTTAGCTTTTTTTCTTTTTAATTCCGCGTGTGTTAATTTCAAAGCAGTAATCGCTTAGAAGCATGGACAGTTTTTTTTTATAGCATACCGTCCTGAATGTCGAGAAACTTTTCTCCTTATTCCCTGTCGCTGAAGAGTCGATTGACATTACTGTTCGATGGGTCGGCTCGTCTTGCGTGGAAATTTAAGTTGGGAAAAAATATCACGCGCCACTATTTGTCTAAGGGTTTTACAATGTTATTTCTTTTAACTGTCATAGCAATCTTAGAAAATGAACTACCAAGAAAAATGATTAGATATTAAGTTATTATTTTTTACGCAATGAATAAAGCAAGTGAAAGCTTCCTTTCCTTGGGGGTCCGCATGTTGTTGTTGAGCAGCAGAAAATTTTCCTTGTGGCTTTGATTTGCACTACAAATATTTAGATTCCGGTCACACAAGGCCTCCAGTTCTTAAAAAAAGATCTTGGTTTATTTCACTTTTTTCGGCTCATTTTAAGAATTCTACAAAAACTGTTCAAATTATTTAGAAATGGCAAGCACTTGTGTTTCAATGCATTAAGCGACCACTGTACTATGATGGACACGATAGGCTTCATCAGCTGACTGCCAGATGACTACAGCATTACGGCTCTTCAAGAAAGTTTCCCATACTATGCTAAGAATGGCCAAAAATCTCAATGCTTTACAATATATAATGAATATAAACAACGGCAAACAAAGTGTAGCTTCTTTTATTTCTTCAACGAAGCCAACAATAAAATCGATCGACCGATGCTAGCGCGGAATTCGCGAGCATCAAATTCTAGAGTTTTTATAGGTGTTTTGTCTAAATTTCCAACGCTTAAAACATCAATTTTTCGAATAGCTGGTCAGCCATTTATCCGTTGGATAAGAGTTATCCGCTCTTTGAGCAACTTGTGCCTGAACTGTAATCACTGTATAAGCATTATTTCGCGCATATTTTGAACTTCCGCCAATAAGGCGAGAAAAACAACTTTGAACATTTTGTTTACAAGCTTACAAGCTGAAATCTCCTACATCAGTTCTTACATCGTACGGTAAGAAGAATTCTTCATTTGCCGAATTAAATGAATCCTCTGATGCTTCGGAAGCTTAAGACTGTTCCGAATCGTAGAAATACTCTTCAGAGGTTTCGCAGTCGACGGTAGGCATCTTGAGTCAAAACACAAGGAAACGCGACTGAAGTGAGCCTCTGACGTCACAAGCTATTAATATTGCGCAATCACCCAGGAACACGTTTTCAGTAATGGCGGACACATTTTACGCAACTTTGGAGCTAAAAATTATTAGGATGGACGATTTCTTGTTCAGTTTTCTGGGTAAATATAGACACAACGCGATATTCTGCGACAGATTTTGGCCGAAATAAACCAACGAATTTTCGTCTCAGTGGCACTTTAATCAATTATACGTGAAGTAAATTTTTGTTTTGCACTTTTTCTCCAGGTTTTCACAGCTTTTGACTGCAATAACATGTTCTCGTCCAGCCTGTTACGTTTTCTTGGTAGAAAGCAGAGAGTGGCAGCTATAAAAGTCACCACTGTTCAAACCTATCCAAATATTTATTATTCGAATTAATTTTTCGAATGTCAAATTGCCCTACACTCTTTGACTGTATAACATTCTTCATTGATACTAAAACAGTCCAGTGGAGTTTGCTGATGTTTTTGGGTGTGATCTCTATGAGAGTTCTGCCTTGAGACAAATTATAATGCTCCTGAAAAAAAGATGACATGAAAACAAGCATGTATAAAGATTTGAGAAAGAAAGCTCAGCTCTTTTGTGCCTTTCTTCTATCTTGCTAGTCATCGTATCTTAATTCTGTAGCCAACCTTTTTTTAAAAGGAAGTGATAGTCTTAGAAGACGTAGTCTTAGGACAGGGGGTGTTGCATGACTTTGGCCGGCTGCGAAGGAGACTATAGAAGCAGTGGTGTGAAAGAGGCACAATTATAAAATAACTAAGGTACTATGCACACTCTGATTGGCTGAGAGGCATGTTTGCATGAGAGTATGTAAACACAGTTGTGGTGTCAAAGTTGTGCATAGTATCTTAGTTAGTTTATGAAAGCAATAAAAAAACTTTCTACTGTGTTTGCATAGCCTGATATAAACACTCGTGGGGTTGGAAGAATGCTCAAAAGTTATGCAAACCTGGGACGAAGTTGAGGGTTTGCTTAACTGTCTTGAATTTTTCCAACCTCTCTTGTGTTTATATCAGGCTATGCAAACACAGAAGTTTTCTATTGCTTAAATGATGATTATGGCCCTTTCTTAAGTCTTTACTTTGCTCTATCTGCACTTTTCAGATACTATTTGTTTGGAGCATTTAACATTGATGCCATGTTTGCTCCTAATTAGTGCACTCAATTTTGAAGCACCTTACCCCAGTGTTATGTGCTTTTATGAAATTCTGTATTTTTTTAAAAGTTGAAAGTTCAATTCTGTGTCATCATTTAGATTATTTGTTTAATGTGCTGTTCAACAATTTAATTCATCTGACAACTGTCAGCCTAGTGCTGAAGGGTTCAGCACAAGTTTACATCTGATACTCCTACATTCCTAAATGTGTGTTTTCCATTAATTTTTAGCAAATGAGAGTTCGTCAGGACCCACTTCTATAATGTAACAAGCTGAAAAAGGTGGCTGCAAAAACAATGATTTCATTTGTATTGGCAAGGAGATGCACTTTGCTTTGCTATGATAAGTATGCATGAAGTTATGCAGTACTCAAAATTTTGTTGCTAAGTGGTGGGGATACCCTGTGTTTGAAAGTTACTCTGTTTTCCTGTTCGAGATCTGTTAATATCATGGCATTTTCCATGATTTTTTTTGCCATAGTTTGTTGATGATTAAGTTAAATAAGAACAAATTCAGGTGCTTTTATCGCTCATATTATTAGTTTTGACATATTTTGTTCATGCTCCATCACGGTTCCCAAATTGACTGCAAAATAGCAAAACATTTCACCATCATTTCAATGATGTTTTTGTTTGGTTGGTTTCTGATTAAGGATGGAATAGTTCCAACATATCATTTCCTGCAAAAATATTCATTAGAAAACTACTTCAGGGGGAAACTATTTGAAGCTCTTTCACCTAAAAAGCCAATCAACTCCAATATGTGGAGGTCGTTTGTTGACTGTTCAAGGGTTTTACATTGAACAGTATACAGAATTTAAAGCTCACCTCAGTTTTCTTCAACCTTTTCACTCCCAGAGTTAAAAACTTAAGATAGGTGTGACCACTGAATTAGAAGCTGGTTTCATCTGCTGATCCTGTAGTGCTGTTAGCTTTACAGCACACGGCATGCATTTTGGAAAATGAATATTGGGATTCTTGTACTCTGTCATTAATTTTGAACAGATACGTTCAGTTTAGAAAGCACTTTAAGAAACAAGGAAGTAAACATTGACAATACCTTTTAAAATCGAGTTAAAACAAAATGCTTAACAGTTGCCACGTAGCACGAGCAGCACACTGGCACTACTTTTCTTCCAACATAACAAATGGTCATCTTTAAACAACGATTGACTCATCAACAGGAAAAAATCGTCTCTTTATAGTACCTTAGCAAGTTATCAAACTTGTAAAGGAACCGAATAGAAAGTATTCGGCCATTTTGAACCTTGTTTCTTTTCGAGAAACCAATACTGAAGTCCATGAAGAAAATGCTGTCAAGAATACTTGCCAGCAGAGCTCTGGATTGTTTTTGCAAGCTGTATTGAAACCTTTAGCGAGCATAAATGGAGGACGTACGCACAAAACAGGTTAGATCAAGAAAATTATTTTACAACAAGGTATAAAAGAAACAATAGGCAATTTATTTAACCTTCAAGATGCATTTAAGCTTATACAATGTCAATAAAAACCTTTACAGATCTAGAAGTCCTACGCTTAAAGTGAACCTTAAACTATCAGCATGCGATTCACATGCGGGTAAAGCGGCATCAAGAGACAGATGAATTGGTACAAAAGCGAAACAACGCGAGCAGACACTATTATGCCGTGCAATAGCAAAGCATATGGAAGAGTTTTATAGTATAAAAATAAAAAAAAAACCTGAAAGAATTATTTTCAGATAGACTGCTCGTTTAAAACGTAATTTTTAATCTCCCTGATCTTTTTGCCTACTCGATTAAAACGGCAAATTTAAATTATGTGGGTACGCGTGGAGCACGTGCATTGGTATGTAAATTTGAAGAAGGAAAAACAGCATCATGAAAAATATGGAACATGAATTTTCGCACATCATAACACGGTAGTAACAACCTGACCCATAGCCAGACTTCTCTGATAACCGAGGCAATTGCGAAGTGTCGAAGGTGCGAACTTTTAGGGGGTGGGAGGTCAAGGGGCATGCTCCCCCAGAAAAGTTCGAAATCTAGACACTCGGAAATGCCATTTTTAGCGTTTTCCTGGAAGCCTGCTTGCAGATGTCTCTTATTTCCTTTGTTTTTTCGCGTGAAGCAAAGGAAATAGGAGATGTCTGCACGCAGTATCACAGGCTTACCATCCTCTGTTTGTGTGGTGGGCTGTGCATTTATAATGGCTGTGTCGGTTTATCAAATTAGCAAAACTAAAGCCGAAATTTAGGAGTTTTAAAACTGAGGAAAATGAAATAAAAACTCATAAAATTGCTGCCATGGTGTTTTGATTTGTGTTTCTGTGTTTATTTTGACGATTTAAGGCTCGCGAAAGCGATGTTTTCAAAATAAAGGTCAGACTCGCTCAAAAGTAGAGAAAGAGAACAAGGCATGCAACTAGGTGACCCGCAAATTACACTACCCAGTTGAACATTTTGCCAAAAAAGTCGTATTTGCCCGATTTACTCACACAAAAAAATCTTAGCCCTCGAAAGAATAGTCTTCGAACGAAATTTTGGCCAAATTTGAGTTAGATTCGATCGCGGATAGACCTTTAGAATCGAGCCTAGACTTTTGAATACGACCGTCAATTTGCTTTCTCCCTATGATCTGCAAGAAATCCGAACTCAAAGGAATTCCAAGAATGCATTTTTTCCGTTAAAATTTGAATTCGCGAGCGACAAACTGCCGTCCCTGGCCTCCCCACGTGAAACTTTTAGTCCGTGACAAAATCTTCTCTGTGGTCACCCAAGTGGCGAGTTTGACCGACAAAGGAACCCAGTTGAAAGACACGCGATTTTATAAATTCCCCCTGCACGTAGACTGAGGGTCGCTGGGCGCAAAAATTCAAAACAAACCAAAATGGAAGACGCGGACTCAGGCCAGCCTAAGGCCAAGAAGAAAAAGACCGAAAAGGGAAATGAAAAACGGTGGTGGTATGTTGAATTGTTTTTTCTTCTTTATCATGTGTGTGTGTGTCAATTGCCATTGCCAAACAACATGCGTAATCGTTTCGTTACGTTTAACTGGCTTGCATTTTTCCGTTTTCATGAAAGGTTAACACAGAATTATGAGTTAAAATCCGGGGAACAAATTTCCTCCGATGAGATTTTGGAGGTTAAACTAGCATTGAATTGAACATCATAAACCGAACATCAGCTTGAAACGCAGCTTCATTGATCAGCTCACCACAGCTCAGCCCACAAAATTTGCTGACTATCGCGTCTTTTTTCTCGCGAACTGAAGGTATAGCAAGGAGACCTGTTGTCACGTACTGTTCCGTAGAAAACGACATTTAACTTAACATTTCTCGTACATTTTCTTTATTCTGAGTTACTGTAAAATAACATATTTGCCGTTCTATGCTAGGCAATGTTTCGTACATCTTGTCAGACTCCCAAATTTTGGTGGAACTTTTAAAATTGAGAGACAAGTTGGAAGAAAAATTGCTTTTTGTAACAGCGCCCTTAGGGACTTTGACCAAAACAGCAAAGGCGATTAATGAACATTGAATTAATTTTTTTTTCAACGAAAACATTTGATCAAAACGAACTACTGAAAAAGTAGGGGATCCATAACTCAACTTTTTGGATTTTGTCTGTGGCTAGGTTTAGGAAATAATACTGAAAGTAATCAATGGCATGGTAATGATTTGTTGAGTAGTTTATTCCCGTTCAATGTAGTAGAAGTTCGAAAATGTATTTTCATCTCACAGAATTCTTTACCCTGAAAAAATCAGTCTTCTTCCCCCACAAATGTAAGAATTCTAAGTACTTGAATTTTTCTGGTACCACCACCGTTTTTCATTTCCCTTTTCGGTCTTTTTCTTCTTGGCCTTAGGCTGGCCTGAGTCCGCGTCTTCCATTTTGTTTTGTTTTGAATTTTTGCGCCCAGCGACCCTCAGTCTACGCTCAGGGGATCGGAAATTTAAAAAATCGTGTCTTTCAACTGGGTTCCTTTGTCGGTCAAACTCGCCACTACATGGCCTGTGATGGCGATTTCTCACACTCATTTTCTTCAAAGCGAAAATCCATTTTTTTGATTTCATTCAATTCAATTTGCGCTTCGACCCCCATGAGTCGGCAGTTTTGGCATGATTTCAGTAGTGTTAAACCCTTAAAAAGGTAATCATGAATCTGATTTTATCAAATATTTCCATTTTGCGTTTACATCCCCCAGAAAAGCATGAGTCGGAATTTTGGCATGATTTCAGTAGTTGTGCATTTCATTATGGTTAATCATTTTATGGGATACAAATGCATTTTTACATCGCGTGACTTCATACAACAGGAAGTTTGTTTCTATCAGACTGTTCTCTCTTGGTGAATAAAGAGCAGTTGTATTTAACGGGGGTATAAAAGCATGGTTATATCTTAAAAAAATTATCTAATAATATAATATAAAATGAATATAAAATCATCGTATTATGGGAAGCGTCAAATGGAGAGTGTAATTGATTTTTTCATTGATAATGTTGATGATCGATTATCATGGAATGATTTAGAAAAAGTTATGTCGATATTTGATGAGATTGAAAAGATACTACTACAAATCAATCAAAGCGGAAAGAGGATGATGAATATCGACTTTTTATTCAATAAGATATTTCATATACTAAATGTAGATGTCGAGATTCCTATATCAAAGTCTAAGAATACGATAAGTAAATATGAAGATTATTGGGATAAAATCACATTCTTGATAGGTGATAAAATCCAGTCAATAATAAACAGGTGATATGTTTCAATATTTGCTACTATTTATAATGCTCCAAATAAAACCAGATATATGGCCAAGGAGATGAGAATCCTTTATAATAATGTTATTATAAAGGATCCTTAAGAGAATAAAAATATCTTCTTCAAATTAATGGAAATCTATATGTTTTTTATTTCATACAAAACCGAACACATTTTTAGAGGGGTCCATGTTCAGATTCATAATCGGCGAGAATGGAGAGAAATGAGATACCTTCAGATTTTTTAGTTTCAGAGTCAGAGTCAGATTCAGTTTCAGATTCAGATTCATATTCAGATTCAGATTCAGATTCTGTGTCAGTGTCTTTCTCTTTTTGTGAGGCACAAAATGATTTGTCTTTATCAATTTTACCGTCTGGATCTCTGAATTCGACTTTACTGTATGCGAACACAGCTGTTACTCTATTGTCTAAATAAGATTTGAAATTTTCAGTTGTTTTTGTACATCCATTATCATACTTAATAGTTATTACTGTTTTTACTTCTCGGTTTATGATTTTTGGTTCCATATATATATAATTTAGATAATATTGAAGTTGTTTGAAACACACATGTGTAAAAGAAAAAATATTATCTCGTATAATAGTATATAAATGAATTGTAATAAAGATATACACGATGAATTGAAAGAATCAGGAGAAATTTCATGTACTTTCTGTGACCAAAATTTGGATTATAATGAAAAACCACGTTTAGTAAAAAATAATTTATGCTGTGATAATCAGTATATTATTAACGACGATGGGATGTTAGCATGTCTAAGCTGTGGTATTGTTCAAGGATATAATTATGTGAAAGAATATGTTGATTTTTATAAAAATAGACATAGATTTATAAGAAAATCTGTTTACCATCGAGAGTACCACATCAACAACATATTACTCGATATTGAAGAAAAATATAACATTAAAATATCAAACTGTCAGAAACATAAGATTGATGCTATATATGTCGAGATAGGTAAGGTTCTTAATGAAGTTAATTGTACAAGGAAAAGAATGATTAGCGTTAATTTTATTATGAGAAAGATATTCAAGATGATGGGAATACCTTACAAAAATATTCCAATTAGTAAATCGAAAAAAACATTAGCTTTTTACGATCGATATTGGACAAGTATTATGTCTCTTATTGGTGATAAAATAAAATCTATTGTTGGGTAAAGACCTTATTATATTTCTTTTCAAATTTGCCAGTTAATGGACAAATATCAATAATTATTTCATCTAGAAACTTGACATAATTAAGAAATTCTTTTTCATCATAGTTCAGTCCTCTCATAAAGGACCGCAAATCAATTAAAATCTTTTCATACGTAGTGTACGCAAATTTACACATCTCAATCTTTCTTTTGTAATTTTTAGCCTCTGAATATGTTTTAAGCAAAACCCCAACACCAGATACTGTTCCGAGAACAATAGGGTTTAGTGTAACACCACCAACAACTGTCCCTGTTACTACAAAAAAAACAGATCCAATATTACATGCAAGTTCTGCTTTTTTGAAATATTTGTAAGTCATTTTGAAAAGCCAGTATTTCTTATGATAGTATTTATACAACGATTTCAACTCAGATATTTGATCATCAGTTAATTTTTCTGACACATGGTTCCAATTGAAAATATTTTTTGTCATATATAATACGGTTACACTTTTTTCTTCTTGAATGATAATTTAATACTATGGTATAATTTTTTGATGTTTTTGATCAATTTTTCTATGCTTTCGAGAATTTCATTGATTAAAATAGCTGTTCTCATATATATTATTGTGTTAGATTATTCATCCTGAAAAAGATGTCGAAACATCGGTCAGCTGTGAAGTGTTTGGTCGATATGGTTGAATTCGAAAATGTCCCGCATTGTGCTATATAATAAATGTAAAATTTTTTATGGCACTCTATATTTAACCAACATTAAGAATTTTTCATTAATAAAATTTTGAGAATGTAATTGCACCATTAAAAGACCATTTGGTAGTTCTAAATTAATATCTATTGTTTGTTTTTGAGTTGATTGTTTTGAAGTGAAAACTTTCGCAGGGCCACTTTTAAATATTTTTAATGGAATAGGTGAAAATGGACCTGTGGTTTTTCTATATAATACTGTTATATTTAATATATAGCTTTTTTCTGGAAGGAGTACATTAGCAACACCATTTAATGAAAAAAATGTGTTCCCATTTTTTGTATTCAATATCCCATTTATGTAATGCACAGAACCACGCAAACGATGTCCGTTTAAAGACAAATCCGTTTCCATTACCATCTTGCCATTTTCAATAACAAAAGCGGTGTCATAGACACTTGGGTCAACGTTTGAAAGTGTTTCTTTAACACCATAGACAATTAAATGCCCAATTGTTAAAAACGATTGTTTACTGACTGTACCGTGCAAATCAAGATAAAGGAATTGTGGAGGTGAGCTACCCCATCTGTGAAAATGGATAACTGTTTTGGTGTAATTCTCGAATGTTTTGGTTGTTTCATCAGAAATTGAAATCGTTGTTCCTTGAGCTGTTACAGTTATCTCATTCATTTCCGGCGGAAACCATTCAACGACCATTGTGTAATACCCGACTGGAAGTTTATATAAGTTAAAACCGAGGCGTGACCGGTACTGGTTGGGTGAGCTTTTTTCAAACAAGAGTTTAAGTTGGTAAGCTTTTTTATTAATTTGATGTGGAGAATTGGGAAAATCAACAATACCCAAAACCTCGATATTGTTTTCACTCGAAGATTCATCAGTGTCTTGAGTGACAAGATTTCTCAAATCTTTTATTTCCTCTTGCACAAAATCAACATTAACTGCGGATTTCGAGTCTCTGTAATCGGTTTGTAAGTTAACAATTTTATTGTTATTTAAATTCAAGTCTCCAGTCATATTGTTAGTGCCATCAACTTTGAGAAACTTTTTTTGTGTCATGTCATCAATTCTGTTGTTAACAAACTCGACACATGCGGCGTCTCTTTGGTTTGATGGAAGATCAAGATTGATAATTGAATTATTTTTCATATCAATATCAGATCCTTTATCCAGTTTTTTTTCAAGCTGATTTTCGACATACTTTTTGTTTGTGGCTTGATCTGCCTGTGTTGGGTCTTTCACATTGAAAATTGTATTATTATTCATATCAATATTTGCTTCCATTTGTCCACCCTCTTTTTTTGAAAGAAAGATATTTCTCATATCTTGATAGCTTATTGCCTTCGTCAAATCGCCGCGGACAGGATATGGGTTGCTTTTCAATCGCAAGATACTGTACTTATTTTGCATGTCAATATCAGCAGAACCGCTGGCACTACCCTGAGGTCCACGATCACCTTTATCACCTTTATCACCTTTATCTCCTTTGGTTCCTTTGGCTCCTGTATCACCCTTTGCACCCTTCGGTCCAGGAGGACCAATGTCTCCTTTATCTCCTTTATCTCCTTTAGGACCAGGTAACCCAGGCAACCCTCTAGGGCCTATCTGACCTTGTCCTTGAGAATCAACATGATTAAGAATACCGTTTGTATAACTCATATAATATTAGTTTAGATTTTTTCGTCGAAATTTCGGGCTACCTTTTTTTTGACCTTATCAACATACAAAAAACTATATGGATCCTTAGTAGCTTTCTGATAATCTGATTTATTTATGTTCAGTTCTCGGCAAATCATCGATTGCTCGTTTATAGAAGGAAAATCAAAAACACAAAAATGTGAACTATTCAGTCTTATTGTTTTATCGGTTCCGTAATAGCTTTGACTCAAATATATACAACAACAATTTTTATTTCTTGAATTGGTGAAGTAGTCTCGTATCCGTTCGTCATTTTTCTTACCTGTATTCAAATAGTCATCAAATATGATTAATTTTTGGTTTTCATCAGACAAATCTGTCAGAGGGATGATTTCATCGTTACTTGCTTTTATCACGTCATAACCGACCTCTTTTGATATTTGTTCAAGAGATTTCAACAGATGCTTATATTTGCTTTGGGAGAGATTTCGAGCATAAAGGTATATCTTATCAAAATAGAGAAGCCTATATATCATATCAAGCAAAAGGTTAGTCTTGCCACCACCAGAGGGAGCACAAATAAGCATCCTGAAACATCGGTTTGGCATGAAACTCTTTAATTGAACAAAATCGTTGTTTTCATCATCTTGAATGTCGTAATTTTGAATCTTCATATGATACTATGTTATACAATTTTATCGCATGGCGACACGCTATGCGACACGCTATGCGAGCGTTTTTATATATGATAACCCTAATTTTTCCGAACAAAATACGAAATTTTATGTAAACAAATGATATAATGAGTTTACTCAAATGGAAAGAAATGGCTGAGAAACGATCCGAGCTTGGTAAAAAGATTAACACAGTAAGAGAGACAATAAAACAAAAAACGATATCTGATCAAATGGGTGAAGCAGAGGCAGAGAAACTTTTCAAACCTATAACATCCGGATTAAAGGAACTCACAGCTCCAAAAATGCCATTGAGAAGATTGCTAAAGAAAAAGCGACCTGTTCCAGATTATGGTCTTGAAATAGGAGATGATGAGGATGTCCCTGATTATGGTCTAGAAGATCTATTCGTGAACAAGTTCAACCACAAAACAACAAACAGTTAGTTCCAAAACCTCCATCTTATGAAGATTTCCTGAAGGATTTAGCATCAGGGGAAAAACAAATGTATATAGATCCAGCATTTATGTATGAACCTGAAGATCTTCCACCTGAATACGGAGAAGAAGAAGGACCTGATTATAACATTCTCGAGGAGGATTCAATTAACCAAGTTTTGGATGAACTTGAAATACCGAATTATGATGATATTGAATTACAACTTCAACAAGAAGATATGAATGACCAAAAGAGGAAATCTTATCTTACCAATACCGTGAAGAAAGCTAAAGAAAAAAGGAAACAACTAAGTGGTAAATCGACTGAAATCACTAAAAAATTAAATAAAGGTATAATAACTCAAGCTGAAGCTCAATATAGAAGAAAAATTATTCAAGATACAAGAAAGGTTCTTACTGATTATATAAAGTACAATGATCAGAGATTAAAAAATATTAAAGGATCTGGTTTGAAGAAAAAAACAAAAAAAGGTGGACAGGTAATGTTTTTCAATAATCCAACAGAAATGATGAAAAAACTTGAACTGATCATTGGATCAATGGTTGCAGGTAATAATAGCATCGAACTACGGAATACAGGTGTCGCACTTCTCGACATCTTGTTAAAAAACTATTTTGAACAGACCACAATACAACAAAATATACAAAAACTATTTTAGTCTAAACTAATCATATAAATGAATAGACAACTCTTATTATCCAGTCATACCGTTAAAGGCATAAGTGGTAATAAACCATCGGATTTCACAATCAAATACAGTAATCCGATAATACTAGATTCAAACAGACAATATGAGATAGGCCTAGACCGAATCATTTCGATGTCATTTACTTGGTTTAATGTGACAAAGGAACTCAATAATCAGAAAATAAGATATTCGTCTGATAGTGGTGCTAATTGGACGGAAATTATATTCAACCCTGGAGTATGGAATTACATTGATTTTGACAATTTAATCAAAGAAAAAACAAAAACAGGGACCTCATCAAACCCTCAATATCCAATCACTCTGGAGTTTAACGATACTGTATTCAGGACAATAATAACACTAGCCTCAAATTACAGATTAGATCTTACTCAAAGTAATTTTAATGATCTTATTGGTTTCAATAAAAAGATTCTAACAAGTAGTGTAAATGTTGGAGATTACATTCCTAATCTCTCACAAGACAGAGAAATATTGAATGTTCATTGTGATTTGATAAGTGACAGTCTTGTCGATGGTGAAGAGTCAGATATTATATATAGTTTCAGTACCTCAACTCTCACCCCGAGTTATAGTTTCACACAAGAGCCTCGACGAGTACAGTTCAATCCTGTCAATAAAAATACGATTAATAAAATTCGGATTTATATCACCGACGGTAAACGAAGAATCATAGATCTTAATCATAGTGACACTTCATTCAGTTTGATTTTAAGAGAGAATAGAGATTAATCTAACTAATAGTTATATATGTCGTCGTATGAATACAAGCGAATTTATCATCCAAAACTTGGACGATTTGTTTATGAACATAAAGGATCTGGGATCATTGTTGATAACATTTTCAAACCAGTTGGAAGGGTGTTAAGTAAAGTTCCAGAAAAGGTTTTAAAACCTTTTGCCAAAAAAGCGCTTGAATCTAGTATTTCACATGCTGGAGACAAACTTGGAAAAAAAGTATCTGAAAAAAGCGGAGAGCTTATTATGAGAAAATTACACGGTTCAACTAAACAACCAATGAATAAAACCATGAAACCAACCAAACCTACTAAACCAAAACAAGAAGACTATGACATAATTTTGAATAGACTTATATCTGGTACTGGATTAAGACGATAAAAATGTTATTAAAAAGTGAATTTTATCTAAACTAATCATATAAAATGAGTTTCAGAACAAATGAAAATCTGCAACGATATGAATACGTTCGTTTCCATTTGGATAATGTCATTGAGCGACCTGCTAACAATCAAAGCCAGAAAAAGACAGGTTACAGATTCACAATCAACGATAGGTCGACTATGTTCGATTTTTTTAATGGGTATTTCGAAGTAACTAAAGAGCTTCAAAAAAGGGCAGATGGTGCTGGATATGCTCAAGCGGATCGCATCACTATGATAAACGGATCTCACAGTCTAATCAGACATATGGTTATTAAATCGTCTGGTAAAATAGTATACGAGAGTGATAATTTACATAGAATTACGAATGTTAAAAATTTACTTGAATACAGTGATGATTTTAGTAAATCCGTTGGAAAGAATTCGTTCTGGTATCTTGATACTGATGGAACTACAGCAAATACAAACACAGGTTTCGAGGCCCGTCGTATTTTAACCCAAGTAGCACAAAACAACGGTGGTGGGGGAGCTAAAAGTATTAATGAGATGCTTCCCTTAAACAGATACAGCTTTTTTCAAGAATTAGAAAGAAAAATGTTGCCTCCGATGCAGCTCACAATTGAACTTACATTTAACGAAGACAGTGAACTGATTCACATGGCAAATGGCACAGACCCTGGTCGTGTTGTAGTAAAGAGATTGTATCTTTGGCTCCCAAGATTAATCCCAAAAGACAGCATGTATAGTAATTTCGTTTCAGAGTTTCTCAAGCCAACAACCTGGACATATATGCGAGATCTCTACAATCAGTCAGCAAATACCAGAGCTATTCAGAATATGTTTCAAATCAGTCCAGCTATCGATGACGTTAAACATGTTTTTATATATCTCCAGAGGACAGACGGACCAAATGATGATGAAGCAGAGAGGAGTCCGTATTTATTTGACACTTTCAAGTTGAATGCCGCCGACGCTAACAGCTCTCTATCAAGTTGTCGTTTAGAGTATGGAAACAATACGTTTTACCCAGAGCTCGAGTATGATGCAGATTCTAAAATCAGGATATTCAATGATCTCATGAGTTATGCATTTCGTAAAAACGATTATAATTCTGGGACACAACTTAATGTATCTAATTTTAGTAGTTTGTACGGATTAATATATTTCGATTTGACATATCAAAAAGAGGTAGTGACAAGAGATCCTAAACAGTTGATTCTCCATTATCGTCTCAATGTAGCCCCGACAGCAAACGTCCGAGCTCATAGCATCGTATTTTACGAGAGTGAGGTTGTTGTTAAGACAATTGGAAACGAATTGATGATAGTTTAAATGAATAAGTTTTTTAACATCGATGAAAATTTAAATGAATATGTTTTTTAAAACAGAATTTATCTAACATATAATATATGACACAACTATATGAAATCAATGTTAGTTTATCACCAAACCAGAAAAAGAATCTTAGTAACGCGTATCATAAAAGAGAAACAATAGTTCTAAGGCTCACGAAGGACTCTCTATCTGGGAATGACACTCTGTATGTACCTCAGAATATAGTTAAACGATTGGAAAAAAATAGAAAATTGAAAAAGGGAATGGACATTAAACTTTCTAAAACAAACATTCGAAAGCAAGTAGGTGGATCTCTTCTGTCTACAGTTCTGACGCTTGGAAGAACTTTTGCACCAACATTAGCAAAAACTATCGGTTTATCAGCTTTAGCTGGAGCAGCTAGTGAGAAGCATCTCAGATTGTTAAGAAGATATCCGGAAAAGGTGTTCAAACCGGTGGGTTCCTCATACCACAAAATAAAATCGATCAGTTGATAACATATAAACATCTTTTGACCACCAAACAAAAGAAGGATATATTAAATGCTCTACAAACAGGTTCTGGTGTTCATATAAAACCAACAAAAGTACAAACGGGTGGGTTCTTAGGTACTCTTCTTGCATCAATTGGAGTCCCTTTAGCTATTGAGGCAATAAAGAAGATGACTGGTAAAGGTGCCCCTCAGATGGGACAACCGAAACAAAGACCACCCAGATCTTATAGAACACCGCCTTTTTATGGAAATTGGCCTGATCAAACATTAGGTATGGGAATTAAAAAAACTAAAAAAAAGGCTCCAAAAAAAAAAGCTCAGAAAAAGGGCGAAGGTCTACTATTGGGCAAGAACTCACCCTTCAAAAACGTCCCTCTTCTAAACATTCTATTGTAAAACCCAAATTTCATCAAAATATTCCTTTGTCAAATTATGATTTAATTGATTGGTGTAAATACTTGAATATACCAATTAACAATGTTTTATCTAGAGATGAAAATGTGCCTCACAATCATAGACAGGCTCTATTCATTTACAATCTTGAACCGAGTTATATGTCAGGGAGCCATTGGGTATCCACATATGTAAAGGATGACGTCATTAATTACTTTGATTCCTTCGGGTTGCCTCCATTTCAGGAGATTGTAAACCATGCGAGAAAAAAGAATTTAACATTGCTTCATCAGAACAATCAAATACAAAATTTACTGACGACAACCTGTGGATACTTCTGTTTATACTTTTTGAATGAGATGAATAAGGGCAAATCATATTTTGATCTGTTGGAAGTTTTCGACCTATATGATACGACGAATAATGAGAAATTCTTAGAACAGTATTTTAAAAATATCTAATCATATTATATAATGGTTAAAAGTTATTGCGTGAAACAAAAAAGGATCACAGAATGTGTACCCGGGAGTGAACGATATGAAAAGGCAAAAATGGGAGGCTTATGATTAAATGTAAATGCTCTGAATGCGGTATTACAAAGACCAAATTCGTTAAACAGGCGGGAAACGGGCTGGCCCGTCGAAAGGGGCGGGCGTACTAGATACAGTAGCATCGACTGGTGCTGATTTATTGATTCACCACGGTATTCCTTGGCTTGGAAAAAAAGCAGTTGAAATGGGAAGATATTATGGATCAGAAGCCTTGAGAAACCCAAAACTGCAGAAAAAGGCTATCGATTATGCTCTGGATAAGTTGAATCCAATGATTCAAAATGTCGGAAGTCAAGCTCTTGATCAATTATCAACCAAAATCAGACCCAAAAAGAAGTATAAGACTGACAGAAAGGATCTTGATGGTGCTGGTATCATTGATAAAGCTCTGAAAAGTGGTGTAGCAGGCAGTCCTTGGCAGGTTGATTATAAAAAAGGATTCGAACTGTTGACTGATCCAACATTGTTCAAAGGTCCAAAGGTCCAAAAGAACAAATGAAAGAGAATGTAAAAAGATACAAACAAATGTACAAACAAGCAAAAGAAAATGGATATAAAGGTAGTTACAATAAATTCGTCAAAGAAATCGGAGTAGCTAGTAGCCCGACATTTACGTTTCCTGGATTTGGTGGGGCTTTGGATATACATAAAGCTATTGGGATGCTACCTAAACCAAAATCAGGCTGGACTTTGCCTGGGCATCGATATACAGGACCATACAACCCTCTCGATAAGCAGTTAGAGTACGATCCAGTGACAGGTGAAATATTAGAAATATATGATAAACCGACAGGTAAAACGGATGCAATAGCAATGCAACACGACGTCGATTATTCGGTTTGCAAGGATGACAAAAAATGCAAGAATAAAGCTGATAGAAAAATGGTTAAGGCTCTAGACAGTGTGCCTTACAATGAAAGACAATGGGGACATTGGCTGGCTAGAAATATGATTAACACGAAGCAGAAACTAGGTCTCGGTGTAAAACAAAGGAAGACAAAAAACGGGAAAGGCCGTCGAGTGAAGAAAACTGGCAAAAAGAATTAGGTGATGAGCTTCATAAGCCCATAAAACGAAATTTTACTCGACGGCGTGTTATTGTAAACCACATTGACGAGATATGGTGCTCTGATATTGTTGAGATGCAAAAGTTCAGTCGATGGAACGCTGGCTACAGATATCTTCTTATGGTTTTAGATGTATTCTCTAAATACGGTTGGATTGTCCCATTAAAAGATAAAAAAGGTGAAACCGTTATGAATGCTTTTAAAACAATCCTTAAAGAAGGTAGAAAACCTGAATATTTATGGACAGACAAAGGCAAAGAGTATTACAACAAACACATGAAAGACCTCTTAGAAAAGAATAAAATAACATTATACTCAACTGAGAATGAGGAAAAGTCGTCAGTTTGTGAAAGATGGAACAGAACAATTAAAACCAAGATGTGGAAGCAGTTTACTGTTCAAGGTAATACACAGTATCTTGACATACTACCCAAATTAGTGAAACAATATAACAACACTAAACATAGCTCTATCAAAATGACACCCATAGAAGCCAGTAAAAAGAAGAATGAAGGGACTGTTTACTTTAATCTGTATGGTAATTTGGAGCAAGTATCATCTAAACCGAAATTCAAAATAGGTGATAAGGTAAGAATAAGTAAGTATAAACGGAATGTGTTTGATAAGGGCTATACACCAAATTGGTCTGAGGAATTTTTTACAGTTGATAAAATCCAATATACGAATCCAATAACTTACAAAATAAAGGATCTAAGAGGTGAAGACATTCAAGGGAGTTTTTATGAACCTGAATTATTAAAAGCAAAACAAGAGGTATTCAGAATTGATAAAGTCATTCGGAGGGATTATAAGAAGAAACAAGCTTTAGTTAAGTGGAAGGATATAGTGATTACTTCAACAGTTGGATTCCAATGAAGGACTTGAAGGATATATAAATGGTTTAAAGAGAATTATCTAATATATATTATATCTATTGATACAGTATATACTGTCTTTTGCTTTTGGTAGCCAAAAATATAATTGTTTCTTGCTACTATAAATATATAACATATATTATATGAATCTATTGGATGGAGAAGAATTCGAAATGTTAAAATTCAGAGCCAAAAACTTGTACGATGCAAAGGATCTGGGATATTCAAACCACAGAAATAAGAAATATGTTGTAACTCTCAAAAACGGTAAAAAAGTACATTTCGGTGATAGTAGGTATGAAGATTTTTTAATACACCAAGATTGGAATAGACGTTTACAATATCGTAAAAGAGCCTCTATGATAAGGAATAAAGATGGTAAATTGACATATAAGGATCCTAAATACGCTAATTTCTGGAGCTACCATTTGTTGTGGTAGTTCATTGAATGAGGTAAAAACACTATTTATATAAATGATTTAAGAGAATATTATCTAACATATATAAAAATATATATAGTAGTAATATATATGGAAAATCAGAATGTTAAGAGAGGTCGAGGTAGACCACCAAAGTATTCAACTGAAGAAGAGAGGAAGGAGGTTATAAAACAACAAAAATCGAAGTACATGCTAAATAAGGATTGGTATTGTAATATATGCAATACTGGTCGTAATTATACTCTAGCTGGAAAACATTGTCATTTGAACACAAAAAAACACATCAAAAATAGCACTGTAAAATAAATAACATAATTTTTCAAAGTTTAAAGGATCCAATCAGGGATCATTTGAATTGTTGACTATATATAAACGCACCATCAAATATTACTTAAAAGAATATCTATACTATAGTTATATAATGAAATCAGAAAAATCTAATCATATAGATATGGATAAAGCTAGTTTGAAGAAACTCAGCAAATCGGAACTTATCAAATTGCTTCTGAAGCAGGAGAAGAAGAAGCCTAAAATAATCGTGGTTGACGATACCAAAAAAACCAATAAGCCAAAAAAACAGAAAGTGGTTTATAACCATGATAATCTGTTTGATGATGACCTATTCCCAGACTTTGCCGTCACAAGTGATCCATTTGAAAGAACGATGAAGAAAGTCAACAAACAAGATAAAAACATTAATGAACAAACATCATTAATCAACGACAGATACAGTAAGTTGGTTACAGATGAGAAAAAAGTGACTCATTATCCGACGATTAAGACGTCACTACTTAGTTTACGAAAGGATGAACTAAAGAGAAGTTCATCCAATAATAAAGCTAAAATGAGTTTCACTGAACTATTTGAAAAGAGACTAAACCAGATCCAAGGCGATAGAGAGATTCCATTAATTTAGATGTAGAAATTAACACAAATAGGGTGGATTCTAAAGTAGAATATGAAAGACAACCAAATTACATGAATAAGGAGAAAAAAGACGAGTATGGTATAAAATACAAAAAAGTAATCAAACAAACTTTTAACGAGGGGGAAAATTACATAAGAAAAAGTTATGGACCATTCACACTCGAAAAACCAGTAAATTTAAGTAAGTTAGACATCTATAAATTCGCCATGTATACATTACTAAAAAATAAATTCACTATATTATCTCAAGAAGTTATTTCAGGTATCGGGTGTGAAATCATAAAACTAACTAAAAAACAATTCAAACATCACAAAATGGGAAAATTAAAACTCGAATCTTACCTATTGAACAAACAAAGACCCATTAAGAGCCATGGTGTGAACACATGCGTCGTAGACTATGTATGGGATCAAGTTCGAGGTCAACGGGGTTTTAAAACATATACTTATGACAAGTTGAAGAGTGAGATATACGAGTACGTACCAGAAGGTGATATGATCAGTACCGAGGAACTAATTAATTGGGCGAAAGAATGTCATAATAACGTGTCAATTCACGCCTTTGATGCAAGATACAAAAAATTTATTACACATAGAAAACACTTCTCAGATATCTCTCTTGTATATATCGTGAAAGATCATCACTGTTACCCCATCACAAATGAAAAACTAAAGATTGTTGCTTGTAAAGCGAATCAGGGAGGCTGTGATGATTTACTGAAGCACATGACTGATATAAAATGGACTAGACGTCATGAGAACGTTACAAAAATCGAATCAGTTGAGGAAATATGCAGTTTGGATAAAGAAAATCATATAGTAGTCCTCCCTGAAAATACAAAGATGAAGGAAGCCATAGATTTATATAGCAGAAATAAGAACTTTTACGTTGAATATCTACACTGGAACAATAACGGTATTCTCGATGGTTTCATTGATCACAAAAGGAATATGTACCTCTTGAATGAGGAATACAATACAAGAAAAACAATATGTGACAAACTGTTCAATATATATAAGACGCACGAATTCAAATGGACTAATCAGAGTTATACCAGTATATCTACATCCTTATTTAAGCAATTGAATGGATATATTCCCGAATCAAGTTATAATGTACATACACGACAAATGTTGGACGAATACTACCCGAGGGCATTACAATGGTGTACAACAGACTATATACCAGATGACGTCGTCAGTATTGATATCGCTAAATGCTACCCGAGCATCTTATTAAACAATAAACACGAAATTCCAATTTACAGTATCCACGATGTAGTGGAACAGTTCAACTGCAAAAGTGATCTCAGGAAATGTGGTGAGTTCTATATAGACGAGACAATTCTATACAACTACGAGACACCACTAAAAATAGAAGCCGGTTTTTACAGCTCTAATCTGATATCATATCTGGTAGATGAATTGAACATGTCTACAAATCAAATCAAATACAAAATAGTGAGCAAAAAGGCTCTAAAACCAGAAACATTTAGCGAGTTCTTCAAATACATATTTGATACCCTCCCAGAAGGTGAGGCAAAGAAAATAGCAAATAGCTTCATCGGAGAACTGGGAAGGAGATACAATAAAACAAATCACGGCTTCACTTGTACAGACTATGAAACAGCTATGGCATGTTGGACATCTGCTATGAGCGAAGGCAAAAATGTAACAATCGATTACCATAATGGCATATTCATGATACGAGAGCAAAATATTGAACGTATATTCTCAGATCATACAAGCATCAACAGATTTGTAGTTTCAGAAGCAATTCTCAAGTGTTTGCAACTGATAAAGACGTGTCACGGAGAGGACAGTGTATTGTATGGTTATAATACAGACGGGATTTATATAACTAACCCAAAAGTACAATTCAAAAATAAGAAGGACGTTAAATTCAGTACCAAAAGAATAGGCAGGGCGTATGTTACAGACAGTGAATTAACATACTTCGAAAAACATTACAGAGAAAACATGGATATGTCAGATTATAAATTAGAAACTGGCAGAGGATGTATATACAATGGACAGGCTGGTAGTGATAAAACAACCAAACTATGCAGAATGGTACAAGAAACAGATAAGCCATTAGTTTTATCATTTACTAATAAGGCTATTGAGAATGTTAAGAGTAGATTAATTTCTAATGGTTACGAACAAGAGAAAGCAAATAAAATATGTCACACATTCGACTCATACCTTTGTGAATGGAGTGATGGGAATTATCACAGCCTTGATGGAAAAACGATATTCATTGAAGAATTTTCTATGGTACCTAACAAGTGGATGACTAAAATTTATCACGAATATATAAAATACAAAAACACTGTATATATGTTTGGTGATCCCAACCAATGTGAGCCTGTAGAAGGGGGTAGACAAATACATTATAACTATCTACAGTCTAAAACGGTCAGTGAAATGTGCCCAAAGGTTGAAACTCTTAAATACATAGAGAAATCATGTAGGTACGACAAGCAAACTCATGAGATGTTAAAAACATTCTTAAAACATGGTAAAATCTCGACATATTTCCAACCTATTGATAAGAAACTTTATAAAAATATATGTTACCTGAACTCGACAAGAATAAAGGTAAATGCACAATGTTGCGACCAATTCACAAAGGACAAGAGGTATGAAACGGTAGAGTTCAAATATGATAATAAAAAGGAAACTTATAAGGTATGCCAAAATATGCCAGTACTGGCAACAACAAATATAAAGGACAAAAAAATATTCAATACAATGGAATTCGTTATTGAGAAAATAAAAGAGAATAAATTCAAGGTTAACAACGAATGGTACGACATAAAAGAGTTTTCAGAATCCTTTATCCCTTCATTTTGTGTAACAGTATACAAATACCAAGGAGCAGATATTGACGAACCTTATAATATTCATGATGTCAATCGTATGGACAAAAAACAACTGTACACGGCATTAAGCAGAACAACCAAGTTAGAGTACATACATTTGAATAACAAAGAGATAAACAATAAATATTTCAACAAAAGGCAACCAATATTAGAATTAGTCAACAGTAAATTCAACAGCTTGTACAAGAATGGAAAGATATATAAAGTAACATTTGATAACGGAATGGTCTATGTAGGTTCAACATGTGAAGAACTAGAAACCAGACTCAAATGGCATCTATCGAACATGAAAAGCCAAGTGTTTAAGAACAAGAAACATAATCCAAAAATAAAACTAATTATTAATGCACCAAGTAACGACAAAAAGAGTTTAGAACAAGTTGAAAACGGATATATTCACGAATATGCAGAAAAATATGGCAATAAATTAATAAACATAAGATCAAATCCAAATAAGAAAACCAATAAAATAGAATACAAGGTGACCATAGAAAATAAAAAACAACTTGAAGAGAGAATAGCCAAACTAGAGAACAAATTAACCATCAAAGACGATACGAAAAATAAATGTTGGTTGATTGACAGTATTATCGATGGAAAGAGATACAAAACAATGGCAAGATATGCAAAGACACCAAAAGATGAAGCATTAACGAAGATCAACCACAAGAAACAACAAATGATAAATGAACTGACTGTCTACTTTGAGTAAAACACATAATCTTAAATCTATTATTATTTCCTTAAACACATCATTCTTTCCTTAAATATATTATTCTTTCAATGGATCCTTTATAATGATTAAATTATAAACCATCTGATGACGTCACGCCACAGCTGTGGCGTTTTGTGGTTTAATTGATTGTCTGCTTTCCGAGAATTTTAAAACTTCCTGTTGTATGAAGTCACGCGATGTAAAAATGCATTTGTATCCCATAAAATGATTAACCATAATGAAATGCACAACTACTGAAATCATGCCAAAATTCCGACTCATGCTTTTCTGGGGGATGTAAACGCAAAATGGAAATATTTGATAAAATCAGATTCATGATTACCTTTTTAAGGGTTTAACACTACTGAAATCATGCCAAAACTGCCGACTCATGGGGGTCGAAGCGCAAATTGAATTGAATGAAATCAAAAAAATGGATTTTCGCTTTGAAGAAAATGAGTGTGAGAAATCGCCATCACAGGCCATGTAGTCTCGCCACTGGGGTGACCACAGAGAAAATTTTGTCACGGACTAAAAGTTTCGCGTAGGGGAGGCCAGGGACGGCAGTTTGTCGTTCGCGAATTCAAATTTTAACGGAAAAAATGCATTTTTCGAATTCCTTTGAGTTCGGATTTCTTGCAGATCATAGGGAGAAAGCAAATTGACGGTCGTATTCAAAAGTCTAGGCTCGATTCTAAAGGTCTATCCGCGATCGAATCTAACTCAAATTTGGCTAAAATTTTGTTCGAAGACTATTCTTTCGAGGGCTAAGATTTTTTGGTGTGAGTGAATTGGGCAAATACGGCTTTTTTGGCGAAATGTTCAACTGGGTAGTGTAATTTGCGGGTCACCTAGTTGCATGCCTTGTTCTCTTTCTCTACTTTTGCGCGAGTCCGACCGTTATTTTGAAAACATCGCTTTCGCGAGCCTTAAATCGCCAAAATAAACACAGAAACACAAATCAAAACACCACGGCAGCAATTTTATGAGTTGTTATTTCATTTTCCTCAGTTTTAAAACTCCTAAATTTCGGCTTTAGTTTTGCTAATTTGATAAACCGACACAGCCATTATAAATGCACAGCCCGCCACACAAACAGAGGATGGTAGGCCTGTGGTGGTATTTTTCTCTAAACATAATCAAAATCCAAACTAACGTTAACAGCATTTATGTTTGTTATCAGTTCTTCTCTTTAAAATTTCAGCAGTTTCATTCAGAAATGAAATATTAGAAGCTCTGAAATGTTATTACTCGTGAGGAAAAAACATCAATCTCGTTCAAGTGTATCAGCTTAAGAGTACTAATGCTGAAGTGTGACTCTACTGAAGGAGGCTCGCAAAAGTTGTTTTTTGGCCTTGGAGTGTATCTTTTGAAATCAAAATTTCGCATAGATGACAAACTTAGATTCCCCTGATACTACACCACCTTTTCAACATATGACCAAAGTTTATTTTTCATTGGTTTCCTAGCAACAGCTGCCACCATAGCAACGGTAATGGACATCCCCTCATTTTAAATAATGTCGAATATCTCGAAAACTAGTCCGACACTTTTTGACAAAACTTGAACTATTTGAACTACTCAACCTACGCAACTTGTATGCGAAATTAGGGAAAAATCTGTGAGACCGTTTTCATGTAAATCATGATTCATTTTTACGGGCTGATTTTGGTCATTCCTGCAATTTTCTCCAATATTTCAAGAAAGATAAAACTTAACACTTTCTCTTTTCAGTTGAGAAATCTTTTATGATAGCAAAACATTCTCGATGTACATTGAGCTCTCTAGGTAGCTGCGATTTTAGATATTTATATTTAAAAACTGCTAAACTGTAGCACAAAACAGTCAAAAAGTTCGTTATTTGCATAAATGGAAATATTTCTCAACTGCCCTTTAGTTACAGATTTTTCTTTTAAATTGACTGCCGTTAGAATAATAATTATTTTTGATGTTCCATAAAGTGTCTGACTAGTTTTCGAGATATTCGACATTATTTAAAATGAGGGGATGGCCTCGCTTTTATTTGGAGAAAGCACAGGTAACCCAAGCTACTAAGAAAGGAGCGCATATATTAACTTGTTCCTTTTTGCATATATTATAACCTCGGCAAAATATAAGAGTTTGTATGAAAAATACAACAAATACGCTTCAATTGCCATGGTTCACCTTGTTTCTGTGTTGTATTAATTGCTATTTAATGGCCTTTTTGGGGTGATTTAAAGCGTTTTGAGCGAGAATAAGCGTCCTTAATTATTTGCACCTTACACTTAATAAGAGAAGCGAAAGGTAACACACTAAAAGCCATCACGTGACCGATTCAAAGTTATTTATTTGCTGTAAATCTCGAATTTTGGCACCTCTCTCCAAGACACCAAAAGTTTTATATCGTAACAACAAATAAGTACCAAAAAAGTTCAACGTTCGCGTCTTTTTCCTTATTAAAATCGCAATTTTCAATCTCTCCACTATATCGAACAACCCGTGTGACGAGCTGTTCACGAATGCAAATTTCTGATCTCTTTCTGTTGGGAGACTTGCACAATAGGCAATCCAGACAAAAATATCCCGTGTATGACGGGTGCCGATAATTAAAAACTGTTTTCGTGTCACTGGGACATTGTCACCAGTATTTAGGATAACTTAAAAAGCTAAAAGACATATTCTAATCAGGGGATCAGCGGAACCCAAAAATACTGGTTGTGTTTCGTTTAAAACTACTCTACCAGTTCTCTGAGACTATAATTACGTGTGTTTGGTAGCAGGATGGCTAGGTTAGGAATGTCTTGACGTTCTAGGAGTATTCTGTGTACGTGAAAAGCATATAATTTAAATTTCAGCACATTTTTTCACCTCAAAACGTAAATGTCCTCGTGACGGTTTCCCTTTAAACGATTAGCAATAAACGTGAAGAGTAAACATCAGCAAGGTAGTTCTCGATGACAGTGACAGCGTTAATCTGCGAGTGGATAGAAAGAGGTCGGAACTGAGGAGAGGTGCCATAAAACAACGCATTTTTAACGTCACGAGCATATGTTTACTCCACAACTCCCATTACTCACACTATGTCTTGTTGTTCTGGATGTCAAACGTTGTTTTATTCCCAGTACAACGTCTTATAAAAAGATCAACTTACGGTCGCCATAAGAAACCCTCTATCGCGTTAATTGTAAAGGTCACGTCCCGACTCACACAATGCTCAAATCAATGGCGGATAACTGAATTTTCTCGCTTCGTGTAATAGTGAGCTTGAGCTGCCTGTGATCACAAGAATGCGTTTGAAGAACCTTTGACCTCTTGTCCTGTCTAGTACCCAAGCGCTTCTGAGAGTTTTTGCACAAGAATGAAGGCCTACAGGAAGGCTTCACAGAGATCGCAAGGCACCAGGAGAAGGCTCAACGAAACAGCCTTCCCATGAGCCCATGCGCCTCACTGGAATCCTGCTTATAAAAAGGAGCGCCTTGGTACGGGTCAGACTCTCGTCAGTTCCTGGCTACGCTCGCTGTCGCTTGGACCAGTTTTAACCGTAACAACGATCGGAAACGGATTCTTTGGGACGGTGGTATCTCATAATATACCTCTTTATCGAAACAGCGGCGACACTGCAATCTTGCCCCTCTGTGGCCATCCCATGATGCTAAGTATACACTGATTTCCTATTTCGTTCCTCTGTCACTCAGTCTTCAGACAGGGTCTGGAAGGGTATTCTCGGGATCCGGGATTTGACCAAAATACCGTACGGGACTCGGGAAAACGCAAAATATCTTGACGGGATTCGGGATTTGACTGCTACCAAGGAAGCGGGATTCGCCAAAATTTGGGCACGGGATGCGGGATTTGTGCCTGTCTCACCACCCAAATTAACGTTTAGTGGCAAAAATACTCTGGAAGCAAAGGAAATAGGAGACGTCTGCAAAAGCGAATCAACCAGGCGAGCGCTAAATGGTGTCGCCTTTCAAGCCAAGGTATAGAGTGTGCCTGGTTAATAATGATCCTATTAAAACTATCAAGTAATCGACAGACGAGCAGACAGCAGAAAGAATTTTGTTTCAACCGGACGCCAGGAAAGGGAACGTGGTGTAACAATAGCACACTAGTTACTGACTCGATGCTCACGTCCCCCCACCCCCCCCCCCCACCCGGGGCTCAAGTGCTCAAGTACTCAAGTGCTCAAGCTCTTCACATTTATTGTAATCTTGAGGGGCTTGTTTCAACAGTTCAACGGCTAGTAGCAAATAGTGATTCTCGTGAAAAAGACGCGGGAATACGGGATCAGGACCCCCCTTCCAGACACTGTTCAGAAATTTCACTTGGAAAAATTCAAAAACAAACGTGGAACAGTCACCCTTGAGTCACATTTCCACAGCATTTTACTTCTTCAAAGCTTCAATTATAGCTACCAAAACTTGATGGAAACGTTGAAAAAGTGCCACTTTCCCTAATTGCAGTTATATTACGTGGTGACGAATTGCCAAGGAAGTGGTGAATTGCCTCAAAAAAAAACATTGTCTGCTAGTGTTGCTGACACGAGCCTGAAAAGAGTCTTGGTTTTGAGAATTCAAGTGAGATATCTTTCAAAGTTCAATCGGGGCTCACTTCTCAGTAGATAAGCCCTTTCTTAGGACTTAACAACAGTATAGAACGTTCACGTAGAAAAATCCACTTGATAAGCGTTGGCTTATTGAAAGAAAACTTGAGATATCTCTGTAGAGTTCAGATCATAATTTAGTGTTTATGCCCTCTATTATGCGAAAAACAATTGGGAAAAACAATAGGGCCAGACACAAATCAAGCCTACTGTGATAAATGGTTTTTTTGGCACGAAAATTGCGTAAGTATTAACCTAACTTCTGAGCTAAGCGATCAGATATTTTCAACACGAATGTCACCATATCGGCTCTGGATGAAAATGTCTGACTATAGTTTTCCATTTTTAATCCTTAGAACAAACATTTTCCTCAAATTTGCTTTATTAGAACAAAGTTTTGATGGTTTAACCATTTTTACCAGCAAACCATTAACGCGAGATCAGAAAGCCCGCAGAAAAATTGTTCCGATCATATAGAATCGTCATGATGATGAAGAAGGGGATGGCAGAGGAAAAGTTGCTGTACTTCTGTCTGTGTTTTTATTCAATTCAGAAAAAATGAAAAACCTGCGCGTTTATTTATTTTTACGTTTCGTCCACAACGATGCTGAACAAAGGTGCTCTACCTCTTTACCAAGATTACCAATACTCCAACGAAACAAAATAATAGAATTCAGGTTTCGAGGAAGTTGAAATACTTTCTCGTTTGTTTTGTTTCCAGCGGTAATTATCTAGCACTTAGTTTCCTATACGCATGCGATATTCTATTGTCGTTTATTTCAAATTCAACATTTGCAAACATCTGTTACAAATTGCCATTGAGAGAAAAAAAAACTTGAAGGGAAATCGAGCATTTAGCTAAAAACCAACATGTGAAAGCCTGAAACTGGCGTCCCGAGGCTACGAAAATAGCCACACAATAATTCCGTGCAAATGTCGGTTTGTATTAATAATCACCCAATAATTGAAGAAAAAACGTTATAAATAGCAATGCTATTAACAGAAAAAAATTTAAAACATCGAGAACAAATGCAGTTCCTGTAGTTCAAGTACTAAGTTTTTACGCTTTCATTAAAACTGTCTTCGCAGTTCTAATTACAATCTGCGTCCGTAAAGATATTGACTTGACGGCGGGTTAAGGAAAGCGTATTGCCCGCGCGATGCTAGGAATTCCTCCCTGCTCCTCAAGCTTGTTGGCTGGTAGCAGCTGCATCTTGCGGTCGAGTACGTAGGTATAAATCTGTTAGCCGCTTCTCTTTCGCGTAGAAATTGACTTGGCAGGACGTGACATTGGGTCTGATAAGCCGCTGAATGGAGGGTTGATGGATAATACGGCGGTATTTCGGGTCGTAACATTGCCAAATGATCGTCACGGAAACTCAAACTGTCCTTAAAGATATCGCCTTGCAACCTGACCGTGCTAAAGTGGCTGCCTTCATATTTTGATGACAACAGGTCTTTTGAAGCTCTCGACTGCAAAGAAAGGTGTCCTAAAACTGAATCTGCCGCGTGTTCCTTTACGGGAGTGCCTTCCGGCCCTGACAAACTGTCAGTCTTTTCCTTCTTAACGAAGTCTTCAACATCACTCATAGGTTTACTCCCGTGTTGTGAACAAGCGTTTTCCTCTTGTTGTTGCGTGTTCTGGTCGAGCGCTGGCGGCGAAGATGCACAGGACTCCTCCCAATAACACGGGCTAAACGAGCACACAACACTCCTGTCAGACTTGTGCTTTAATTGTTTTTTCTTCGCGCGTCTCTTAGGCCGATACTTGTAATCTGGATGTTCGATCAAGTGCAACTCATTCAGCAGCTTGGCTTGCACAAAAAACTTCTGTTTCTCTTCCTCGGTGAGTTTCCGCCACTCCGTTCCAAGAATCTTGCTAATCTGTGAATTGTGAAGTTTAGGATTTTGGCGCGCTAATTCCCGCCTCTTACGGCTCGACCAGATCATAAAAGCGTTCATTGGCCGTTTTACGTGTGGTTCGGTAGCTGACATATTTCCCCAGTGGCGTTTTTCGAAGAAAATTTTAGCTGATCGATGATACGCAAATAGTTGTCTTCGCTCGTCGATTATCAAATCAATTGATGAGCTCAATTTTCAGTCTGCTAGCTGTTTAAAATCCTTCTTTTAACTGCTTTGTCTAAAGAAAATCTGTGAAAGTGGGCTTTCTTCTTCTCTGCATGAAAGCAATCTATTTATCCGAATTTGCTTCAATTAGCTAGTATGCTGATAAACCTCCCCGCCTTGCACGCACTAGAATGATGTTTAGAAATCGACCACCCTCGCATTACTGGTTCTTTGAGTATAAAGCCACGCTTTTATGCTTAGCTACGAAACAAAAGCGCTTTTCTGTAGTTAATTAATCTTTAATGCAGCTTCAAGTGGCGAACGTGTGTAAAACAACTTGTTCATTTCGTGTCATAGACTTCATACAGCTCCTCTAATCTTTTCTCATTTTCTTCCACTGCGTGTCGGACAATTCTCGTGAAAAATAAAAACGAAACGGCTCCTTTTAAAGTTAAACAGGCACAGTTTTCTAATTCGATTGGGCAGTGGAAAAAAGGTTAAATGTTGTCCACTAAATCGCTAACTGACGCACCTGTGTTTTTAGTTATTGAAACACAGACTATTTCGTCTTCTACATTATTAATGTAATCCAGCTTCGAAACAATACATCTCATTTATGCAGTGGCTTAAAGAAACACTCAAAAAACAAATGAGCCTGTTATTGTATTCGGGCACCGACAAGGTTTCATAATAACTTGACCCAAACGGTGAATCTTTAATTTAAGGTTTACGTTAACAAAGCAAATATTCCTAAAAAGAAGAAAGGCAAATTTGGGAACGCTGTGATAAGATAAGCACTCGATGGAGTGTCTTCCCAACAACAACTAAGGCTCTTTTAAGGCAAAAATGTTTTTGCAAATAAATTTTTCATGTTAAAGTTTAGTTCATTGCTAACAAAGTCGGAATTTAACATAACAATGGAGACATAAAAACAAACTATTATCTTCACTGAAAGTGAAAAGATCCCTAAGAAAGTGGTCCTAAGGGGCACGAAATGAGGTTGAATCACTTTTTTAGAATTTCCAAGTTTGTAATTGAAGGGTTGCAACGTGTGTACTTTAAAAGTGCATAAAGCATACAATTTTCTCATATTTGCGATATGGAGTATTTTTTCTCTTTACGCAGGTGTTTGTATGAAAAGGCTTGCGAAACAGAGTTTCTCTAATTTGTGATAATTAACTCTAACAGAATTTAAACGAGTTGGACCTCTAACCTTCCACAAAGCTGAAACTGTGTCACCTTTAACGCTAAATAAACACGAGCAAAAAGAACCATGACAGAAAAATTGCCAGGAAAACACATAATAACTTATAACATCGTTGTGTTCGTTAACTATTATATTTTTGTATGTTTCTCCCTCATTCAAACATTTTTACGTTGATTTTTCAAAAATGTTATTGTTTGCATTTTACCATTTGAACAGGATCAGGTCCTCTTTTCTTTCAAAAAAAGTGTACCGTAAATAAAGCGTTTCTTTACACCATCCTACCTTTTTATTTGATAGATTTTGTCAGCTAATAGTTTACCACATTTTACAGTTTCCTACCTTGAAACAAGATAAAATTAAAACGAAGCATAAAAGAATGCTTGTTTGCCCGAAATTTGAAGGGTTGATAATAAGACACTGAAGTCTTCGGCCATAAACAGCACCATAAAGAAAGCATGGCTCTATCGTTTACATTCGAATGGTCAATTTCATTCACAAACTCAATAGATGGAGCCACCTTCACTGCATGTACAATAAACATTACCACTGGAACGTACTGCTCAATAGCTTTCATTGGATGGTCACACTTCAGGATTTTATCTACAGATTCAAAAGTTAGAACCACCTTGTAGAGTATAATAAACAGTACCACAGGAAAGAACTGCTCAGTAGCTTTCATTTGAATGGTCACACTTTGGGATTTCATCCTCAGACTCAAAAGCTAGCACCATCTTGTACAGCATAATAAACAGCACCACAGGAAAGAACTACACAGCAGCTTTCGTTTGAATATAGTCACACTTTAGGATTTCATCCGCTATGGACTTAAAAATTAAAAACCTTGTACACCGTAATAAACAGAACCACAGGAAAATACCATACTACTCAGTACCTTACATTTAAAGGGTCATACTATGATTCATCCGAAACTTCAAAAGAAAGAACTACCATGTACAGCATAACAAGAAAGACCGCAGGAAAGTACCTTTGCAGTAGCCTGCTATTGAAGGGGTTAACCTGGTTAACGGGGAATTTTCTCTTTAAATAAAGCCTTCTGATCAGATATGCTAAGTAACCCAAACGGTTTAGTAGTGTTCACGATCTTTGTGAGTTCAATCTAAGTGGAAATCTTTGAGTGTGATATGAACTTTGCGAGGGAAACTGGCAGGGATGACATAGTGGTGACAGCACACGCTTCTCAGCAATGTGGCCCAGGCTCGATTCCTAGTCTCGCTGTTGTATGTTAGTTGAGTTTGTTCAGTGTTGGTTCTCGTCTTTTCTCCCTGGGGTTTTCTCCTGATACTCCGATTTTCCCCTCTCCTCAAAAACAATACTTCAAAATGGATCCGGAAACCGAGGTCCACGGGTTTGTTAGCCGTCGGATTTTCACAAAGATAATTTTCTTTACTCTGTTTGTTTGTGCGATATATTGTGAAATTTATGCCCGGTTTAGGATTAATAGACTGTTTTAACAGCTCATTTCAGTAGAAACTGAATACGACGCTTCTTATCTTTTAAACAATTGGCGTTGTTTGCCTTGCCGTCTTAAATTAGTTTTTGAGTGAATTAAAGATTTTAAGAGGCATGGATCCCAATAGCGATCAGTTTTAAATCAAACATGTTGAAAAAACAGGCTTGAACTTTTAATCTATCATATTGTAGCCAATGAACAATTGCCTTGTTACTTCAAAGGTTTTATATCAAAAGTTTAATTTCAGGAAGCCGTACATGTAGCTCAAATCAACCAATGCAAGTTACAAATAACCTGCTTCAGTATGTACATATTCAGTACTGGAAACCTCGCTAAATGCTAACAGCTACATTAGCTTAGCGTGCGAGCTGCAAAAATTTTCGGTAGAAGTTCAAGGAGTCTTTCATTTTCACAGATGTTGTATTTGAACTAAGGTTATCTTAAGAAAACTGAGAAGAATTAGAATGAGTAAAGTATTAAAATGGAAATAATGGACAGGGGTTTTTTCTTCGTTTTTCAATAAATAGCAGTTTTACGTTGGTCGTTTTATAATGCAAATAAGGAATAGACTCAATTATTGTCTTGAAAAACCCCAAGTAGCGAGCTTATCTTCCATTCAGTGGATCAGTAACATTATTAGCCTTATATTTTACAATGACTGTTTATAATGATTGTTGCACTGTGTCATCTTTAGAGATCCGCAAGGGCGCGAAATTGCAACGGGTGAATGCTGAAAATAGCAACCCGGAGAGAGAAAAAGAAAAAGAAGGAGAAGAAGGTGGATTGGCCGACTAAGTTATATCTTTTTCACTTGAAACCCACCTAATATTTTCTAACCCTATATACGCATAATGTTGCGAGCTGCAAAATTTTCAGCAGAAGCTCTAGGCGTCTTTCAGCTTAACAGAGGACGTAAGTAAAAGATATCTTACAAATAAAGAAGAATTAGACTGAGAATGCTAAAATTAAAATAATGGCGTGGTGGTTTCTTCTTTTTTCAACAAATACCAAATTTAGGTCGGTCGTTTTGTTATGCAAATAAGAATTAGATTAAATAATTTTCACATTATAACCCCAGGTAGCAGGCATAACGTACATTCAGAGGATAAAATCATTAGTCTTATGACAATGAATGTTTAGAAAGTTGTTCTGCACTGTGCCATCTTTAGAGATTCAAAGGACGGAAAATTGCAGGAAACGAATTCTGAAAATATTAAAAGCGAAAGAGAATGGGGTAGTTTGGTATCCGAAAGATCCAGAAATTCTAATGTATCCAAGAAAGCACTCTACAAATAGAAGTACCCCAGTGACAAGCCTAAATGCTATCGATCGTTATTTGGAAATCAAACGCGACAATAAAAAATACATCAAAGAATTATAAAAGATGCCCATCTGTCAATGACCGACTAATTTCACTGCGTGAACTCTGTCTTCATAGTTATATTAAGTAAACACAATTTTTATAGATTTTGACAAATTTAAATGTATTTGTACATGAAAACAGTAACGCTAGCAAAAACGACATTGTATTTTTATCCGTTTGTGCAGTTGTTCTGTCTTGTTGCCCTCACTTTATTCACACACATTTTGTACCTTTAGTGTTCACTGTTGTATTTTTTTTTTGGTGCAATTTTGGCATTTGAACTGAATATGATAAGAATGTGGTGGAAATAAAGCATTTCTTTGCGAAATATCGTGCCTTTTACCTTTCAACTGTAAGCGGCATGAAGTTCGCCATACCAGCTAAAACATGTTTTGCCATTAAAACAGAAGGATTAGAATAAAGGAAGCATTGATGATCTAAATAATTGATTGGGGTTGTCTTCGTTTTTTAATAAGTAGTTTTTTTAGGTTGACCTTTTTATAATGCAAATAAGGACTACATTTGATCAAAACTCCAGGTAGCAGGCATAACTTTCTTTCGAAGGATAAAATTGTTAGCTGTGTAACAATAGCCTGAGTATCAGGCTTTCCGGGGGGAGGGGAGAAGGGGAAAGGAAAGCCTGACACAACAGCCCAGTTTTGAGCCTTCTGCCCCCTTGAAATACGATACGCTTCTCTTAAATAAGCAGCCAATCAGAATTATTTCCGGTCGCACGCCATGTCAATAAACTGTCTGTAATGTGTGTACTTGCGCGAAATGAAGGTCACGGCTAAGATTGGTATGTTTTCTGACTTCTGTCGAGTTGTTCGCATGGGTTCTGAGCGAAAATTCTGCAGAATTTGCCGAGAAAACGTACTCACTAAATTCGGCTCTTGTGCGGCTTCCGTATCCCTATTTTTAGAGACATCTAACAAAAATTTTCACGTGTTTTCGGTGGAAAACAAGTCGTATTGGGAAAGTTGTTGCAGAGTATTGGAGTATTTGCTGTCCCCGGGTTATCGTGAACCTGTTTGCAGGAAATACATTCGAATGGTTGTAAACTGTTAATGAATACAAGTAGGGCCTGATACTCAGGCTATTCCAGGAACTGCGAGTTGTCTCGGTTACTCGGTGGAAAATCCTTCTGCCGTCCCCAAAACTCCTGAGAAGACTGTGACGGTAACAACTGATGAGAATAGTAAGATTCGAAACCGCGGTCTTGCTTGTAAACTTATATTTAGCTACATATATTCTGTAGTGGCACAAAGAAGCCAGTCGCTTGATTGGTAAACAAAATATGTGCTTATGGATTTCAAATATCGGGCTTTTCTATACTCTCCAGTTGTCAATAACTGCTATGAAGCTATATTAACCTACATCAAAACGCACTGAATATCTATCAAAAACTCGTAAGGGGATTTTATTCATGCTTCTACCAGTGAGACTGGATATCATTACACAATGCACGCTGCGTGAAGCAAAACATCGTGCTCTGAAATCGCGTAAATCACAACTGTACGGAGTTTAAAAAGCAGATACCAGAGATCACAGCGGATACGGAAAGATATTATTGCTTTTACTAACCCGAAATGGCAGGTATATTAAGCAGACGTACCTTACAAAACTGACGAGAAATTCTGCAGGACACGCTGAAATAAAATTGTCTGTCGCATATTACCGGTAAAGGTGCTAAACTTACACATATTTTTCCTCCGCTGAATACAAACTGTACCGAGCCGTTTTTTGCCCGCTACAAATAAGCTATAACAACGAGAATATAACTACCTTTCGTACATTTTAACAGTGTAAAATCCCTGAAGAGAACTACTCTCAAGCGCAATATATGTAAAAGGCTACGCGGCTTTCAAAGGTCTCACAAAGAGAAAATTCAAATTGTGTCTAAATTTCCAGACTCTGGCGTGACCCACGTGATGCGCTCCTTTGTCTTTTGGCCAATCAGCGTAACATCCAGATTCTGGATGTTGAACATGAGCCAATCAATGGCTTTGTGTCAGGCCCTCTTCCCCTATCCATCTCCCCCTCCCCCTCCCCCTTAAGAGGGCCTGATACTCAGGCTATGTAACAATGATTATTTTAAACGCTATCTTGTAGCCAAAAGGGACGTGAAATTTCTTGGAACTAATGTAGAAACTAGTGAGAGGGAGAGAAAAAGTGGAGGATTGGCTGCAAGACGTGGGAAAGAAATAGGAAAGAAACACTAATGTATCATTTTTGAAGCAAGTACTCCTTCAAATAAAAGTCAACCTAAATGAAAAGTTGAAATGCGGTCGATCATTATTTGAAATCAATCACCAAGGTAATAATAGATAAAGGATTTGTGACAGATTCCATGATTCTGACATGATCTGTTAGTAAACGGTGAATTTTACAGGCTACAAGAACTGCTCTGTCTTCACAGTCAAAAGTGAACACCGGCATTTTTTTATAAAATTCAGTGACAAATTAAAATGTATTTTGTTCAGGGAACAGTAAGGAGAGCATAAAATGACATTAGATTATTTTCTTGTTCGTTCTGTCTTGTTGTCCTCACTTTATTGAAGAATTTTACGTTTTCTGTTTATACTGTTATTGTTTGTTTGGAGACATTTGAAATGAGTATAACGTCTTGTTCAGTATCATTAAAACCACATAACAAATGAAAAGCAATCGTTAGTGAAATGTCGTCCCTTTTCACCCTTAAACTATAGGCCGAGTGAAAAGTGAAAAGTTTAATGTTGCGAGGCTGTGTTAAATCCCTAAATGCGACCATTAAATTAGAAAAATTGAAGACGTTGTAAGAGAAGTATTTAAGGGCAAGTGTTATGACTTTTATGATTCTTCGTAATTTTATACCATGCCAGTTTTGCTATAAAACAAGTTTTACCATGAAAACAGAAGGATTATCGTAAAGAAAGCGTCTAAAAAAAATAATTGATTGGAGCTTCTTTGTCTTTCAATAAATTGCTATTTAAGGTTGATCGTTTTATAATGCAAATAAGGATTGTATTTAATTATTATCAATTAAATCCTCAGGAACCAGGCATAAGGTTTTTATTCAGAGGATAAAATCATTAGCTTTATAACAAGGATTATTTTGAAGTTGCCTTGTAAGGTGCCGTCATCTTAAAAGATCCAACAGGACGGAAAACTGCATCAAATTAAAACGAATGTGGAAAGTAGGAAAAGTGGACTGAGAGGTGGGTGGAGTTTGCCAGTGAAGGCTTGGAAAAGGAAAGAAAAAAGAGAACAGAAACTGAGATAAACATTCTAATGTATTGAAGCAAATCCACAAATAAAAATTTTTGCAGTCGATCATTACTTGGAAATCAAAAATGAAAAAATGAAAGAATTACGACATGTATCCATCTGTCAATAACCGGTTGACTTCATGACGTTTACTCTGAATGCAAAGGTAAACACAAACTTTATGCATTGTGACAATTGAACCGTATCGGTTTGAGGGACAGTGAAGATAGCTAAAGGTAAAATATGACATTATATGTTAATTGTTTTGTTCCCTCTGTGTTTTGTACTCAGTTTATTCAAGCAACTTCAGTACGTATAAATGTTTGCTCTTTATACTGTTATTGTTTCTTCGGTAGCATTTTGAAGTTTGAAAGAACACACTAATGGCGAAAATAAAAGCACTTCTTTGCGAAATACTTTTCAACTGTAGGTCGAGTGAAAAGAACATGGTTTTGTGCCTTACGAGTCTGTGTAAGATTCCCTGTTTTGTGCTTGTACATACATTTATACCACGCCAGTGTGTAGTTAAAACATTTAGCATGAAAGCACAAGTATTTTTCTAAAGCATAAAGAAATCATTTTTAAAAAATAATATATTTTTGGTTCTTCGTTTTTCAATAAATAGCTACTCTAAGTTGATCGTTTTATAATGCAAATAAGGATTACATCTAATTATTATTGTAAACCCCAGGTAGCAGGCATAACTTCATTCACAGGATAAAATCATTAGCTTTACAGCAATGATTATTTTGAACGTTGTCTCAGTGCATTATGTCATTGTTAAAGGGCGGAAAATTGCAGCAAACGAATGTTGAAAGTAGTAAAAGGTGAAGGAAATCTAGAAAAAAGTGGACAATCAGCCAGTTAGGCCATAAAAAAGAAATAAATCGAACAGAAACTAAAAAACAAGTAATCTAAAGAAGGGTCTACGTACTCCATGAGGAATTGAACCAATAGTTAGCAGTTCGGGATAGAATGGCCACATGCAAAAAAATCACATGTTCACTTGTCAGTTAAAAAACTTGTGAATCAATTAACTCTGTCTTTAAAGTCAGAAGTGAACAAAATATTTTGACATTTTGGAAAATTGCATTTTGAACTGGATTTATTTTGGGGGACAGTAAAGACAAGTAATTACAAAATGACATTTTATTATTGTTTGGGTTCGTTCTGTGTCGTTGTCGTCACTTTTTACAAGCAGTTTATGCCTTTTTTTAGCTTTTACATTCTTACTGTTTATTTATTTGAAGACATTTTAGCATTTGAATTGAATATTATGTCTTGTTTAGTACCAAGCTATAAACTATAATTCTTGCAGAATATTATACCTCTTGGCAAGGGCACAGGTCTAAGGTAATGAGGAGTTTGTTTTTGAAATCCCTAACTGCAACTATTCAAATGAAAGACATCTTAAAATTAGTTCTTTTTCCTGTGGTTTGTTGTATCCCTTATACACAATTATCCATTTCCTAATTACCTTTGGCCTAGTTTCCAAAGCAAGGCATCGTCCACTGCCTTTCATATGAAATGTATATGAATCGATTTGAGTCGGGCCTCGCTTGTATAAAGGCAATTCGATTACTATATCATTTTTTGTAGGTTATCATGCTTCTTGACACGAAAGAGCTTCATATCGAAGGCTGAACTGTTAGAAACAACAGTCAATTTAATTTGCAAGTAACTTCTTACTTATTAAAATAAGTAATAAAGCCCCTGAATGAGTTAAACCATCAAAGCTGCATTTACTTACAGAGTTAAAAAGAATTTTACAGGTGTTTTATTAAAATAAAAGACATTTGCTATTTAAATAGAAGGATAGAATGAAAAGAGCAATCACAATAGCATTTGAAATGAAAAAAAATTTTTTTCAGCAGGTTTGCTAATAAAGTTGATGGTGTTTAAACCATGAAAACAGATTGATTGGAATAAGAAAAACATTTTACACGAAATAATTAATTGGGTGTAGTTCGTTTTAAGATAATAGCCGTTTCAGGTTATAATGTAAATAGGAATTATATCTCTTTATTTTCATGAAGTACCCCAGGTTGCAGGCATAATTTCTTGCATCACCTGCTTTTTAACAACAGTCATGCCGGGAACGTTATCTTCCAAAGCGCAATCTTTAGAAATTCAAAGGGCAGAAAGCTGGAGCAAGCGAATGCTGTAAAAAGTGAATTAAGGAGAAAGAAAAATAGAACAAGGAAAAGAAAAAAGCTTAAATAAGAAAATCAGCGAAATGGTACTCAATAGTCATTCTCACAGATGTCTTTTAATTTGAAATTAAGGACCGAGAAAATATTGATCTGTATTAGTTAAATGATTATTAATAGGGGTATCAAGGCTTCGTTCTTCAATCAGATTGACGTTTTGTAATTAAAAAAAAAGATTATACACTGCTGGCAAATTATCGTTTAATCCCCGGGGTAGGAGGCATAACCTCTATTCAGAGAATAAAATAATTAGCGTTATAACAATCTTTTGTTTAAGCTGAACTTTGTCTTAAAAGATCCAAAGCAACTGAGAAAATGGGGAAAGGGGGAAAAAAGAAACAAAGAAAACTGCTAAAAGCATTATAATAAAAAATACAAAATGTTCTAACGCATTTAGTAATACTCCTAGTCACTTTATGCTGGGTATCCTATAATGGACTAACATCCCATCCAGGGGGGAGTAGTAATACTCCTAGTCACTTAATGCTGGGTATCCTATAACGGACTAGCATCCCATCCAAGGGGGAGTTGTAATGCTCCTAGTCACTTAGTGCTGGGTATCCTGTGATGGACTAGCATCCCATCCACGGGGAAGTAGTAGTGCTCCTAGTCACTTAATGCTGGTTATCCTGTGATGGACTAGTAACCCATCCAGGGGGGGAGTAGTAATACTCCTAGTCACGTTATGCTGGTTATCCTGTGATGGACTAGTAACCCATCCAGGGGGGGAGTAGTAATACTCCTAGTCACTTAATGCTGGGTATCCCGTAATGGACTAGCATCCCATCCAAGGGGAAGTTGTAATACTCCTAGTCACTTTATGCTGGGTATCCCGTAATGGACTAGCATCCCATCCAAGGGGAAGTTGTAATACTCCCAGTCACTTAGTGCTGGGTATCCTGTGATGGATTATCATCCCATCCAGGGAGGAGTAGTAAGTTTAGAAACTGGAAAGACCACAGCGACAAGGCGTTGAGAGTTGCCGGATCTTAAGTAGACCTGGATCAGTAAAACATTTGAAGTAAAAAAATATACGGAACGACTGATCCTTACGGCAGTTAAAGAAACGAAGACACAGAAGACGAAATACGTAAAGCAAAAAAATGTATGAAACAAAAAATGTATGTAATACTCCTAGTCACTTAATGTTGGGTATCCCGTAATGAACTATCGTTCCATCCATGGGGGAGTTGTAATGCTCCTGGCCACTTTATGCTGGGTATCCTGTGATGGATTAGCATCCCATCCAGGGTGGAGTAGTAATTCTCCTAGTCACTTTATGCTGGGTACCCTGTGATGGACTAGCATCCCATCCAGGGGGAAGTAGTAGTGCTCCTAGTCACCTTATGCTGGGTACCCTGTGATGGACTAGCAACCCATCCAGGGTGGAGTAGTAATTCTCCTAGTCACCTTATGCTGGGTACCCTGTGATGGACTAGTATCCCATCCAGGGTGGAGTAGTAATTCTCCTAGTCACCTAATGCTGGGTATCCTGTGATGGACTAGCATCCCATCCAGGGTGGAGTAGTAATTCTCCTAGTCACCTCACTTGATGACTCAATGAAGTCATTGATCATTCGTCATTGTCTCGATACAAAGTCCATTACAGTTGATCCACGTCACGCGTGAACGGAAACCTCAACACGTGATCCGAGTCTTCAAATAAACAAGCTACTTTCAGTGACGTAACGGAGATCATAAGGGAAATATTGAAGATCTCATTGAAATTTCCGAAAATGGCTTCTATCTTTGTAGAAGCAAGGGGTTGTGACGGGACAAATCTTTGTTTTATCGAGAGACCGCGTTATTTTCTGGGTTCGCTTCCCGTCAGTGGTTCAAAAACGTTTTAGACGACTAGAAGGAGGTGAAATTATGAGCGCTTACCATTTGAATGGAATTTTCAGTGGATTTTTTGGACAAATGGAACTGCACCTTTTCTCACCAAGAAAACGGAACGGATTGAGCCGTATCATTTGATTCGAAGTTTCGGATGCAAGTGCTTTCCCGCGCCATTAAGCTCAAAAGCTCGAATCATGAAAGCAAAAGTAAAACACAAGAACCGACGGCCAAAACTTAAATCTTTCTCACCTTGAGTGCTACAATTGTGTTGCAAGAAGTCTGTTGACAGTAGCCGCGAGAATAAAACAACTGTCACGTCACGAACGGTTTGGAACAGTAAAGATTCATCACTTAAATCCGCCGTCATGGGCATTGCTGTCCTCTCGGAAATAGCCTGGCACTGGTAATTGTGGACAAATGGTACAGAAATTTCCGGGAATTCCGGTAAAAGCGAGAAAAAGGAATACCTCGAAAGGTATTACCTTTTTTCCGAAAACATTCCACCGGAATGAACCGTTCCATTTGAATTCTCCCCGGAATTACCGGGTTTTCTGTACAAATGGTAAGCGCTCTATGTCAATTATTTTGCTGACGCGTGATTCCTGTTTCAACCGAACGAGAACAAACCTTGGAGCTGAACGCTTGTGTAAGAACGGTAGCTCCGAAGGAAGCGGACGAAAACCAAGATACAACTGCCGTGTCAAGCAATTACTGATGACAGTTTTTCCTAGTTGCGAGGTTGATTAAAGACAAAGCCGACGCTTCGTCCACAGTTAACCAAAGCGTAATGTGAGTTGTTTGTATGGAGCTGAAATTCGATCCAAAATGTAAATGGTCAGTTTTCCGTGCAAAATACCTAAAAAGCGAAATAGAGTTTGAAGACCATTACCTGATGTGTGTTTGCTGTGTTTTTGCCACTTTTCCGAGCTTCTGGAGGCCGTTTGGGGCGATTTTCTGTTCAACGGTCGATGCGACATCTGTCAAAGTAAAGCCAGTACGTGACAAGACGTCGCTTCGACCGTTAAACAGAATATCGCCCCAAACGGCCTCCAGCAGTTCGGAAAAGCGGTAAAGACACAGCAAACACACAACAGGTAAGAGTTTTCAAACTCTATTTTGATTTTTAGGTATTTTCCACGGAAAACAGCCGATTATTTTCAATCGAATTTCAGCTCCATACAAACTCTCATATTACGCTTTGGTGACCTGTGCTTCGTCTATTGCATAACCTACTGCTCAGCAATCTTTCGCGATTTTCCCATCCACATATCCTAGGTTTCGCTAGTTTGAACAATTCAATAGATTCTACATGCAACGTCGTCTGAAAGTTTAGAAGGATAACTTCGTCTCCCTTGACTGAAAGCCTCACATGTACTGAACGTTTCATGATGTCGAATGATACAATAAACAGCGCCAGGAGTTGCACCAGCTGCTGTGGAGATCGCTTTCGGTTCCTCTCCAGTCAAATAACGATCAATTATTCGTCTCCTCGTTTCCTTGTGGAGAGGCCTACATGGCCTGTTCTTCCGACCTAAGGCATTAACATAACCAGGTCTGAACATTTCGAAAAATCTGTGACAGATTCGAAATCTCCTTTCGATTTTCGAATTCCCCCTCTGAATCTCAAGAAACACAAGGCGAATGCCCAAATATGGAGAACGTGACTCGTCACGTTGTTTGGAATTTTAGAGTTTCCGTTCACGCGTGACGTGGATCAACTGTAAAAATGAGTAGCTATATCTCGATTCAAAGTCGATTCTAAATGTAACCCAAGTCGATTATATACAGAATTGAAGTTGTGTGACTGTGCCCAGTCGAAATTTATGACTTGTATCAAAACGACTAGGAAGGGTATTATTTGTCCGTGGGAATATAACTACGAGATGGTGAAGAATATCACATCCTTATATTTTACTGGAAATTTTTATAAATCGGATCATGGAAGATTCGCTTTTAATCCGTAGATGTGGGTTCCGAAAAAGAAAACTACCAAGATAGCACCGAAGCTTATTCGTTGCAATGGATACAAAACACTGGGGTCTCTTCATACAGAAGATTGTGATAAACATTCAGCCAATAAACAGTCATTTAATCACTAGATCTTTTAAACTCGCAATAGACGATGTTTTGAGGTACAATCCTCCGTTGAAATGAAAGTCGAACTCAGCAAAAGCGACAAAAATACAGCCAAAAACACAAGCGAAAGCGGCAAAAACAGAAATTACTCAACAGTAAGGTTTTTTAAAACTACATTTTGATTGCTTGTGGTGAGAACATTGCATAAGTTACACCCTTATAGGGTCTTATAGCAATTGCAAAGTCATGGATCCTGGTAGATTCCTTAAAAATCCATGTTAAGTTTTAGTTTTCCTGGTGGAGTGGACCAAGAGAAAATAAGGGGACAGAGAGGGATACTGCCAGTCCAGGCTTTGGGATATGTCAAGTTCTGTAAAGTTATTTTAAGACGGCCATTTGGAACTGAAGTCTGTTTTCTGGTCGTCCGCATAAAGACAACCTCGATCTGGTGTTTGAAGAACCATTCAAAATTTTGCTTCTAATGGGGGACCAAGTGGTGTTACGTTTTGTCGATGAAAACGACTTCGAAAAACAAGGGAAATGGTATTTATGCCGACGTTTCGGGAAACAGACTTCCGTTCAAAAACCAATCTATAAATAACTTTTGTGGAATTGGCATATCCCATGCAGCCAGCGCCCTCAGAATCCCTCTGTGTCCCCTTATTTTCTCTTGAGTGGACCCTTTGCAGTTTGCCGAAACTTTGCCAGCTGTCTAAAGACATGATCTATTGTAGAATCAAGAGAAAAACTTTTGATGTCTTTTTTTAGATCAAATTAACGTGTAGTATTTAATCTATCATTTCTGATAAAGCTATAAGCGTTACACTTTGGTCACACTCAGATGCAATCAGTCGGTTCGGCGAAAACAGATGGTGTAGTCTACAGGATTCCGTGTGACTGGCGGAAAAGTCTCCATCGGGGAAACAGGGAGGTCTATGCAAGGAAGAATTAAGAAGCATGACAGGGATATATCCCACTACCCCGTGATCAAACCCTGCTCTTTCCTAGCCCGCCCATTAGACCGGCTCCTACCCGCTTCCAAACAAGTTTATTCATCGAGACTGTCTATGGTACCCGCATAGAGTTAAGGAAGCTATTAGTATCAGACCTCACTCACATAACATCGACAGGGACAACAAAATCGAAATTCTCGAAGCGTGGATACCCACGATCAAGAAACGCAACCAGTCAACCTTATCGTATGATGAGTAAGCACTAAGCATTCGAAACGTTGGGGATTAATCTCAAGTGATTATATCGTGAGACAAAGGATAATATACTTTATTACATAAAAACCTCTGTCCTTAATATGTAAAACATAAAAAAATATTTCAACTGTAAAATTGGCAAGCATACATTTCTCTGGATCATTTCAAATTAACTGAATCTTAAATCAACGAAAGTATTGACTTACATAGAAAATCACAGCCAGCTTATGCTAAACAAATCTATTCTAAAATCTGAATACGATGATTTTCGAGGTCGGTCACAACTATCCTACCATCATCAAGGTCTGCTGTAGAGATTGGATAGCTTAAGTCCCGCGCCTTGCTGTTATTTGTTTCAAACTTTGTGACGAATATTCCGCTCAAATGGAACACCTGGACACTGTGATTCTCCTTGTCACAGACCATCAGGTGCCCTGCCTTGTTGACTGACGGGCACCGAGGTCCATTGAACTCCCCATACCCGTCCCCCTTCTTGCCAAACCTATAAAGAAAATTTTCCTCCCTGTCCAGGACTTTGATACAAATGATCACTAGTATCTGACACTATAAGAAAGCTACCATGCTGGATGCAGTGAATGGGTTTTGTCAAAGAGCCCTCTGCACCAATTTTATGCAAAAGTTGACCATCATTTGAAAAGATCTTAAGAGGCAATGTCCACTAAGACCGAGCGAAATCAAAAATATGTGGCACACGATGAAAAATCAAAATTCTCCGTTTTTCGTCCAGAGATACCTTATGGTAGCTCTAGAAACGTGGCGGCATTTTTTGTTGAGAAACTATTTTAAACCTCCAAAAAATTAAAAAACCCTTACTGCACTACGTGTCTCTACAAACACCCCGAATAAACGCGAATCATACCTTCTCGTAACCTTCGCTCTGTTTAATTCGCGTCATGGAAAAAACCTATTTTGAGCTTAGAAATTTGCTGTTGAAGAGTTTACAAGTAATTTGAGTCAAGTTATACTTTCGATGATCTATTTTCAAGGTCATGACAGGCTGTTGAAAACCACTAAAATTCGCTTGTTTTGAATTCTCAATTTGGCGCATTTTTTCAAGAGAAAAGTTCCCTCCCCGGTAAAACACCGAATCACTTGAAATTCAGAATTCTTGAAAGAGGGAATGCCGTTCTTAAACCAGGTTTAAAAATTAGTTTCGGGCTTTTTATCAGCACCGAGTACAAACGCTCTCAACATCCCGATAATTACAACATCAACACGTCAACAGTTGGCACATACCTCCGACCAAATAACCGAAAATGTGGACATTTCTTCTATTTTGGTCGGTATTCTGTTGTAATCCACAGCGAAAAGGTAATGTCTAGCTCACCTGAATATGGTATTGTCTAAATATCAGGCTCTGTGCCTACTCTTTCATAATAACCATCTTGACGTCCGGGGTCAACAACATCACTGAAGCATCGCGTATTGGCAATCAACCCAAATGACTTATTTCCATTGCGCCTTTTATTAGAAAAAGAACCTTCAGAAATAAAATGATTTTACCTTATTTGAACTTCAAAACAGTTTTCTCCTATAAGACGTCTTTTCTGTATTCGTTGCAAAATTTCGAAACGATAATTTCTTGCCGAAAGCTCACAAGCCTGTTTAGTTTGAGTCACGCAACAAAATGTCACGCACTGGACTTGACCTGACGTCAGGTTTGACCTTGGGAACGGTGATTTGGAGGGGGAAATGCACAGGAAACAACAACAAGAAAAAACAAGCAAGAAAAAAAGAAACCAACAAACAAGGAACAAAAACAAAGCAATGAGAACTTTGAAAACCTGTGGACTTAAGGACCGATTACCGTAAACTGCCGCTTATAGGCCCTGGGCTTACCGTATACAACTTCGTAGGGGGTTTCGGGTGGGTTTATAATCGGAAGGGCTTATATCGGGGCGGGGGGGTTATAAGCGGAATAAGAAAAACGTTTCTAAATGAGCCACAGCAGTGTTGATCGAAATACGTATTGAATTTACCAGTTTTTAATTGACCTTTAAAACGTCATAATAAATGGAATTCATTTCAATTTTAACAACAAAATCAAAACTGTAACAACACGAACGTAAACAGAACGTAACAAAACAGAAGCTCAGAGTTCATCTTCGCAGTGTTTTGTGAGAGTGCTTAATATTAAGGAAACAGGGAAAACTAGAGGGGGGCTAATATTCGGGGGGGGGGGGGCTTATAACCGGATGTATCTTTTTGTTTACAGGTAGATGGGCCTATAACCGTGGGCTTGTAAGTGGGGGGCTTATAAGCGGCAGTTTACGGTATTTATATATTTATGACTATCATTAGAAGCAATGAAGCCTTGCCAAAACCTTGCCTGTTACTAGGGCTTTGAAAAAGAGATTATTAAATATTAGGTCTCTATGCATTAGTCTTCAAAAATTGGTCAAGACAGGAGTAAGAAAGTGAAAATGTATGTTGAGTTTACTCAAGCACAAAACAGGGGTGTGGCCAGGGGTGCCGGAACCGTCCTTTTCGTTCTTTATAAGCTTATGAAACCATTTTATGGCAAACCTAGTGGATTACACTTCTATGCATAAAACGCAAAGTTGAGTTTCAAACACAACTCATGTTGAAACTCATCATGACAAGGAGTCCTAATGTTCAGGGCTCTTTGTTGTTTTCCGCCTGATCTTCTGGGCAGTGCAGGTGACGAAGGTGGAGAACCATCCTTGTGACGAATGGCTAACGCTCGAAACGTCAGCTCTCAATCTCTTCACGGTGGCTCAATCTACCTTATCACCTCAGTTGATAAATACAAAGTTTTGTGTTTCGCTTCCCCACCGACGCAGCATCACAGTTCCTCTAGAAACTAACCCCCTTCTTTGTCAGGTGACAGTTGGTTGTGCGATATTTCTCTGCCTTCTTACGGTTGAGGAGAACGAGCTCGGTTTCGCTTAGAGCACTGCTATGGACGGTAGACCATCTGATGACAGGGCCTTAGATTTCGGCGCAGATATTGGTCTTATAGGTCCCACGCCATATGCTCTTCATGCACAGATGGATTCCTTCTTTGAAAAACTGTATATTCGACGGTGTGCTCACACCATTGATCTTCCAAGTGGCCACTAAAGGGCTTTTAATGGACGCGCACAGGGTGACACTTAACATGCTTAAGGATCTTGATATCGTGTCCGGAGTTTAGGAGGATAAATGTATCCGATTTATTAGTCTCCGCCGGCCTTGCGGGTCGCAGGCTCCCTTCCCTCCATGGGGAGGGAAGGTAGCCAGGAGTTTGAACACCACGTCCAGCTCTGCTCTTAGTACTACTGCGCCAACTGTGGTGGCCCTGCAGGCCCTCCAGTGAGAGCAGCCAGCGTTGTCTTACCGGAAGCTGACTGTCTTCAGGGCTGGTATGGTGGTGTTAATCTGCTTAATGACTTCTGCCATCACAACGAGGAATGCACGAAAGTGGGCATGAGAAAAAAGTGTACTTACCAGGCCCCACTGGAACGAAGACACCGATGTATTGCAAAATAGCTTTGGACTCCGCCTTTCCAATTCCACGGTCTGCTTTTCTCACTTTCCCGTTCGAGGCATACTTAGACAGCCCTGGTAGAACTCAACATGACCAACGTCGATTAGTTCCCTCTGCGCTGGCCAATCCCCAGACAAGAGCGATGGGCATGGGCTTGGTAAATGGTCCATGTTTAGAATACCAATTAAAATACTATTGCGCGTGCCAAAATCAACGAAACTCAACTTCTGAGTGGATTTCGCTGATTCCAACGCTGCAAGTGTAACCCGAAAAGTCTTTTCTTTTTACAACTGGAACAGCAACTGCTCGTTCATATCGCTTATCAGAGGCACACACGCCTGCAACTACAACTTTCGTGATAAGTTGTTGGGAAGGTTTGACCATCAACAGAATTTTAGTAAGATTTTATTCATCTTGTCTAAATATGCCGTCAGAACTTAGTATCTGTATAATAACTACATAACTACAGCAAAACTAAGATATTGTTAACGGGTACACACCAGAGGCTTGCCCGCGTTGATAACTTTACGGTTAAGGCAAAGGACACTGTCCTGTCACGAGTTTATCAATTTAAGTATCTTGGGGTTGTACTGGATCCGTGCCTCTCATGGAATGATCACGTGGATTACATCGGACGTAAAGTGTCTGCAAGACTCGGTATGCTTCACAGAGCACGTAAGGTCATTTCGCGGGAGTCGTGCATAACTCTTTACAACGCCATGGTACTCCCAATATTTGACTATTGTGCCACTATATGGGACTCCTGTGGCAGGACCAATTGCGATTACTTAGATAAACTACATAGACGTGCCGCCAGCATTATTGAGGGAAACAAAGTCTCTCAGCCACAGGTTGCGCAGGTATTTAGTTGGCCCTCACTCCAGTCCCGCCGGGACTATCTGAAATGCATGCCAGTTTTTAAATGTTTACATAACCTGGCTCCACCCTATCTGCTTAAGGAATTTCACCATTCACGCGAATTTCACGATTATAATACGCGCCATAGAGATTTGCTGCGTCCGCCTTTTGCGAAAACATCTAAGTATCAGGGCTCCTTCAGGGTTAGCGGAACTAAAATATGGAACAGCCTCCCGTTGAAACTGAGGAGGGTTCCGGAATTAACAAGGTTTAAGTCGGGCCTCAAAAAGCTTTTTAAATCTAGCTGAATTTACCCCCATCGCTTACAGTAATTGAGTGTTACTATGTAAAGAGCGGCTCTCTGTAACTTTCACCTAGGACCATGCAAGATAGAAAAATCGAAAATTGCCAAACTTTGTCACAATAAAGGTCTTCCCAAACCATTTATAAAAATATAAGTTTTAATTTATTCCGGTAGATATTTTACCGTTAAGGCGACTTTATCATTCCGATGGCTCGGGAGCGAGTAAAAACGGCTTGAAAGTGTCACTTAAATCAACCGCTCGTCTTGAATTGCGAAGACAGCAATATCAATATCAAAGCCATGTAGTATAAGTAGGATATTCCCTTGTCATGTGTGCTTTGTCAAATTTGAATTCGATCGAGTCCAGAATTTTTGAGAGATTTTTAAAATTTAACCGTTTCGAGCGGCATAGTCGCACGCTAAAAAATGTTGAAATTCAGGACCAAAAAAAGCACTCTGGTATATGGCTTTCGCAGGTGAGACTACACTTGTTGGAATAAGCAATCTTTCCTCTACGATTTGATGAAAAAAAATTTTTGGGTAAATGAAATGGTAAATTTTGGGAGCGCTTTAACTACACCCTATTTTCCAAGCGAATACGACCTTTTGACCCTGACAGGCGGGGAAATAATGACCAGCGTTTTCAAATAACACGCGCTAATTCCATCTTTTTTAAAACAAGTATCACAATGTTTGGTACTTACTAATTAATAGAGCCTCAAATAAAGTCATCAGCCGAAAACAGGACAGGTTTTCGCTAGCAAATACGCTTTTTGGTCAAGGCAAACTTTGGTTGTTGGTGATTAACATCGGCAAATTTGCATAAATTTGAAACATTTTTCTTTCACAACAAACTCGCTTTTCTGCCCTCAGTTTTTTTCAAAAGAGTGGTGAAGAAAACCAATAAAGTGTTACCCAACTATTTATAAAGCAAATCGTACCTTAATGACTCTTTTTTGATGAAGAAAGGTCGAGATTTCTTCTGGCCGCCCGTGACAACCGTCGGACATTTTTGGGTGGTCGCGAAAACGTTGCTGTCACGCAACATACACTGGTCTTAAATTACAAACCAGAGAGGTCCCATCCTGGCTTTTACCGTGCTATTTTGGAGCCACACATACGATCCTCGATTTAAAAGTGTGGACAGTTCACAGAAAGACAAGGCAGCAGAAAAGGCTCGGATGCTATTGAAAGTACTCAACAACTTGCAACATATAGAGCCGGTGAGGAGAGGGGATGAGAGGAAGGGCATATAAAAGCGACGCGATTGATCATCGGACATGTTAAAAGGACTTCCTGAGATGAAATGCCTGGATTTTTATTATTGCTTTTTTTCTTTGCTATCCTGCGGCAGAATCTGTCCGATGTTTTTTCCTACTCTTGTCTCCTGGAATATTGTCTGGCTACCATCTCTGGGCATGACTCGTTTTTTGTTTGTTTGTTTTCTTTGTGTGTGTGCTTTTTGGTTGCTGTTGTTTACCCCAAAAAGTGCCACTTTTCTAAATAGAAGTGCCTGTGATAAATTTAATGCTGATGGTTTTATTTTTAACCATTCTAAACAAAAAAAAATATCAATTATAGGGGTATGCGGGGCCCGCTTGCCCTAAAAACATTTCCTGATAAACAAACGTAGATGACCCCAAGCCTTTTTTTTTTACCTCCGTTTTTAGTGTTGCGAACACTAGGTAATGAAAAACTGTCTTGCGGGTGTGCTTCAATGGCTTCCACGATACTGCCTACGTCGACTACATATATACCGTATTTTCTCGATTAAACGCCGGGGGGCGTTTATTTAAAACTCGGCCTCGTAGACCCGGCGTTTATTCGAACCCGGCGTTTCGGGGCCCGGCGTTTATTTATTAAATGCATTTTCAGTATTGGAAGTTGATTTAACCAAGAACAAAATTTCAGCAAAAACGTTTAAAAACTTTGTTTCATCTAAGTGAATCTGGTAAGTTATTTATAAAACAAAAAAAAGATAAAAAAAACATCATTGACAGAAACAGGGATTGAACTCTTCTCAACGTTACGTTTCTCGGCGTGCATGAAACACGGATGAAGTGTATCGGTAACTGCTCGACAGCAAATGTACTGTGAAAGAAATTTTGAACAAGGTGGTGGCGAGGTTCCATCTCCATCAGTTCTGAGAAAGGCAAAATTATGGAACGGTTCAATTGCAAGAAACTGCTGGAGAAACGCTGGAGAGACCCTAGAGATCATCCTTGCTTGATGTACAAGCCTGCAGAAAAGTTACCATGATTTAAAAGAGATTGATACGATACCTGATGCGTCGTTTGTTTCATCTGTTTTAATAGAAGTACTTTTGTAAAGGTAGTTTGGTTTAAATTTACGTGTATAAATTCAAATATAATGGTAGAAAGAGGACTAGTATGCAGTCACGACACGTAATCCTGATTTAATACTGGCCCATCTCGAATAAACGCCGGGACCTCAAATAAACGCCGGGACCCCGAATAAACGCCGGGGTCGTTTGTTTTAAACCCGGCCCTGTGGACCCGGCGCTTATTTGAACCCGGGCGTTTATTCGGGGTCCGGCGTTTAATCGAGAAAATACGGTATATAAACGGCTGCTATATAAATAGTCAGCCAAGAACACTGGCGTATGGTTTGAAAATGCCCTTTCTATGAATAAGCAAGTGAATTAACTGTACAAAACAGCTTTCTATCATCTACGTAATCTAGTTACTACCACAAAGTTCCTGTCACACAAAAACTGCGGTATACTAATACACACCTTTGCAACTTCTCGGATCGATTGCTGTAATTCTCTACTATCTACCCTACCACATAATTTGCTGCAAATTGGACCTAATTATTTGACGGACCTAAATATTTAACGGACACTTCACTTGGACAGCTGCAGTTTTTCTTACAGGATCTCCAGCGGATTCCAAACCTTTCCCGGTGTCGCGGGCATATTGTCAAACCCAAACAAACTTCATTGACCTCAAAAATGCCTTTAAAAATCAGAAAAAAAAAACAGTTCCGAGCATCGTCAAACATCAGAATCTATGCCAAGCTACATTGAGTTTTCCTGTCTTCGTTACTTTATGTCAAAAGGAGTATATCCCTTGGAAGTATTCATCCACCCTAGCTGCCAAATATGTCTCATTGTAACAGGCGGGTATCTTGACAGAATTTTTAATTTGGGCGGTGCATAACTTCGTTTACTCCTCACTTATCTATGGATGTACCCCAAGATGGAGAGAGGGGTATTGCGCCCGAGGTGATAACAAATGGTGGATACCAGGAGTTATTGCATTATCTCGCTTCAGTAATACCGGCAAGATTTTCGTGCAACGTGTCGCACAACAAGAATACGTTACAAGTTGAGAGTGTTCTCACCTATACACGCAACAAATCTTTATTTTTCGAAAAGTAGAAGCAACTAACTTTCTGCAACCTGAACATGCGACGCGGAGGTGATAATAAGCGCAACATCGTTGCGCGAATAGTTGCACGAATGTTTTCCGTATTATTTGGCCCTTAGGCAAGATTTTACAACTCCTGGTGGCGGCATGTACAGTTGTATCCAAGCTAAAGACCGAGCGCAAAACATTACATATTTCTTGGTGCTCGCGCCGGAAAATCCACGCTTTCGGCACTTTGCGCCAAGCGAGTCAACCTTTTTCGGAAGATTTGTGCCTCCACCGGTTTTCTTTTTCTTGTCCTTTCTTTTCTTAGTTTAAGGCAGAGAAAGAGAGCGAACAGCAAAAAGTATTTTGCGCAAACAGTTGAGAAGGGCTTCAAATTCCCAACGTTAATCAAACTTCAGTTCTTTGGAGAAGAAAATTAATAAAAAGATAGCTTCTTGTAAGAACCTTACCAGATCCCATATCAGAGTGCACAAACCTCACGCTATTTCAGACCAAAATGGTTAAAATCTATACCCTATTTCAGATCAAAAAGGCTAAAAAACCATACCCTTTGGCGCAACACATACCAACATAGCTTATATAAGGGAGTACCCCCCCGGGGGGGGGGGGGCACAAACCTCACCCTATTTCAGACCCAAATGGTCAAAATCTATACCCTATTTCAGACCAAAAAGGCTCAAAAACCATACCCTTTGGCGCCACTTCTTCTTATTAAACTCTCGCTATCTCGGGACCGTACTGAGAGAATATTGCCCTCAGTCTTTGTTGTACGACCTCGGGCAATATTCTCCCAGTACGGCCCTCGCTCTCAGTTAACTGAGAAATAAGTAACACACTGGACATTCCGCTGGGTTGTCTGAACTAACCCCACAACTTCCCCCAACTATTTCCGAATACCCACACAAAGCCATGGTAGTTTATGAGGTTTGACAGATTGGTGGCGTTCCAAACAGTTAAACCCACGTGCAAGATTTGTGTCGCGATTTTTTGACACGAGGCATGTTTGTTACATTATGATTGTGGAAGTACTTCGCAACTTCAGGTATAATGACCGGTAACTTTATTTGGCTCTTATTTTTCTTTGGTTAAGAGAGATAAGAGAGAGAATTTTACATTCTACAGTACTAATTCTATAAAGACTGCTTTGTATTTTTAAACAATTCATTGCACTAGAGGCAAAGTTTTAGACATCTCTTTTGTTTCTCGTCCATTCCTGCACATTGGAGATTCGCTGTTTACGATAACAGCTGACAGCTGTTTGCATTTTGCCTGGCCATGTGGTTTTGTAATCTAAGACCACTGTGTATTGCGTGACTGTACATCCATCATTTACCCAAAAATGTTCAACGGTTGTCATCAGTTGTTACGGGCGGCTACTAGAAATCTCGTCAGTTCTTCACAAAATATGGTTATTAAGGTACGATTTGCTACATAGATAGTTAGGTAATGCTTTACTGTTTTTTTTGGCATTTTTACTTTAGAAACAATGAAGGTAAAAAACGAGTTTTTTGTGAAAAACAAATGTTTCAAATTTATGCAAATTTGCCGATGTTAATCACTGACAACCAAAGTTATTTGCTAGCGAAAACGTGTCCTGTTTGCGGCTGATGACTTTATTTGAGGCTCAATTAATTAGTAAGTGCCAAACATTGTGGAACTTTTCTCTAAAAAATGGAATTAGCGCGTGCTATTTGAAAACGCTGGTCATTACTTCCCCGCCAGTCAAGGTCAAAAGGTCGTCTTCACTTGGAAAATAGGGTGTAGATAAAGCGCTCCCAAAATTTACCATTTCATTTACCCAAAAATTTTTTTTCATCAAATCGTAGAGGAAAGATTGCTTATTCCAACAAGTGTAGTCTCACCTGCGAAAGCCATATACCAGAGTGCTTTTTTTGGTCCTGAATTTCAACATTTTTTAGCGTGCGACTATGCCGCTCGAAACGGTTAAATTTTAAAAATCTCTCAAAAATTCTGGTTTTGATCGAATTCAAATTTGACAAAGCAAACATGACAAGGGAATATCCTACTTATACTACATGGCTTTGATATTGATATTCCTGTCTTCACAATTCAAGACGAGCGGTTGATTTAAGTGACACTTTCAAGTCGTTTTTACTCGCTCCCGAGCCATCAGAATGATAAAGTCGTCGCAACGGTAAAATATTGACCGAAATAAACTGAAACTTATATTTTTATAAATGGTTTGGGAAGACCTTTATTGTGACAAAGTTTGGCAATTTTCGATTTTTCTATCTTGCATGGTCCTAGGTGAAAGTTACAGAGAGCCGCTCTTAATACTTTTGTAATCTGAAATTCTGTATTTTGTAAAATGTTATTTGTAAGTAAATTTATGTTAAACAGAGCCCCATTCAAACCAGCCTCGCTGAACTGGGCACCTCTGTCTAAATATTGTTTAAATAAAAAAAAAAAATTCGCCGGTCCCCCCCCCCCCCCGCCCCGTTTCAATGTTGAATGTTTGCCAGACAATACAGCAGAAAAAAAGTCCGTTGAAATCCAACATTGAAAAGGGGGAGGGGAGGGAAACAAAAGCATGGTAAAATGTGACAACCTTTCCAACAAAATTGGCTAAGGTTGTAGTTTCTGAAAAGAATAAGTGACCTCTATTCGCAGCCAAGGGAGATTATGGTTTGATTGGCTACTGTACTCGGTGACAGGGGTCCTGACTGCGAGAACTCCAAAGAACCTATCCTTTTACGATGGCGAGATATAGAGGAAGCGCCCTACAACTACAGCGTGTTAAATCTGGAGTTTTCCTTGTTTTTCTGTTTTTTTTTTTAACGAAACTTATCAGTTATTGAATGTGTACTCAAAGCCGATCCGCATTTAAGACATTTTGTCTAGTTTCCAATAATGTCACACCTGAAATTCTCACACGCCTGATTTCCAACAATTGTAATACTTCCGTAAATGGCAGCTTCTCGAGGCGCCTAATCTTCGCCACAACACCGGTGGCTTGCAAATAACATTAAAATTCTTCACCGTGAAATTAATTAGGCTGTGGGAAAAATATCCTAAAATGCATTCACGCTAGGGAATATTCGCGTCTTGAAAAGTCGAACTCTGCAGTAAGATATCAAAAAATATATATCAATGTTTGCTATTTTAGACTATCGGAGGTTAATACCTTCTGCTTCTAGTGAACACGAGACAAGTTTTTCCTCTCGCCAGAGCGTCGCAAAATGTACATCTATGTAATCTGTAACTTGTTTTGCACAGGTCAGAATTGTGTGGTGAATAGTCCCGTCATATGTAGTATCACTCTATTTTACTAGTCGAAAGATATTTCAGGCATAACTTCGGCGGTGTAACATGACACCAAACAGAAGGATGGACTGTGAGTCAAACAGACACATTTGTAGCCAAGTGCTACGCATTGAAAACTCACGATTACAGGGAAAGGTGAACTTAAAAATTTCAGGGAACTTGTAAAACACAAATGGATACCTTCTTTGTTAACCTTCGATACGCTTTAGGTTAAATCATGGGGAAATAATTCAGCTATCTCTGCAGTTTGTTTTTACGTTGAGGTAGTCCAGCACCTGGGATGAAAATGGTCATTCCATTCGAGTTGCTGAAACCTGAACGCCATCACTGTTTATATTGCCTTCTATCTTGTGGAATTTCTTTCATAGCTTAAGTTATTTCAGACGTCCTAATCTTTCGATTTTTTCCCATTTTTGCAATCCCATCACCAAACCCTATCCTGTGACTTGACCAGAACCCGTTGCGTGACAGACAAATTTAGCTAAATCAGACCATAATAACAGTGCGGTTTCAGAGATGAATGCGGAGGTCACTGCAAAGTTACTTAGTTTCTTCTGGGAATTAACGCTAAGAGATTTTGAAAATTCATTTGCCATTCGTTGAAGGATGTGAATGTGATGGCGGAGTCGTTATTTATTAGTTGAAAGTCAATCTGGAGATACCAGGAGATAACGGTCGATTCCACGCGTCAAGATGGCCCTTGGACACCTAAAACTTGACAAAACCTGGCATTTAGACAAAATCTTATTCAAGGTGAGCTAGACATGACCTTTATCCTGTGTTTTTCATCCAAATACCAAAGGAAACAAGAAAAAATTCCAAGTTTTCGGCTATTCGGTCGGAGGCACGAGCCTATTATTTGTACTGGTTGACAGGTTAATGTTGTGATTATTGGGATTTTGAGAGCGTTTGTACTCGGCGCTGATAAAAAGCCCGAAACTAATTTTTATACCTGATTTTAGAATGGTATTTCGTCTTTCAAGAATGCTGAATTTCAAGTGATTTGGTGTTTTACCGGGGAGAGAAACTTTCTCTTGAAAAACTGTGCCAAATTGAGAATTCAAAGCAAGCGAATTTTAGTGATTTTCAGAAGCTCGCCATGACCTTGAAAATTAATTCATAGATCTAAAACAGGACTCAATTACTTCATACACACTTCAAAAGCAAACTTCCACGCTTAAAATGGGGTTTTCTGTGATGTAAATCAAACACAGCGACGTTTACGAGAAGGTATGATACATGTTTATTTCGCGTGTTTACAGGACACGTGTGGCCTAAAGGTGTTGTATTTTTTTCGGGCTTAAAAAAATTTTTTTTAAGAAAAAAATTCCACCACGTTTCTTAGATTACCATAGGGTATCCGTGGAAAATTTATGAGGGAATTTTATTTTTCATCATGTGCCACCACTCGCTCGATGTTAGTGGACATCCCCTCTTAATACGTTTGTTTTCTAAATCCGCATCAATGACGTTACCGTCACTGTCAATTGATAAATCATGAGGGTGGTCAAGCTGGTGACCGAGACTTCCTTTTCCGCCAAACTGGCCAAGGAATTCACCCTTACCACTGAAGAGTTGAACTCGATTGTTACCACACTCCGCCACAATAATGTTATCATTATGAAAAGCTATCCCATAGGGCGAGCTAAATGCTCCTTGTTTATCACCTCTTCTAACAAAAGATTTTAAGGGGGGGCATTACTACTGAATATCTGGACTCTACAATTATCGGCATCAGTCAACGTAATTTCATTTCGTTCGTTCACTGCCACTCCCCAAGGTGGTCAAACATTCCAGCAGACGAACCTGCTTCTCCAAAACATAACACGGGTCAAAACTGTCTGGGTTTGACTTGAACCTCAAATGGACTGCCACAAACATGTTCTCCATTTACCTTCATTGATGCCTGGCATGTTCCAGTTTCTTTGGCGAAGTAGCTGATCTTATAAGGGCCGTCTTTGTTATCTTGAACCTGCACTTTAGTCGCACAGTCATGGCCTGCTTGACGATTTCTGATTTCTACTACTACAGTATGTTGCCCAGTTTTCGTAATATATAGATTTAGCCAAGCCTAAAAGCGGAGCCGCCGAGTAAACTGGTGTTCGTTTCTCAAAAATAGTCCTGAAACTTTTCGGTTTGAAATATATTTCGGGGCTTTTTTTGGCTCGTTCGCTTTCGAAACGTGTTTTTCAAAAAGCCCGAAAGTGTTCCGAATTGTCCTCCAATATTTTGGGGATCTGTTCTGTAAAACCAAGCTCGAAAGGTCATTCTAGAGGCTGAGCACAGCTTGATTTTTAATCTTTTTTTCGGGCATCAAAGTGAACACATTTTACTCACAAGCCGTCTTGCTTGGTGTTTGCAATGTTTCCATGTCCTGTCATTAACTGTCAAGGCTTGTCAAATCTCCTTGGATTATTGGCTGTTCGCTTGAATGAACTTGAAACGGTACTCATTTACAAAAACAAAATAAAAATTATTCGAATGTTTAAATGGGTTATCTTCATCGTGTTCGGATGTTAACAAATAAGATGAACTGTCACTATTAGTCTGGTCAAAAACTTATACTGACATTTCACCGGCATTTTACTGGGATTACCCGAAAGAAAGGATTTGGGGAACTTTGAAGCACTTGTAATAAACTTATCGAAGAAATGTGACGTAGGTTTTAGCAGCCGCGAAAAAATTTGAGCACTTTGAGGAACACATTACTTACCGGATAAAATAGCTTTAAACTCAAAACTGCTTCGCATATAGTTACTTAAGTAACCCTTATATTTCGTTCTCTAACTTGAGACCATCAAGATTGAAAACAAACAAACACCAAACATGCTTAACTCTATGGCATAAGTTTTGCGGCTGCAAATTGTCTGAAATTCGAGCGCTTTTAGAAATGCACAGAACTGTTTTTGGAAGCTTTTCGGATATAATAGGTTTAAACTGACAACTGCTTCGCTTATAGTTTTTCAAATAACTGTTATACTTCGTTCTCTAACTAGAGACCATCAAGATTCAAAACAAACAAACACCAAACACGCTTTAAATTATGCCAGCATAAGTTTTGCGGATGCGAAGTAAGCCTATATAAAGTTAGGCGCTTTGAGGAACGCACAAAACTGTTTTCGGAAGCTTTTGGGATAAAATAGCTTTAAACCGACAACTGCTTAGCTTAAAAAATTATTCTAGGACAAGAAAATCGACAGTTGCACAAAGAGATGCACCGGACAGTCAAAATTGAAAGCAAAGCTTGTGCAGTCGTCTTGGGACTCTGCTTTGACCTACTGTTATGAATAAACAAACACAAAATAATGAGTAGAGAAATCATTTTTGAAAAAAGTTTATTCAAAAACCTGTAAGTTTATACTAAAATGCAATTCGCGTTACACAAAATCGTGGGTCGGTCCACGCGAGTGAATTCGGCTGAGCATGGTAAAAATTCAAGAATCTGTCACAAATCTGAGCGCGTTTTCTAATAAGTTTTTAAAGTCAAAAGTAAATGACACATTTCTAATGACATGAATCAAGTTTCCATTTCAGAACGTAATTTCTTTCACCGTAATACTCAAAATCAAGTACCTTAGACCCTTTAAAAACTTTGCTTACTCGGTTGTGTTTCAGAACAGGGCAAACTCTCTGCCGTGAAGAAAGCAAAGAGATGAAGTCCTTTGAAGGCAGCTTTCGTTACTTGAACTTCTCGTCTTCTACCAGTATTCTTTTGAACTTTTTCTTTCCATTTATAGATATTGGATATTTTTTTTGTCAAATACAAAACTTTAGTACTCTCGAACAATCGTTTTGCTAGGCTTTTAAAAAAACCTCTTTTTCAAAAGCGACGACGGTCATGAGATTTCCCGCCAAGAAAAACGCCGGTTGCCCAAAAGCACCGCGCGATTTCCCGCCAAGAAAAGAAGGCATTCTCTACCCCCAGTTGGGTTGTCTTGGGACTCTCCCCCCCCCCCCCCCTCTCGCAGAGTCTGTGCGAACGTACGGATGTACGGACGGACGGTCACGTGACTATTACGTCAGAACCAAAATTTCTCGGATCGATAGGTTGCCAAATTTCCTTAGCAATGGAGCTTCGCTGGCGGGCTTTGCCCGCGGGCTCCGCTACAGAAAAAATTTAATAACTGTAAAGAAGATCCTCGCAGTTATCAACGCAACTTATGCAGTTGCGAAAAGAAAGCCTGAAAAAATCAGGCTTGCCGGGACTCGAACCCTGACCTCTGCGATACCGGTGCAGCGCTCTGACCAATTGAGCTATCAAGCCAACTGGGAGCTGGTCATTAAATTGGTTCGTAATATACCTGGGAAAGATGAAGATGAAATTATGAATATATGAAATTCATATATTTGAACTGCGGAATGAAGAAATAAATGTAAAGAAGATCCTCGCAGTTATTAACGCAACTTATGCAGTTGCGAAAAGAAAGCCTGAAAACATCAGGCTTGCCGGGACTCGAACCCTGACCTCTGCGATACCGGTGCAGCGCTCTGACCAATTGAGCTATCAAGACAACTGGGAGCTGGTCATTAAATTGGTTCGTAATATACCTGGGAAAGATGAAGATGAAATTATGAATATATGAAATTCATATATTTAAACTGCGGAATGAAGAAATAAATGTAAAGAAGATCCTCGCAGTTATTAACGCAACTTATGCAGTTGCAAACCAATTTAATGACCAGCTCCCAGTTGGCTTGATAGCTCAATTGGTCAGAGCGCTGCACCGGTATCGCAGAGGTCAGGGTTCGAGTCCCGGCAAGCCTGATTTTTTCAGGCTTTCTTTTCGCAACTGCATAAGTTGCGTTAATAACTGCGAGGATCTTCTTTACATTTATTTCTTCATTCCGCAGTTCAAATATATGAATTTCATATATTCATAATTTCAAAAAAAATTTATTTGATTATTTTCATCGGTCGTTCAAATCTTCGTCAACCGAAGAATTCCGAAAATATTTCAGCTATAAATTGCCGGTTTTGGCGGGCTTTTGGACGAAGAAGCAGGTCAGTGCAGACAATTTCTTTCGAGATGGGTAAAAGTTTAGCGGCTGATATTTGCACTTTTCACTGCAGAGTAAAGGTATCGTTGATAAACAAATAGCCCGTGTTGTAGGTAATTTTGTAAGGAACTTCATCATTGTTGGAGAGATGATAGATAAAAGATGAAAGTCAATAGGAGAACTTTCAACGCTAGCTTAAATTTAACTGCTCCTGAATTTTAGCGGTGAAAATCTTCGCATAAATTTCGTCTTAAATGAGATAAAGAACTGAATTTTAAACTTTACTGTTCGAAAACTAGTAAGTTGCCAGTGTAGCAAAGTAACACAACAACCCTTGAAAATTACGATACACTATATGTATTTGTTGTAGTAACAACAAAATTACAGAGACACTTTATATCCAGGTCATGTAAAGGTACATTTACTAAGCTTAATCCCAGGCAAACAATCTCTAACGTGAATATAACAAACTAAGGTAGATGTGAATGCATAGAATGTTGACACACACCTTGAAATATCGTTACCTTACCAGTCTTACTGATTTGTTTCACTCTGCTGCGATTTTAAGAAACATTGACAAAAGCAGCTAACAAAAGCAAGCGTAAAACGCTTGCTATTTTAGAGGCGTAAGCGAAATCGGAAGTAAAACGTCGAATCTTTTGCAGGCCTTTTCTTGACAGCTGTAATATGCAGAATAGTAATCGGTCAACTACCTTTGCCAAGGCAGTAAATGAGGTACGAGACGGTGGATTGAGCGTAAGAAAATCCGCCCAAAAGTGGGGGACTACAAAAAATCAACACTGCGGGATCGATTGAACATCCACCCTCCGATTAACCATTCGCTTTGTACACCAAACATTGGTCGCTAAGCCGATTTCTATTCACAAATCGAAGAGAAAACACGAAGAGCGTGCAGCAGAGTGGCTGGCGCATCACGTTTGCGTCTAGCGTTTTTGTGGAAAAATCTTGTTTTGTGGATGTACGAAAACTGGGCCAGGTGTACGTAGACTGGGCAACTTAGGAGTTTTGGGGAAAGTGGCATAATTCTGAAGATACGTCGATCAAGCGGCTAATCTTTGTACATTTTCAAGGTAAGTAAATGGGCTGTCTCTAAAAGAAATCTTAGAAATTTTACAGACGAAAAGATATAGCGATTACAAACTAAAGTGTACGAAAACTGGGCAACATACTGTACACAATCATGATCTTCGTGACATTGTTCCCTTTTAGCGTTTCTTGTTGTCACAGTAATCTGTGCTTCAAGTCTAAATGTCGCTTCACTGATTCCCTTTCCTTCGGCACTTGATTGGTATGGTTTAGTCTTGGTAACAAAAAGAAGGGAGTCCATTTGTTTAGCGCTCACATGATCAAACAACTTTTGATTTTTCACGAAATCAAACTCGGACAAACTTCTGTCGTCACGGTCAGCTGCGTCTTCTTGGTCACCTTTCTCCTGAAATATTTTGTCTAGAAATTCGTTTGGCTGCATGATTTGAGCGCTTGTGCTTCGTTTCATGATCAGGAGTGTTTCGATTTGTTCGATTGTCAATTCGTGCATTTTTACTTGTTCTTTAATCTAGTGCCTTTTCATTCCCAGATCAGTGTTCGAGAGATTCTTTCACTTCGTTTTTCACGTCATCAAAGAATTCCATCTACGCTTCAATCATTGAATAAGTTATTGCAATAATACTGTCAACAAACTGTTGCGCGATTCTTTCCACTCTAGCAGCTTGTTCTTGGACTTTAACACAGTTTTCGTCAAGTTTGGCGATTTTGCTCATCTTGTTTTGCACCTTTTGTTTCTGATGGTCAAAGGATGACTTCAGTTTCAATTTACGCTCATTTGCAGCTCCTTCCAAAAGCATCTTCGCATGACCTTCGTGATCTTGCAAAAGAACTCCAATATGGAAAATGATACATTTATCACACCAGAACGAACAACACTGGAAGCAGTAATAACTCTTCTCACTTCTTTTCTCGCAGTTTCCACACTTGAAGCCGCTTGTATTGTACTCTTTGATGGCCAGCACATCTAGCAAACTATTAATTTTAAAGTTTTTTGGCAAAGCGTTAAGGTTTCCGTTTCCAGGAACAACGAAAGTTCCATTGCATTCAGGGCATACTATTTTGTCTCTTTGACCGCTCGTTCGTTGAATCCCGTTCAGACATTGGAGGCAAAAGCTGTGCAAGCACGGCAATCGCTTTGGGTCAGTCTGTATACTTGCTCATACAAACAGAACAGGATACTTCGTCGTGAAGATTGTGCAACAAAGTTTGAATGTCCATGATTAGCGTAGAAAACGACGAAGATTTGGAGTTGAATTGAACACATGCGCCTTGTGAAAACAACCTTCTAGAAACAACGAAGCCTTGTGATCGTGAAATTTTTTGGCGGCTTAGCTTAGTGGTATTAACCAATCAGAAAGCCTAATTTAGCATGTTTTGACGTGGTCGCTGACTTCTAAGAAGAATTGTAGAAATATCCTAAACAACTGAAATAGCTGACCTTTTTTGAGACTTGTCGTGCCTACGCTAACGCTGCTCAAACCTGAACAGAAGTATTCTGAGAAATGCGATGAAGCATTAACCACAAATTACAACACCCCTTGAGACAAAGGAGTCCTTGCATACTTGAGACCAAATTACCACAACCAAGTAAGACAGGCAAACAATGCGTGCAGAAAGCGATGATGTTTTCCAACTTAAATTGGATAAATTGCAAAAAAGCGGCTGTTTGATGAAAGGGTTTGAATGCATAATTATTACGTATGGTTTTTCGGAAAGGAAATTGGAAATAAGGAATTAAGACAACTGATTTTTCAAAAACGAAATCAAAAAGACAGTAAGACAGCTGCTGTAAATACACATTTGGAGTCCAACATGACTAGGTTCCCTTCCCCAACCCCCAGGGGACTTGTGTTGATTCGTTTATTTAGGTGATCATAACAAAGTAAATTCATAATGACACGTGTAATTTACTTTCCTGCTTTGATTCAGAAAAAGTTAAAAAAAAACGTCAAGAAGTCCACAGCCCGAAATGTATGCCACATTTTCAGTTGCCTACATTAGGACATGCCTTTTATTTGAAAAAAATGCTATATTGAGTCATCGAAGAATAATTTCGTCGTTTTGAGCCCTAGAGTCTTCTTTCCGTCCCATCCCCCATAGAATATCATGACCTTCAAGAAAGCGCTCGCAATGACGGTACTCCCGGATGTAATCGCGACAAACGGGCAGCGGGACAAACAGCGTGGTTGACCGACAGCATAAACGCGATAACTAGGTAATGATCACACAAAAATGCCTTGACAGTATCTGACTTCTGAAAATGATCGCACAGATGTTCACTGATGGCTTCCAAGAATTGTCAAGGTTTATAGGTTGAGAAAGATCAGATTTTTAAAATCTAAAATGCTGCGGTTGAAGGTTGTGTCTCCCTGTTGTTATCTCAGTTGCATGACAGAAAATGTACTGATGGCACTGCGGGAATAACTCTTCGAGTTTCCTACCGCAGTCCGAGAAATATAGTAAACTGAAGATAAACAAACGCTCTAGAAAACAAGCAAAACTGACGTGTGTATCGAAAGTAAAACCTCACCTGACCGCACACTTCGCCGCCATTTTCCGCAGTATCGTCCACAACACTTCTTCAATGCTGTCTTTGTTGTGGTGTTACTCTTGACTTGGTCGACTCGTTGATTCTTCCTCTGTTTTAAAATCACGCAACTACAAATCAGTCAGTCATGTTTCAGTGTTTTATGCTTTTATCCTTTTTCTTTAACAAGCTCTGAACATTCGTTTCTGATGAGATATATGTGTGCAGACAAATGACTGTATGTGGTCTGATTCTGAAAAGTGCCGTGATCGCCAGAAAAGTGGCAAAGGTTTGTTAGTTCGTTTTTGCATGTTGATGATGATGATGATGATGATGATGATGATGATGATGATAATGATGTTTAATTTTACAGTGTATGCTTACTTTTAGTACTTACAAGGGAGAGTAATTTCTTTGTCCAAAGGAAAGGCTTTGCACATTGGAAAAAAGCAAAATTTATATTACTTCTTACCAAACTCCATGAATCGACGTTTGTGGTGGCTCAATATACCACACGGTATGGTGTGAACAGAAACGGCTCATAATTGTTCACACTTATGATACTGGATAGGTCAAATAACCAGAACGAACCCATAAAAATGTTCTTTTTTTACTGCTAGCTGATCCCAGGACCAGTTCACACCACTCTTCCACCGACATAAATCCAATCTCGTCCTCTAGGTCTTTGGTTTGTGCAATCCAAGATGGCGGCTACTATTTGGTAGCGAGAAGCCGCCACTTCGATTGCACAAACCAAGGATCCTGGGAATGAGATTGCAAAAAGATAGTGCCGAAAACAACATTTCTTTCTTCTTTCTTTCTTTCTTTTATTCGTCTTTTGTTTCTTCTTCTCTTTCTTTTTTTTTCAAATAAGAAAAGAGAAATTCAGTCATAACCTATGAAGAAAAGTTTGGATACTTGGTAACAATGATACTTGGATACTTGGTAATAATTTGTTTCTTTTTTCCTCCTTATTTTGGCTTGCTTGATAATATGTATCCATTGTTCAAGACAGGGTTTAATAACTATATCAAAAATTTCGAATTCCCTCCACACCGAAAACTGGCTCCGCAACGTGCTGTTTTTCCATCGGCTTTCCAATGTTGGGTGTCCTTTTGTAATGAGGTAAAAAAAGCCTTTTTGGTTTTCAAACAATGTAACTTTTATATTTCAGTAACAAGAACATAGTGATGTTTTCTCATAAACTGTATAAAGATCAGCTCTTAACGCTGTGGGTTTAATCAAAGTTGAGAGCACGGATTTCCCTCGCTTACCAAAAGAAGGCAGACACGTCTCCGGTAATTTATGCGCCCCTCGAGTGGTCACGTGCTTGATGGAAAAACCAATACCACTTGCAAACGTCGATACTTTTTAACATGCCCCAGTTGGTATCGATTCTACTGAATATTTGGTATCGGTTCTACTGAATATTTCGTATCGGTTTGGCCCACCTTTGCAAACAAGACAGGTGGGGACAGGTGATGGTAACCTATAACAAGAACTGTCAAATTGTGCAACTTGGAAAGATTGTTTCACTCACGCTAATTGTCTCTTTAAATTTAAATATTTCAATCTTTAAAAAGTAATTTACAAGCTTATTTGCTGTCATAAGGCAGAAGCGGTTATTAAAATCATGAGTTACGCGTTAGCTGCCATTCCGCTTACATACATACTACTAATAAATTGATTGTTTCTAAATGAAACGTTGGCGAGGAAATGGTTTTAAAATGTAAAGAGCGTGCAGTTTGAGCTTTTCTTAATTTTCACAGCTCTAGGTTAAATAAAGGCCACCTCTAAAAACTCCAGTGCGGAACTTAGGTGAGCGGATGTGCCGCCTGTATGAATAAACGCCCGTTTTATTCACACTAAATTGATTAAAACTGCAGCCTGCTTAAAGCCTTGCTCATTAAGTGACGGAGGTAGAGCGGCTTGTAATTTTGATATAATGTGAAACAGTCTTATGTTTCTATTTCTTATGTCTCGCTTCTATGAACCGCCGTTTTATTCACAATAAATTGATTAAAAACTACAAGCTGTTTTCGTCTTGCTTATTAAGTGACGGAGCGAAAAAAAAAGATAAAAACTGAAACACTTCTCGACCTCTTATGGTGTTAAATTTCAGCTCAGTATCCTTTGAAGCGCAAAAAAATCGAGAAAATGGTGCTCGCCAACTCAAGTATTATTAAGAACATGAAAAAACAAATTGTTTCGGGAGCCTACTTTGTTGTTGCGCGGGAAGATTAAGGAAACGCGAGTTTTCTTACTTAAACATTTGTGAACTTCCTTTTAACTTTTCAAAACATACTCCTTGTTCGAATCATTATTATTTGGCTTTAATTTTCTGTTGAAGGATTTAATGGGTCGGCGTTCTTAAAACGAAAAATAAAGGAACCGAGCTTTATTCAATCGAACCGGATAAAAACTGACATAATTTAGGCGATTGTTTATTTGTGCGAATGGTGTATTGTTCTGAAACAAGATAGACGTACCTAAATGCTTTTTGTGGACGCTATAAACCACTCAGGCACGACATAAAGTTGACACAAAGACCTGTCCATAATGAAATATCGGTAGATCTTGACAAATTTATTATCGACACCTTGCTGTCTTTTCAATTATGCTAGGCGCAACAATATGTGATAACTTATCTTGTTTTCAATTTTTTGGGCTTGAATCATATCTTTACCACTCCCCTAAAGCCATCCGACCGGCAAAATTCACTTAATAATTAGACCTCTAAGAGATTTCCTCAAGATGTATTGATATGTCGAAAGAAAGGCTTGATAATCCTCGTTTCTATTATAAAATAATGCTGGTATTTCGTGCCTAACATATATTTTTATAATAATCTATTCGTTTGTAACTTTGCCATAAAATCAACTTGCCATAAACTTGCATTTAAAAAAAGTTTAATTTAAAACAAAAGTTGGTTCATTGTTCCTGTTATTAAGACAAACCTCAAATTCCTTTATTCCGTCGTTTTGAACAACTTTTCAGTGAAATATTGCTCTTTCCGCTTTCGATTTTTTGTGCTTAACACATATTCGTGCGACTTGCTTCCACCGCCTTAAGTTATTAGCAAAAAGCAACATGCATCATTCACTCGTTACATTGTGAGAAAATATTCATTACGAAAACTGAGTCCGACATTAAAATTTGATATTACTGCTGTTCAATACGTCTGATTCACTAGCATGTTTTGTAAACCCGTTAATCAGCATATTCGCCGAAACATAAATTTTCAATATGAGTTACAAAATAAAATCGATAGTATGACACACCTTAAATTTATTTTTTATTACTTGCGGGAGATCTTAATTTGAGCACAATCAAATTTGGAATTTCTTAGAGTTGAGAATTCTAAAACAAACTGGAGTTGTGCCAGCGAGAACTGAAAAAAAAATGTTTATAATTTCCCACTGATCTTCGTGGGCAATTTTCAGACGGTTAAAAAGAATTACCACAAAGTATAAGGTAGTGATATGAAGCTAAGTATTTTCCTCTCAAATTATCATTTCTCTTTTTGCGCGCGCAAAACCATGGATGAATTATTATTATTATTTTTTTAACGTAAAGGTTGACGGAGTTTTTTTTTAGTGAAATTTATCCGGTTTTCTTTTTCACGAATACAAATAATTAATGAAATAATAAACAAAACAAGGCAGGGGTTTGTAATACAAAGGAACCCGGTGAAAATTTCATGGTGAAAATCCTCATAGTGAATATTTGTCTTATTACAAAAACGTCAAACGTTTTCGGTTCGAATTTCCACATCAAAGCACCGACCTTAAGCGTTTTTTCTCGTTGAAGTCATTAGCTCGACGTTCAGTGTCCTTAATGCGAAAGAAATAAGCCATTTGAGGACCATTAAGTTTGTAAATAAACCAACTAAAGACAAAAAATGAGTAGACCAGGTGAAAAAAGGTTGATTTAAAACCCGCCGGATTTCATCCTCTATCTCTGACATGGACACCTGCTTGGAATTTTTTTTAAAATTACTCGCCCATTTATATTGTTTTTGGTATTGATGTTGTGTGTATAATTTCCGGCTCTGAACAGGTACTGTTTTTCTCCTTTAATGTTTTGCTTTCATTTGGTTCGCAGAGTTTATATTTCTTTGTCGGTCGTGTTTGGTCAAGACAATAGCTGACGAATTATTAATTTACAAGAGCTTTTGCTTCAGGCATTGTAATATCTCATTCACGTATTAACCCTTCGTTAACGCTTCGTTGAAATAAGACCACATTTCGGAAAATAAATAGAATGCGGCCGGTCATATTCTACCGAGCCATTCTGTCAAACCTTTATTTTCTACGCGGCGTGGTTTGTCAAAAATTCCATGTTCTTTTGCAAGGAAGAATAATAGACTACAACAATCATTTATTCGATGAAGTATGACACACAAATTAATATTGGTGTAATTTAAAGTCTATGCAAACACAAACTGTTGAAGTCTCAAAAGAGACAGACTTTGAATATTTAACTTCAGTCAAAATTCAATTCTTTTCTACTATGCGAAATAATTTTCTTTTCTTCAAAGGCAACTCTTGTGTAGTCCGCGGAAGCGTCCGCGAAAAAGAACGTTTCGTAAGACGCTTTTCAATAATATCGCGTTGTTTTGAGAACTCAAGCCGGCAGAACAGTAGGGAACAACAAACACGTACCATATTATTCAACAAAATGAGTTTTTTATTATAGTGGAAGTGAAAACTTCTTCCTTTTTGGCTTTGTCTAAATATTCTTTACAATTTTTAGATCAGTACAGGTCTTATTTCGTCTAAGAATAATTTGTAATATATTTTGGAAAAATTAAACTGATATTAAGTGAAACGGATGGTGTTAGGCTGTAATAAATATGGCAAGAAATATTTTCCCAAAGCGAATACTTTAATTATCTACCATGTTATTTTTCTGTGGTCCTCTTGTGAATGTTTTTATTGGTTTCTTTCGAGGCCTGCCGGGCAAAAATTCGCTATAAACCGGGATAATTTTTATCCAATTTTTCAATTCTATCCGCTTCGTATACGACGCACTCTACCGGGCAACACTGAACATTTTACGAAACTTATAGATAATTTTTTCACGGCACAATCAGAGAGGAAATGAACATTTACTAGTATGTTGTCTGTATCTTTCTACAGTTTTAGATTTTCTTTATTCTATAGTTTGCGACAAGAAATATCTTCGAATACGGAGCTAAGAACACCAGATGTGACCTCTTTCTTTTTTGCCCTTTATGAATAAATTCATTCCCTTTTAAAATTTAAAATGTATTCTGCCATCAATTATATTTTTTAACTTAACTTCTAATATTAAACTCATAATGGTAGGTATAAACATTGCGAAGGCTATAATTTGGTGTTCCTGCGTCTCAGACTCTTCAGCAATTTTCCTATTTAGTCATCTCTTGAACGTAGAGATCACACATTTAGAATTTTATTTTGTTATTACTGTAAGCGTTCATTCAGGCATAAATGTCCGATCGAAAAACGATCAAATTTACTTTTCTTTTTCTGTTCTTGGTGGGCTGACAGTTTCTCTCGTTTTACTGCCCGTCTTTAACACTTCAACAGAATCGTTGTTCGTTTCAATGTCCTTCGCTTTGTTTAAGCTGACCATCGTCCGCTCTGGACGGGCAAGCGACGGGGTCACACGGGAGTCGAAGAAAAACGAAATTGGAAAGTTCTCTTTACTCTTCGTTTGCTCTAAAGCAAAGGGGACGCTTCCAGAAGAAGTGTTAATAAAATGAGCTTTAGCGAACGTTGAGATCGGTGTGAATGCGGACTTTGGGCTTCCCAGGAAACTTTCGGGGCTTCGTGTGTATTTAAATCCATCTGAGCGAAGGGCAGGATGGTGAAATTCCCTCAACTCCGGCTGGACAGGTCTGGTCCACGGATTCGGTACCGCGCCCATAAAAACGCTTGTAGCGTCGCTTTTGTAACGTGTTAAGACTTCTTCAATCGCTTGGACCAAGTCACCCCCACAAGAATGAAGAATAAGTTGTAAAACGCTGACTTTGATCTTCGGGAACACTCGTATTAGAAGTTCGATAGCTGATGCTCGCCTCTGACCCGCGAAAAGTAAGGGAGGCTTTTCCGCCGGCTCATATTCTGTGGAAAATCTTCGCCTTTTCTCCTGGGATTCTCCAAGCAGCGGTGGCTGGTTGTATACATGAGTTGGCTCTGTAACGACTTCGTTTGGAAGCTTTCTTTTCAAACCTACAAAAGGATATAATGAAGAGTTAGGAATTTAATTCATAAGACACAAAATTAACTATTACTTTGGAGCTTCGCCCAACCGTTTAAAGCGATGGAATTAGAATTAAGCTAGAAACGAAATGTTAGTTTTAGCATTTCGCACAGCAGAAAAAAGAAATATATTTCTTTGAAAAAAGAATATCACCATCTAAGTAAGTTATATAAGCTTATGAGGAAAGTTTTTTGGGAAAGAAAAAAGCTTTTTCTTGATTCGGCTTTCAAAGATGAAATTGAGGATCAGTGCAAGTTACGAAAGGCTTTTATATTCAGCGCCATAAACATCTTGCCCTGTTAAAAATACTCTGCTCACAACATTAAACTTTAAACGTCGCAAAATAGACAGATTTAAGTGAGATAGGTTAAAATTGCTACTTTCTCCATCGAAATACAAGTCGCATAAACATTTACCTTAATGCGGTCATAAAAGAGTGAAAACAACGTATAGAATTTCCATAATTTTCTTACGGTCACCAACATTTCGACTCGTAATTGGACTATTGTTGAAGCTAAGCCTACGTTTAAAATTGGCGATGTTATTTTTTCTCACTTTTTAAGGAAACAATTCCCACGTAAAAAATAAATTCTTAACAATTTTAGAAACAACGTATCGAATTGGTTCAATTCGATATAATTTAACCGCTACAATTACAAGATATTTCCACGCAGTTGCTAAAAAGGCCATAGTTTTCCCTTTTCTTTGCTCCTTATCGCCTGTAGTCAGTGAAAATGATATTTTAAATTCCTTTTAACGTGAGAATAAGACGCAAAACATTGCTTCATTTCGATAAAGTGTTGGATACAAATGAATCGCCCATTTTAATGCTATAGGGAAGTCTTTCAAAATAGTTACTTTGAACACTGGCAAATAGCACAAGAGGAAATTAGACGAATTGGTTGTTTCCAAAACTAATATATTTTTGGACTTAAAATAAGTTTTCTATACCAAAACAAAGTAGGATTGTCTTGCGGGCGGGATTTCGGAGAGGAAATTTCAATTTCGCTCCACTAATTAAATGGCAAAAAGAAAACTTTTCGTTTCGATATCACAGCGGGCGAAAGCTGGCTTGAAGTGAACGAAAAAATAAAACTAAAACGACTTGGGCGGGCAGGTGTGCGCGTAAATTTCAAATGTTATTCACTTCAAATTTGGTATTTTTTTAGTCCAGCTAGTCAACACAACTGGATACCAAGCGAAAGATAAGGAAATTTTAATGAGGGCTTGTTCAAAATTAAACTAGAAAGATACAGAAAGGAAAGCGTTTATTTTTATCGAGCTTGGATAGCCCTAATCTTCACGCAACTGTCAATTCTGATGTCATCTGAACTTCAACCGACAACGCCACATTACAAAACGTTATCACCGAAAACTTCAGCGAAAAAAAATATTTAAAAGCCAATATTAAAAGCTAGTTGAAGTGTTGCTTTAATTTACAGTGCTATCTGCGGTTTTGATTGTCTTTTAAGTCGGCTTAAAAAACGGCAACGGAAAACGCGATTCTTAAAAGGCTTGTTTTATTCATTGTGGTCAATTGAGAGAGCGCCGCATTTAAATACAAATATGATTCTTTGAGAATCTTTCGGTAATTAAATAAAAATTAGCAAAATGCTGAATTGTTGCACCTTGCAAATGATGCGGCAAAACTCCGGCGAAGGGGCGAAAAGCCGAACAGGTACATTCTGCATGAAAATCTTTATGTGAATGTCCAATAAATCCTGGATGATGGCGATCTACGAAAAAAAGGGAAAAATTAGGGAAAAAATAACGAACGAGAAACCCATTTCATTCCTCGTAGATTTTTCAGGCTATTTAACTTTGTTTTTGCGAATAGACATCTTATTTATTCTCAATCGCTGTAAATGTTATTTTGGAACGGAGTGATGTTTTTATTTAGGTGAAATGTTTCCAAAACAATTGTGTAGAGGAAATTAAACTGTATCTATTCATTTTTTTCCGTGGTTGTTATGGGAAAACAAACTAGATAGTTCGGCATTTTTTCCCTCAAATTCTCTTATCTATGCAAATTTATATGAGTCATCTACGGTTTCTTTTAAGCCCGGGCTTTGAAAAATAATCACATGATACCTCCAAAATTGCTCTTATTTCCGCCCTTACTGAGCAATTTTTCACCCATGAACGATTAAAAATGTTAGCATTTAGACGCCTTAAAACATGTTTTCCGTTGCCGTTTCTCGAAACTATATCACATTTGTTCATTAAAACACGCCTTGTTACGTAGAGGAAAAACTTTATGTATCTGTCGCCTGGCGTATCTTTCTTGCAGCGTCTATTCATACTCCTATTTCTGAATTTAAGCGATTGAAAAGCTATATTGAAAACTTTTCCCTCAAACAATGGCGCAGTTACTTCGTAGCAAAATTAATAACTGGATTCTCACCTGTGAATGAATTCGTGACAGAGATCGGCTCTGGACATGTCTCGCTTATAGGGGATGAAACTTCTTTCTTTATCTCTGCAGAAACAAAAACATTATTTTTTTTTCACATTTCTTGGAAAACCAACACATGGCTCGCTAAGATGCGGGCAAAAAGGTTCCAAAGTTTTGATCCCGTTTCAATCTGCCATTAACCGGGAAAAATATCTCATGCCGTCGTCAACTCAAAACGGCTGGCTACGGCTTACAATGTTGCAAAGAAGAAAGCAAATTTAACAAAAGTCATAGACGCGTGGAATTTTGTATAATGGCTGATTTCCTTCAATTATTGGATTACTTTCTGATTTTGTCTTTTTATCTCCGTTGTTGTCAAGTTTGCTATCTATTCTTTCACTTTTAATCAGCCAAGCTCAACGGCATATGGCCCCGCTTGATAGATAATTCAAACGAAAAACCCACCGATTGAAACACCTTGAAACTCTGTATCGAAACTTTTAATGATAATACATTCATTTTAAGTTGTGGCGAGTAACTAAAAAACAAGCAAGGAAATCGAAAACAACCCTCTCTCTCGACGAAAAATGCACAAAGGATAAAATTGAGCCCTACCAAAATCTTTGTGAACATTTTCTCCCAAGACATCGACTCGAATTGAACATGATTACAGTCTCGAATTTGTGAGAGTGATGTTATTAGAAATTTACTCATTAAGGGGGCTTTTGTGCTTTTCAAGTTGAAACTTTTTGCTACAAATTTTAGCTGCAGTTTAGAACCAAATATGTGCCATGCTTTCAATTTATATATATATACTTTTTTGCTTTCCATATATGTCACTACTAGAATTTCAATTTTTTATGTCTGTAGATTTCAACTCTCTCTGAAAAGATGCGCTTTTTGTGCTCGTTTTCGGCGTTAACTTTGCTGGAAGCGAACTCGATTATAAGTGCAAAAGTGGAAGTAAAACGCTGAGAAGGCGAAATCGCTACCTGTTGGCTCTGCTGTTGTAGAACCTGGGGTTGAACTTCGCGATGGACTCTGGTTTCCACCAGTACTCACTCTCGTCATAGCCGTAAAGACATCTCCAGGCGGTAGCGGACTTCTCTGTTCTTGCATCTGCTGCCGACGAAGGGCGACTTGGGCTGCCAGGACACGCTGTCGCTCCGCAATGAGAAGGCACTTTGGACACATGCAGTCCCGCCATCTACAGAAGCCCTTATGCCCCTTTAAGATCGACTCAAATCCGTGATTCCTACACCGTGCGCATTTCGGAGTACGCTTCTTTTCCGCGGCGGATTGTGCTTGCTTGCTGCTGGCGCTGTTGCTGGCAGACACAGTGGAGCCGCTGGTTGTTAAACTACTACCGCCCTGCGAATAACTCATCTCTGGTGTAGCGCTCGCTCAACGTATCGTCTCGGCTGGTTATGTGTATCCTTACGGACCAAGTTACCTGTGTTGTAAAATATCGTTATCGTTATACAAGCTGGAATTTCGATTTGATACTGTTTTATACTCGCCCACAAGGCCTCATTGCCAAAGAAAATCGTCACGACGCCTTATGATTGGCCAGTGCGACAAATTCGTGTCATTTGTGGGGCTAATGAGGTGTGAGATCCTTTTGTTCAACTCGCGTGCTCATTGGTTGTTCATTGTTGTCTCGTGGGGCACCTGCGTTCTAATACAGGACTTAAAGCGGTGACCATTTCGGGGTATGCGTTGTAGCAAGCAGGTGAACTCGGACTAAAAAAAAGCCTTGATCCATAAACATTGACAAACAATAGGCGCTAAGGGAGCGACAAAAAGAGAGCTCTCCTCTGTAAACACAAGGTAGTCTTCTGTTAAGTTTCAACTTAATCAGATCAAAAGAGCAAGCCCCCTTTTTGAAAAGGCAGAAAAACAGAAATAATCGAAAGATATTTCGCCATGTATCGAGAGCACGCAATTTGATGCATTGTGCGGGGAGGTTTCATTAATCAAAGTGAAACTTATCTAAACAGGAGAAACACGTTTACTAAGACATCAAGAGGTCATATAGATTTTGCCTAATCACGATTGCGCTCGCGTTGGAGGTAGTTTTCTTTCGGTGATGTTATTTCCTCGAATTTCACAGTGATATGTCTTTAATCTTTTAATCAATGAACTCATGTGCTTTTTAAGTGTAATTAAAACTTCACCGAGATGTTAGATGTCGTGGAGTTTGTTTTATCAACCAAATATGCTTTTCACAAAAGGAAGGGCTTTTCAACTTTGGTCTTGTATTAAAACTCGCTTCCTGTTCGGAGTAGATTAATAATTCATCTTCGCCTTCCTTAGTGGCACCTTGAAGCGAATTTAAATTGCTTTCTAATTTCATAAGGGAAATAATTGCGGAGTCATTATAACGCTTAAGCGTTGAAAAATAAACAGAACAAACAACTTTGGAAGCCTTTTGAATCAAATTTTGAGAAATGAAGTTCCCTGAGTTTTTTATGTGTATATTTTACTGTCCGGTCTGGTTAGTCTAAAATTTTTATTCGACTTTCAGGTATAAACTTCTTGGTTTTACTTTCAAAAGAATAACAAAACAGGCGACTGATAAACTTAGAGTAAACAGCTAAAAACCGGAGATACTGCAGGTGGCCTGTGTAGAAACGAAGTTTTGATGTCTTACAAACAGTTATTCATTTTCTATTTTAAAGATATTTTGTCGGAGATTGAATTGACATTTTAGCCTCCTGATAATAATTCGAGAATGAGTAAGCTTTTTGCCAAGCACATTTCTCAGGGCATTGTTTCAGGGAGTTAACAATTTGGATTCGTTTGTTCATTTTGTTTTACAGAATATCACTCCGCTCTGAAAAAAGAAGTCGCCGACTTTGTTTTTTTCGTTCGTCCCTAAATAAATTCACACTGAATTAATTTCGTTTCGTTTCTTTTTCGCGAAGTATAAAGTAATTTGTTGATGTTATCGAGATTTTTCGTGCTGTCTTCATATAACAGTGCAAATTTGATTTGTATAAGTTAACATTAAAGTCAATTTTCTTAGACTTTCGATATTCATCAATATATCTTTGTATAAAATTCGCCGCAACAGTAATTCCTCCGTAACATAGTGATATCAGATTTCTTTCGAGATTTTATCGGTCCTGTTGTTTTTGGAGAACAAAGTGCAAGACGGGGCATTCAACAAAGCTCATTATGTAGACAAGAAGATAAACATACTTATTTTCCGAAGGGAAAGCTTAAAAAGAGGAAAGAAAAAACTCTACACCGACCCATTTTAAACGCGTACGAGATTCAATAATTCCAATGTTTCATAACAAAACAGTTTTCTCGAATATTTTGAAGATGAAGTGCTTTATTCCAAACGAAAAAGCGTCTGAAATGATGTCGTTTGGGCCTGGCCAAATTAAGGCTTCAAAATCCTTTGAAAATTCGCCTACGATAAGATTTTTCCGGCAGGAGCAATTTTCCTTCATTATTTTGAGTTCCTCGCCCCCTGAGAAGATAGGAAAATTTGTTTTTGCTTTAGCAATGTAAAATTAGCCTTGAATTAAGACCGGCAGAAGTTAAAGTTGATAAAGAATTTCATGCTGTTTCCCCCAGTATGAGTTTAGGCAGAAACCATAGGGTAAAATTGTGTCATCATTTTCACCTAATAGCAATTGTTTTTGCAATGAAATTTCCAAAATAAGATTATTCGATAACGGAAAGGCAACCTTATGCAATTCTTAGTTGAGAATTACATTAAAAGTCTAGTTTCCTTCGAATTATCTTATTTTCCGTTAAATTCACTTTACAGTCATCACTGCAAATTAGCGAGATGAAGTAGTTTTGATTTTTGGGAGGCACTGACAAATTTCTGCTTACATTTCCTTGAAGAGTTTAGATGAACTTTTATTACTATAACAAAATTCTTTGTCCGTTTCGGAAAAAAAATGAGGTATTTAAATTTCTAGAAAATGTCAAGGAAATAGATTCGTATTCATTAAATTATATTCGCTCTTATTTCACGGGGAGTATTAAATAGCGCGAATTAATAGATTTTTCAAGATATATAACAAACTTTAATGTAGCCACCATGCAAAGAGGATAAGCCGGGTAATTGTATTTCTGCCCTGTTGGATCAAAGATCTGCCTTTATGCGTGTTTTGATGCCAAACAAAAGTCAAAATATCCGGAGGACTTCAAGATATGCCTCATTACGTTGTCGCAGTTTGTCACTGGCTTGCGTGTTGCCCTTCGCGTGCAGGGTGAGGGTAGCAGAAGTCTGATAAGATCGTAATATGATTCAAAGTGATAGCCAAAAGTTAAGGCAACATTTAGACCACTTCACTAACTACTCGAACACTTTATTGCCCTTGGCAGCGGAAGCAATATTGTGATGTGAGCTTTTAAAATGCTATTTAATGCCCGTTCTCACCTTCTCGTGTAATCTTGTGTAAGACAAGTAATTAATTTCAGTTCGTTTTACGGAAGTTTTCCGCTTCCTCATTGCGAGGGTATTTGGTGTTAAATCCGATAACACTAAAATAACACCAAAAATAGCTCACGTTTCCTTCAACACAAACTGAAAAAACTTATGTTTTGGTAACTCGTTTAGCATGCAGTTAAACAGACATCTCGGGGAAAAGACTTCAACAGCGAACGAGAAAAGAAATTTTACGAAGTCTTGGCGTAAATTAAATGACTCCATCACAGAAAGAATAAAACTTGAAAAATTGTTGTTTAAAATACAAATGAATTGTGAATAGATAAGAATTCACACGGATCGGTATAAAAGAAGAAAAAGAATATTCTTTTAACCCAATATTATTCCCATTGTATTAACCTACATGCAAATTTAAAGGTTTTGAATGTCATTGCTCACGATTTCCTTTTTCAAATGAATTAATATTTGATTGAAAATGACATCGAAAATTTAAACCTAATGCTGATTGACTCGTATTTTTTTGAAAGTCCTAGATGAAACAAATTGTCCAGAAGAAATATCAGTAACCTACAGTTCAAGAAGACATCTTTGGTCGATTATTTTATTACAATTCTAATCACGCACAACCAGTTTATCTTAAACCCGCCGATCAACTGTTTCGTATATCTTTTAAGTCCTGTACTGAAACAAATAAAAACAGACAGGGGGAAATTAGTTAACATCCATTTTTTAAAGCCATCTTCACTCGAGTCCTTTATTACAATTCTGATCACGCACAACCGAATCTAAAAGAATCTATCAGTTTAATTAAAGTTTAATAGAGATGTCTTTATTTATTCCGCTTCTTTCTGTCTATGAAAGCATGTCGGAGGGTGTGATGTGTTAAAGACAAGCCTTCCAACTTAATTTTCGAAAATTTCGCTCGTGCAGTTTTTGATTTAAGCATAAAAAGTAGCTTAAAATGGTAAGACCAACAGCGTGAATGTGGGTGGATGACAACAGTATAGAAGATCAAGAAGCAACACAAAAATTTCCAAATACTGTAAAAACGATCGAGAAAATAATACTCAAGTTTATAAATTATGGTAAATTAATGTTCTTTGGCTAGTACAAAAGGCAAGCGGACTAAAGAATTTACAACCTTAGTTTTACCTGCCATGTGTTAATTTTAAAGCCAAACAATCTAACGAAAACCCCTGTTTTAAGGGTGATATTATTCGATATTATACGCTAGAAATTTAGTTTAGTTCAACAATAGTCAGAACTTTCCTTTTACATTCGGCCGATCAAATCAATATAATTCATTATATCTCAGGTGGCCCCTTAAGTCCTATAGCCCTGGGGCGAAAAAAAGAATGAACTAAAATAATAACTGCTAAAATCATTAGGTGTGATAAATTAAGGGAACTTGCACTTTATGAAAGGGCACTTAATTATACTTTGCAAGCCCTTGTCAAAAGTCACTCACGGCACGATTTCACATTTAGACGACTTATACAAGTTACTCACGAATTTACGATTTCGTTTCGAAGCTCGGGTGAAGTCCTTTATTTAGTTTAGTTTATTTTAATTTACTCTGTCATGTATTTGGTTGGAAGAATTATTTCCCAGAGTTCTACGCCGGAAAAAAAACTACCTTAATAAGATTACTCTCTTTAGCAAATTTTGTTCTTTAACAGTAGCGCAATCACTATCCGACTACTCAGCTATTAGCGTCTTGAGACTTCCAGACGCATAAAGCGTTTGGGAAATTTAGGTAAAGTGACAATCTATTCAAAAATCTTGGTTAACTTTACGGGGCACCTGTGAAAGCGAAGAAAAAAGCATTTAGTCTGGCAAGTGGGATGTTTTATTGATCAATAGGCATCATTATATATATATTTTTGGTATCTTAAAGAAACAAAGCAGTAAATTATAATGGCTAAAGAGCTACATTAGAATAAAGATTTAATAATTGCCAAAGAACTTTCAAAGTTTTATAACAAAGCAAAACTTACTTTACAAATTCTCCACGTATTTTTCAGAAGAGTTTAATACATTTCTTTCATTCTTCTGAGTTTACGGTAGTCATGTAATTGCGAACCATTCAAAAACCTTTTCTCGGTAAGAAATATAATTTTAAAGTCGTTTTTAGAATAGCCAGAGTGTGAACAAGGGACTTGAAAACCTGGGTGAATTCGCGTGATCAAGACTTCAGATTTGGTACTGATTTCAAAGCAAACTTTTGTTAACTTGTTCGGTAAATCCGAAATCTTATATTACTTAGTAAGGTCTTTATGCAAATTGGGATCAATTAATTTCCACGTGCAACTATTATTAATCTTAGGGTAATTTGATTCCCTCTTGATTAGCAGTAAAAAGGAACAAAGGCAAACACTTTTTTGTTATTAGGTATTAAGAGTGATAGTTACTCTAAGGGTCAAAATATCAGTAGCCATGTGGAAAAAGAAACTAAGGTCGGCTTTTCCAAGGTTAAGAATATGTTTGGAGCTCTCAAATAATTAACAAGAGCCCAACAATGATCGCTTTTGTCATTTGGTAACCACAGGATTACCATCCACTTTTAGGTGGTGGACTGTGCTTTTAAATAGTTCTCACAGTTATCAAATTAGCATGGCTGAAAGCAGTGTTTCAGGCTTTCAAAAAATGATTTAGTTGAAATAAAACAGTACAAAAATATTAACACGATGTTGTCATTTGTGCTCTGTGTTTGTTTCCTTGATTTGAGGCGTACGAGAGCAGAGTTACAAACACAAAGTTTATCTCACTCAAGTGAGCATTTTTACACTTCTCAGTAAGTCAACAAACATGAACAGACAACGTTTATACTTCGCCTTGCTATACTTTTCACTTCTAAAGAAAATGATGTGTTATCAGTGACCCGCCCACACTATTTACAACGCTTTCTCTCGTTTCCATCAGTCCACACTGGAAAAAAAAAATGTTTTCACTGGTCTGCTGAAGAAAACGACGCGTGTTCAAAAGGATTCGTCCTTCAAATGCGTCCACCTTCGTAACCGTTTCCGAAAGTCCCCGTTTTCAGTAGCGTTTCGCACCGTTTTCGGGTGTACAATAGGTAAAAACTTACTTTAAAGTGCGAGTTTAAAAACGAAAATGCATCAGTGTGCATGGGTTCTTAGGACGTCGTTTTTTTCTGTTTTTTTTTTCCTGGGTTCTTTACATCGCTGCATGTGGGACTTTTTATACAGGGTTGGTCTGTTGGGATCCCTTAACAAGATATTTTAGTGGTAGAAATTGTAAAGCGACGCAAATGTCCCTAGCGGGCAGTAGCGCTGATGAGAGCCGGCCGTATTGGCAGCGTAGAAATTGGGCTTTGCTGAGTCTTATTCCTTGTCATGATTTATGATTTGCTCCGTTACGTTGCCTTTCCGAAAATTATAGCCGGGGGGATTAGAGGTGCCATTTCAATGTAATTCTTTGTTTACCTCTGAAAATAAGGGTTCTAGGTATAGTAAGGCAGATCTGATGCGTCCAGAAGATCTGGAGGATTTGGTGCTAGATTTTTAAAAGACAGATTATGTTTTTATACAGACGAGCCTGAGCTCCGGGTTTTCTCATACGGATAATGCGTCTTTAGTATCTTAAATGTTTGCATAATATGTTTCCATGTTGCATCAGTAAACAGAAATTGTAAACATTTTCTGTGTTTTTCTGAACGAGTCAAACGTCAACTTTGTAAAACCGTTCTCGGGAGGTTTCAAATCAACAAAACAAACAAACAAACAAACAAAGAACGGCATAGCACAGCATCGTTTATTCCACGTACCATATATTTAAAACCACAATTCATCACGTAAACAGAAGATGGAAGGCTGTACATAAACACCGCGGTCATCTGATTTAAAGTTCACCTTTACTATAAAAGCTCATTTTCTAAATGCAAACAGCTGCTGGACAATGGTAGCTGTCCAATCAATTTAGCTTACTGTGAAAACAACCCAATTTTTGCCTAGAAGAAAACCTTTTTGTTCAAAAATGTGCGCGGATCAACGATTTCGCCCGGTTCTTCCTCCCGTAGAACAATATCAGCAAAGGACCGCAAACGAAAATGCTGCACGTGTACGTAGGATCTAGTAAACGAGACCTAATCAGCCAAAGAAATACTCAAATGACAAACAAAGCAGCAAGGCTGATCTGACTACGTAGAAAGATTTGACTCTGCAAGACATCAACACGACACTGATAGAACTTTAGCAGAGCAGGGTTGCAGCCGTAGACAGCTGTTTCGCTCTTCTTAGAGCTCATCAGTACGGCATAGCAAGATGGCGAAAATGCCGTAAAAATACCCGTGCACTCTGTTAAAAGCCCTAAACGAGGACGCACGCCCACCAAATCACGCCATCACATGTCTTGGAAAGGTCGGGAGTCCAAGCGTCGTGTTGATGTCTCGCAGGAGCCAAAGATAGGATGGACAAAACCAACCTTACAAAGAAACATCTTCCTCCCGCTCGGATTATTTCTCCTCGGGTCTCCGATCAAACAGAGTCCTTGGGTATCCTGGGTAGGAAAACGTCTCTCAAAGCATTGTGGTATAGTCATGCACTGTAATATAACTGGACAGCGTTAAACTGCGGGAAAACTGAGCAAGTAAACATGGCGGCTGAATCGAAATCAATTTGTAAATTTCTTTTAGCTTTCCACGTCGTTGTTCCAGATTTTATAAAGTAACACCTAGGGTCTTTGGGAAGCCCTCTTGAAAGCAAGCATGGCCTCAAGGTTAGATCAGGCTGCCTAGATAAATATCCAGGTAATTTCCATCGAAATAGTTGACGATGTCGTTGCTGTGCTAAAAAAGGACGAATTAGTCAGGGGAAGATGGATTGCGATGGCTCTACTACGGATGATGATGCTACAGAAGACGAGGAAGAAAAAATGCCAGTTGATGTAACGTCTGAAAGCAATGGAAATGATGAAAAGATTAAAGCCAAATGGTATGGCATACATGTAGTTTTAATAGTATTACAGTACTCCGGTTTTTCAAAATCGAAAAATCGATTTCTAGAAAAATTGCTTTACGTTACCTTACACATTTTGATAAGATGCCAATCGCCTTCCTTGATTGAAACTTTACCTACCGGAGACATTCCTTGCCGGGTTATGTAATATGTTCTGCTTTTGATTCTATGGATAAAATTCTAAAGCTGTTGAGCAGTACTTTCCTTTAGAACTGTTTATTACGCACATGCAATGTGGTTTTCACTTTTCATTTTTTGGATGAAGTCTTGAAGTGTGACTGTTCAAATGAAAGCTACAAAGCAATGCTTTTCAGTTTCTTTTCAATTTTTTTTTTCCAAGTGGGAATTATTTTTGAAACTTATGAAAGTCATTCCTCAGAAAAATTTCTTTAGGAGGTACCCGGGGTATCCAATCGATGGAAACCGATGATCGGAAAACCAATCGATCAATCGATATCAATCGATAAAATTAGTTAATTGGTATCGATTGGTATCGGACAATCGATGATCAATCGATAACCACACAAAAACCGTTCATCGATTGCTATCGATTAGCGCAACAAACTCGAACAGACGTCACGCACGCTACCTGTCCGATCATCCGCCATTTTTAGGAAGCCCTGGGGACGAAATTGGTAAAACAATTCCGACCCAGTCTCAATACTCAAAAAGAAAGAGCGAGAGCTAAGAAAGGAAGGCAGCGCCAATGACATGACGGTGACACTGCTGCGCGAGGCACTCGTTGAAATGAACTTGACGTATCGCAAAAACGAAAAAAAAACAGAGTTGGTGAGGAAAGTCAAAGAGGCAAGATCCGTCACAATCGATGCCACCCATGATTGTGATAGCGTTTCCGAACATACTACAAAATCGAGCAGGAAAACACCAAAACTAAAATGGCCCATCGTTTACTACTATGATAAAAAAAGGAACGTCTTTTTTATCTTTTGCTGCATATTTTATTTCTTTTACACACAATTGGTGCCTTCATAGATTTTTTAGTTTGTATGTATGTGATCTCTGTTTTAAGCACGATTAGGTTCGTTATCGTCAGGCTAGGTATTGCTGCTTTATTCATTATTTTGCAACAACTCATGCTGTTGTTGTTGGCAATTTCGTTGTTTGCCAAAGTACAACTTCTGTTAGCAGAATTTTTCTGTGAAGGCACAATGCAACCACTTTGCGTTTTTTGAAGTCTGTAGTATTGGCCCATGTCCGCACGTATTAAATAGTTTTCCACTTTGGATAACGTTTTCAAACTTTAAACGTTTCTGTTTTTGGTTAACGTTTTCATGGGATACGTGTGGACGGGAGGCAAGAACAGAAACAAGCTTTTGAGTTGTCAAAGGAAAACGGATGCCTGCAGACGGGGCGTTGAAGAGAAAGAAGAGAGTATTGTTCTCCTGTTAACGTTCAAAGCATTAAAATGAAATGTGTTTACAATTACTGCGTACAAAGATGTGTTGTTTATACGCCGATTCCGTCAGCTTGTAGATTTTGAAACGTGACGAAATTTGCAACCAATCAATACCAATCGATATCAATTTATCTATCGATTGTTATTGAAAATCGATGTTAATCGATAACCACACGAATCTTCGCCATCGATTGGTCATCGATTATCAATATCAATCGATTAATTGATATCGATTGGTATTGATTGACATCGATTGTCATCAATTATCGATTTCATCGATTGGATACCCCGGGGAGGTAGAGGGTGAAGATATACATGATCATCTTTACTTGAAATTAATTTTAATTCTCTCATTTTTCTATTTTATTTTAACAGTCAAAATGATCCCAAGCATGGGCTGAGAGGCAGTGAAGCAACATTTTCAGTCTCTGAAAATGAAACTTCAACAGAAGGTACATATACAGTTGTAAAGAGGCCATGTTAGACAGTGTATGCATTTTTGCCACCTGAATTTCAATCTTTTGTTGTCACAGTTATGTGGCAGTTAGCACATCCATGTCAAAATATTGTCCAGTGATCTTGCTTCCTTTCCAGTGCTTTTGCAATTTCACGCTCACAGCCCTGTTGTTCATGTTTTTTTTTTTATTTCTTTAATGTTGCTGTTTCAATGCCAGGTCAGTGGTTCTGTATTTACCCTGACAGGGTCTTACATAAATGATATGTGCCATTCTGTAAATACTGTCTTAATTAATGGAGGTGTGTAATAGTAGTGGATAGCCCATTATAGATTTTGATGGGACATCTATGATTGCTGGTTCAAGGCTTAGTTTCTGCATTGTCAAATTGTTTCCTTGGACAAGAACATTACTCCGTTACTCTGCCCCCATACTGAACTCAGAACTCACGGGAGCCATGATTACAGATATAGGCAAGATAAGGCAACTAAGGTCACTTATTTTTATTCCTTTTTTCAAAGGACTATTAGACTCTGGAATAGCTTACCCGCTAATGCTCTAGCGCCATGCTCTAGCGCTAGTGAACCTTCCAACTGTAGCGAAGCATCACAATGATATTTGCAAGCACACCTTTGAGAATATCTGTAACGACAGCGGCCACAAACTTAAGAAACTTTTGCCACCCTTATATGATTGTAAGTACAATTTAAGGCACGCGCACACCTTTAACTTGCTGCGGTGTAAGACAAACAGATTTAAAAACAGTTTTATTATGGTGTCATGCTCTCTGGTGAATGCAAAAAGTGAATAACTAGGTTTTTAATGCTATCATTAAATTTATAATTATTATTATTATTATTATTAGATTTTAGATATTATAAATTTTAAATTTTAGATTTTGTAAATTTGTATCATAGAATGTAGAATACGTAATTCAGCTCTGTGAGCTGCAAAGTATTTCAATAAAGTACCTATCTATCACCTATCTATCTAAAATTGCAGAGAGTAACTCATTAACTACTTTTAAGTCCGAGCTGTATAACTACCTAATTAATTAATCATTATTAGATCTACAAGATTTTTTTTCGGCTATTTTAATTTTATATGTTGTATTTACTTTTACATATTTTTAACATTTTGTTCAGTTGGTGCGATATCCTTACGGATTTTACCGACATAATAAAATGTAGATGTAGATGTAGATGTAGATGTAGATGTAGATGTAGATTGTCTCTCTCTACCCAGGTGTAAAATGGCTATCAGTGAACTGTTAGAGAAACCCAGAAAAATGTTAAATGGCTAACCCTGCGAAGGACAAGCATCCGGTTTGGGGGCTAGCACTCCTAGTCATTTTGTGCTATGAAAACCAGGTTAAGCTCTGGCAGTCATGGGGTCTCTAGGCTTGTGGAATCTCTTTTACTAAAATATTGTTCACCTTTGTTATTATTATATATTGTGTCCACTGTACGAAAACCATCTGCAGATGAAATCATGTTGCTGTCTTCACTAGGTGAAATGATAATTCTAAATTATTCATAATAATTATTATTGGTCAGGAGTGGGCAACCTTCAATACATAGCTTCAATATTAGTTTTGATCATTTTAAATGTTGTTTCATTCATATTTTTAGAGTGGCACAAAGGGCTCAGTTGCCTTGCCCCATACAGTGGAGATAATGAATATTATGAAGCAGTGATCAACTCTATCCAAACGACCTCTGAGGGGCATAGAGAAGCTGTGGTAACTTTTATTGGGTATGGTTAAAATTAATTCAACCATTGTAACTAGTACAATATTTTTTTGTAATTGCCTGAAATCATTTACATCAGGTACAGTCAGCAGCAACTGTAGGGAAGCAGTGCAGAGGTCCTGGGTATCCACCTCCCCTTACTATCTGTTCAAAATAGAAGGCTTGGAGGGCTAAATCTTTTCCATTTTCAACATTTTTATCCTTCACACCCACCCCCCCCCCCCCCACCCCAACTGTAGGGAAGGAGTGCAGAGGTTCCAGCTATTCCCATCCCCTTATTATCTGTTAGAAATAGAAGGCTTGGAGGGCTGAATTTTTCCACTTCCAACATTTTTATCTCTCACCCCCCCCCCTCCAACTGTAGGGAAGGAATGCAGAGGTCCCAGCTATCTCCCCCCCTTATTATTTGTTAGAAATAGAAGGCCTGGAGGGCTGAATTTTTTCCATTTTTAACATTTTCATCCTTCATTCTCCCCCCCCCCCCCCCCCCATGCCCACATTTTTCTTTGGGCCCCCACCATATGAAGCTCTGCATCTGCAACTGCTTAGTTTCTGGATTTTATTTGCAAGCAGAAGCAAAAGCAAGAGTACTGGTACATATAAGCTCTGAGAAATGGAAAAAAATTGGAAATGAAAAATGGAAATATGAGCGTCTTTGAGTTACGCTGCCAGCCTGCAATAAGTCACACAAGTTTCCTTGAATTTCTTCAGACAGTGGGCTTCCACCCCAGTATCCATTTTAGTTCTAGCAATTATCCTGTTAATGTCACATGTAACTATGTGAAATTGAGAGTCGTTGGACCAACCTCTCTCCACCTGTAATTGTCACGTATGCACTAGGCACTCTTATTGTTCAATCTGCTAAATGGTTGTCATTAGTACACTACTGTAAAAATTTCCCAATTGCAGTTTGGATTTGTTGTCTGGTCGCAGTTAGATGTCACTAGGCATGGTCGAGTGTTTTTCTCCCATTGTCGTATAGCTGACGTCTAGCTGTTTTTTGTTGCTCTGCACCCTTCTTGTAGCTCACTGTTTTCAGACAGACCCTCTGTAAAATGAGTACTTCAAGTTAGTCTCTATAGAATTCCAAAACAGAATCCAGGATTTGATAGACAAGTGAGATATCTGTTATTTGTAGGTATGAATCTGAGGGAAGTGAGAGAGTTCCTGTTAAAGCACTCAGAACAATTGGAAAGCAGCCAGATAAGATGACGAAGTCTGGTTAGTAAACCACATACAAGTGTTGGATGATATATTCTAACAGTTGTCTTATGATGGCACCATAGCCGCTCTTTGGAGATCTTGGAGTGGGGCCCAAGATATTTAACCCTCTTGTACACAGCTTGATATTTTAATTTAAGGTTGAGATGGTGCTGTCAAATTAATATTTTTTGTAAGTTACTCCAGTGGTAGGTTAAATTTGTAGTGGGACCTCTTTGGGCTTGAAATCGTAAAAGCTATTTGAATGTGAAACCTCATTGTAGTAGGAGCGTAGGCTTCAAAGAAATACTTTGCACCATAAGTTGCACAAATAAGTGCAAGTTTGGGAATGAAGACATATTAGTTGCAGTAATCCACTTTGTAGAAAAAAAACCTCCCTGTTTGAGAGTTCAAAACATATGCAGATGAGGCTTCTAGGTTTCCAGGGTGGTGGGGGGGGGGGGATGCAGAGGACTGGGAGTGGCCTCGGTCTAACATTCTTCCGTTGTCAGAACCCATGACTGAGAAATACTGAGCTTTGGTCGAAATCGCAATAAGCCGTGGTGCTTGGGCGAGAGCAAAGAGCCTTGTGAGGGACTTTTCTAATAGCGATAATAATAATCTTTACTCGATCGATAAAAGACATATCGAAAGTTACAACATCGTCAAATTAAAAATTCAGATCTGGGGAATCTGACAGCGTCAGATGTGGGTGGTGTTTCTTCGTTCATTAAAGAGTTTTGTATTATTTTGCAGGTAACTTAAAAAAGGAGGGTGCTGTGTCTTCAACAAGAAAGAGAAAGAAAGGTAACGGTAGCCATGTCTATCCTGAGCTTGAAGCTTTAGTTCGTCTTCTCCATCTTCACGTCTCTCACTTGATGTTCGTGCTTTGTCTCCGTGGCAGGGAAATTAGATGTTTCTATTCAACATAAGAGAACACTCCGTGGCAGCAGGAAGTCCAAAACTAATGATTCAGACCTTGTTGGTGGAATAACACATGACAGACCTACTAAATCGCCAAATACACCATCAAGACAAAGGAATGGAAGCTTTGATGATGTTGATAAGAAAAGTGATGACGAAAATACGTTTGACAAGGAAATGATAGCAGATGGTAAGGTTTTGGTTAGCTCAGTTAGTAGTTGGAAAAACTGGCGTAAATCCAAGTCGATGTATCTGATTATACACACGGCAACAAAAACTTAAAGAAAATTGAGAGAAAGCAAACTGCCATCGAGTGACTTTCAACCTCGAAGAACAACCGTAGACACCTAAGTGATCAATATACATGCGAAGTGCAAACTATTCTCGGGAAATGAAAACCCTGCTAAAATGCCCGAAACGTCCGAACAATCACGACAAGCGTGCCTTCCATAACATGAAAAATTCTTTTTTGTTTGACTTACTGATCACATTTCTGTTGTTATAGATGGGTTTTCAATTGAGTTTTTAAAGTAATTCACGGCTGGTTTGGTTTTGCGCTCTTTGAATGGTTAAAGAACTTCGCGCCACTTAGAAGTAAACCAGTACTGGAATCATGACTTGCCCGTACGCGTTTTCCCGCGCTTAATGTCAGGTACAGTTGTCCTTACATTTGCTTCGGGTTCTGATTGGTTCAATGTGTTGTGTATTTTATGATTGGTAAACGTAACGTGGGTAAGAACCTTTATTTAGAGCGGTTTTCAATTGAGTGTCGAAAGCAATTCGCATTTTGCTTTGGTTTCGCTTTACATCGTTCTGTGATGGGTTAAAAATCTTGCACAACTATCTCGGTCAATCAGAAGTAAAACCTGCACCGATCGCGACTTGGTCTCACGCATTTTCCCGCGCTCGGCGCCAGTTACATGAATTTGGTTCGAGCTCTGATTGCAGAGCTGCAAATAATCGGCCTGTCCGACTAAAATCGACTCATGTCCGACGAAATCTTTAACTTCGGTCGGACATTATGTCCGCACAGATTTTTTTCCCAAATAATAAGTAAATAATGTTCAGAAATAATTATTCCAAAAAGACTTCCACTTAAAAATAACAGTAATTAAAAAAAAAAAAACGTCCGACCACATTTCTGTTTTGTCCGACCAAAATGGAGACTTGGTTGGACATACGTCCTCTCAAGAAAGAATACTGAATTATTTGCAGCGCTGGATTGGTTCCTCGGGTAATTTGTTTGTTGTTTTTGGCTGGGGTGATTACTTTGGTTTTGGTTGTACTACACTCATTTGAAAAGCACTCTATCCTCAGGGTGCTCCCGTCCGTATTGGTTAGAGTAATCACTTTGAATTTTGGTTTTACGACAATCGAGTCAAAATCGCCCCATCAGTTGATATTCAGGTTTTGCTCATTGTCTTTGCGTTTAGGTTTTGATGATCAAGACATGGAAAGACCGTCATTCTCAGTGCCAGCTCCACACCCTTTAGTTCCTTTGGTTTTGTCCGATGCCGGAGTTCAACCGGTCACCCAGGTCAGAATAATGCCTGTATCAATTTAGCATCCCGATACATTCCTGTGTTTTTTGAGCTAACGCCCGTTTTTTCCTCGGGGCATTAGGTAAAAAAGCGCCAAATCGTTTACGTTATCAAAACGTTTGCGTTTTTGATGTGTTTAGTATCGTGAAAAAGGATGACTTTTGGAAATGAACTTCTCAAGCTCATAAAGAGAAAACAAAGGAAATCACTACCGTGACGGTGGTTTGGATACCGGATCTTAATTAGCAGAAAATTTTGCGAACTTTTGCTTTGAATTTCTCCAAGAATTATGAATGGTTTGAGAAGCCATATCAAAAACTCGAAAGAGTGTTTCATCAGGTATCCAAATACCTCGAAGTCGGTCAAAAAATCTCGGCTGCGCCTCGTTTTTTCAACCCACTTCTCGGGGTTTGGATATCCTGATGAAACACTCTTTCTCGTGTTTAATATATTACTAGACGCGTTTCGAACGTCGAACTTTTCATGTGCAGTAGATTCAGGACAAGACAAGTTCGACGTTTGAAACGGGTGGAAATGAAGCATCCAACTACTGTTTGTTTATTTTTTCTCCATTGCGTGTAGCTCTCTCCCTTTTCCAGCAAAACCTTCAGCTGAAGTCTAACTTTTCAGCCTATCTTTGCACCAGGTCCCAGCTACCATTAACCGTTATCTGCGGGAATATCAGAGAGATGGAGTGCGCTTTCTGTACCAACACTTCACGGAAAATACGGGAGCAATCCTTGGCGATGACATGGGTTTGGGAAAGACAGTTCAGGTAGTAAAATAAAAAGCGTTTCAAATGTCAAAAGCGAGTACAGCAAATAAACTGTGTTTTAGACTCACGAAAGTGAGAACTCAGTCAAGAAGGTCCTAGTGGGCGTCAAAGCCATGACTTTCGGTACACCACACGGATGCAGTTGCCACTGGCCTAACCACTGAAGTAATGCTTCAAAGAGACCCTTAGCGAGCTAGCTAAGTCATTTTATTTTACTAGACGTCTGGTTCAAAATCATGTGAAACATGTCGTGCGCACTTTTAAAATCGGTAGAAATGCTGAAGTGTGGGGACTACATTATGTGTATCACAGACATGAAACTCAAAAAGGAAAAGGAGTTGTTCGGCCTTGCTCCACTGGCTCCTCTAAAGAAATTGGATATTCGTACCCTCGGTATAAGACATATAAGAGGGTAAACTCTTCAAAACCTAATAGGTCTCTAACATTTACGTTTATCACCTTTCGAGCAACCATGCCTAGAATTTTAGGGTGTTGCCATTGTATTACGAAATTTAGCCTTGCCTTTGAGTGCTCTCTTTGAAGATAACAGGATTGAAACAACTTCTTTTGCAACCCAGATCAAACAAATTCTGTTTATTTTAGGTTATTTCTTTCATTGCTGCTGTTTTGGGAAAAACTGGGACAAAGGCCGACATATTCTGCAAATTTATGGATGGCAAGACAAAAGGAAAAGTGGTAGGTCCTAGGGATAAAACGAGCTTTGGATTTGATGAGAAGTGGCTCATTGTTGCCGGAGTTTAGTGGTTTTGGTGGTGGTGGTAGTGGTATAGTAAACAATTATCAGTCTTCACCACCTCAACCTCACCACCATGAGGTTGCGCTCTGTTATGGTGAGGCACTCCTGTCTGTGGCTTTGTCGTGTTCTTTGAAGCAATTACAGTATTTTTATCATTGTAATAAAATTGCTTGTTGTTAGAAAGAAGATGCTAGCCGTCGCGAGAGAGGCACTTTTCTAATTGTGAGTCCAGGTTCTGTACTATACAACTGGAAGGACGAATTAGAGACCTGGGGGAATTTTAACACGGGACTCTTTCACGGTAACGCCAAGGAGGACACTCTACAACGGGCCTTTAGGGGACGACTGGACGTGGTACTTACTACGTATGAGACCATGAGAAATCATCTGGTGAGTTGTTTATGTACCGCTAAAACTTAAGTACCCAAATAAGCGTCCTTTCCACCCTCCACGCTAAATTCGGTGACTCCCGGAAAATAGCGATAAAACTAGCGCTCTTTTGAAAGTAGGGTCGGGACACACCAGGCGACTGGTCGCAGGGACAGGTCGCTGCGATAAGCCGCCTCCTGTGTACTGCTTGGGAGACAAGTCGCTGAGACAGGACGCTTGCTTAGTGCACACGAAGAGTTTTTCAGCAGGGAATCCCAGGTTTTGATGAGTGTACGTGGGAACGCTTTGATTTTTGTTCTCTTGCGGCGACAGGTCGCACGAAGCGACCTTGAAAATTTGTTTCATTTTGTCCCTGCGACCTGGCGCACGAATTCAAACCAATTTAAGTTTATGTAGCCTGTCGTGGAGACAAAGTTCTATCGCAGCGACAAGGATTTTCTGTCAAAGCGGGCAAGTCACACGAAGGGAATTGTTGCTGCGACCTGTCCCTGTGTCATGTTCCTGCGACATGTCGCCTAGTGTAACCCACTTTAACAATCCTGTCGGATGTAACGACATGACTACTACTTAATTCTTGATATTTATTTGGTTTTAGCGAAGGAAGGAAATTAGGAAAACCCAGTGATAAACAGACGTCGTGAAAACGATATCCGTACTCTTCACAGTGAAGTTATGTAATGGATATCTGAACGTGTGAAGAGATAAACTTGCAAAACAAGATTTCGGGATGGCCGTTATTCCTTAATACGGAACTTTGCGCGCATGTTCAATAACATTCATGTTTTGCTTTTATGCTTTGCTCAGGACGATTTGAACAAAATCAACTGGCTGGCGGTGATCATGGATGAAGTTCATCGACTCAAAGATCGCAAGGCTCAGATAACTGTCGCAGCTAAAGCTCTCACTGTCAAGAGAAGGTGAACAAGTCAGAATATTTTTGTTTACTTTTTTCACTGGCAAAAACATTGTTACTCGAAGCTTTAAGCGCTACAGGAAAGTACAATTTAAAAGATTTCAAAACACCTTATATAGCCCATCAACGGTACCACAGGAAAGTACTGCTCAGTAGCTTTTGTTTGAATGGTCACACTTAAGGATTTCATCCACAGACTCAAAGTTAAAACCTTTTTTACATCACATTAAACAGCACCACAGGAAAGTACTACTCGATAGCTTTCATTTGAATGGTCACCCTTGAGGTTTTATCCACAGAATCAAAAGTTAGAACCACGTTTTACAGCACATTAAACAGTACCTCAGAAAAGTACTGCTCAATAGCTTTCATTTGAGTGGCCACACTTTAAGATTTCATCCACAGACTCAACAATTAAAACCACCTTATAGAGCACATTAAACCAGAGGAGAGGACTTATCAGTAGCTTTCGTTTGAATGGTCACAGTTTGGGTTTTTTCGTTATGTTCCTTTGCCTTCTCGTGATATCTCGTTGCACAGTTATCCTAATTTTTATTTATGTGAACATGCAGGTACGGCCTCACAGGGACCCCACTTCAGAACAAATTGGGAGAATTCTGGTGTGTACTTGACTGGGCAAACCAGGGGAGTCTGGGGAAAGCAAAACGATTCGACCGGGAGTTTGGTAAACCAATCAGAGAAGGGCAGACATATGACGCAACCAAGAGAGAACTGGCTTTGGCCAGGAAAAGTAAGTAAAGGCGGTGTAAAAAGTTTCGAAGTCTAACCCCCAAAGGTATTGAAAAGTTTCTGTTGATAGAAAGTTTCGACTTACCAAGAGTGACGACCCGATGATGGGGAAACGCTTCCTTCGAAGTAACAGTAATCTTCGATGTTTGCTATTTAATCCAGTACCTAGTGAGCCCACGAAAGTTATGATGAAATATGACGCATGCTAATAAACACCTTTAATTAAAATTACTCAATTCTGAATGGCTGAGAGCAGCAGGAAGATTAATCATTAATCTGCATTATCACTACTCGTGATATTTGAAAATTCTATCAGATTGCACGATCCCCTAGGCTATCCAGTTGGCAGCCCTAGAAATTCGCGATAAAATCTATGACTACGTATTACTCCCAGAAGTAACTCTAAAGACCCTCCGAAAGTAAGGCTAAGATTGCATGTTTTGCTAAAGCCCGATAGTAGTGGACGCACGTTTTATGGAGACAAATACTAAGGCACAAAATTTATAAGCAACAGAACAAACTATGTTGTTTGAAACTCATGTCCTCTTTGTCAGATTATAATAACTATAGGTCAAACTGTTGTAGCAGCAGCGATCGCAGCGTATGATTAATACTGAGATTCATTTGTGTTTTAGGTATTTTTTCCATCCCTTCCCTGCTATCGTGTTGTTTCTCTTCACCCAGGTGTATAAATGGGTACCCGCTACATACTACTGGGGGTAACCCTGCGATGGACTAGCATCCCAACATCCCTTCCAGGGGGAAGTAGCGTTACTCTCAGTTGCTTCATGCTACAGAAACCGGGATAAGCTCCGGCCGTGATGGCCTCCTTGGCTCGTGTGCGACTTTGCCTTGCCTCTTTTGAGCTCTACCTGAAAACAAGTGCGTACCGTGGTGTTCAGTTAGATAGCCGGTGTTCCCAATAGTCGGTTGCTGTCTGGGATTGCTATTCCTATTACAGCAATGTTCTGTTGATGGTGTACCTAATTTTTTGCAGAATCGAAAGAACTTCAAGATAAGATCGGCAGGTTCTTTCTTCGAAGGACCAAAGACTTGATAGCAGATCAGCTGCCAAGCAAAGGTACGTCCGTGATTTCTAAGCTGAGCTTTTTCGTACCAGTTTATCTTGTTGATTGAAATAGGGAACTATGTCATGGGGATTTGCTGGTGTTTTGTCGAAACTACTGAAATTATGATTAGATGCCTTCGCTCACAAAGAAACTCTCCGTAGAACACAAAGAGGAAGATACCAAGTGGATGTTCGAGAGAAGAGCAAACGGTAATAAGTTTCTAACGATTTTTGTCAGGTACAACAGCAAAACCTGACAAAGGTGGCCCAATATTTTCAAGTTTTAATGCTTTTCCTTCATGGCCATGCGTTTTACTGCACTGGTATAGCGTCCTTGAACAAAACTGGCCCATCATTTTTAGGTTTTCGTTATTATGAACGTGAAATTCGGCTGACATTGTCCCTTTAACCTTTTTAACTCTTTTCCAGACGAGTTGGTGGTGTTTTGTCCGTTAACGCCATTCCAAGAAGACGCGTATCAGACTCTTCTTCAAAACCCGGATGTGGAATTGATCAGAAAGAAGAATTTTCCCTGTGATTGCGGCAGTGGTGTGGACAGGGGCAAGTGTTGTTACATGGTAAGTGAAGCAGAGAGGAGGACAGGACCAAGGGTCGTTACGAGATTTGAAGCACGTGGGGTTGACAGGGGGAAATGTTGTTATATGGAATTTGAAGGGGGTTGGGCAGGGGCAAGTGTTCTTACATGGTGGGTGGCTCCAATCTTAGAATCTGTAGATGAAGTCATTATTAATACTGAAATGAAAGCTACTTAGCAGCGCTTTTCTGTGGTGCTGTTTATTATGCTGTACAAGGTTGTTCCAAGTTTTAAGTCTGTGGATGAAATGCTAAATTATGACCACTCAAATCAGAAAGCTATTGAGAAGTACTTTCCTGAAGTGCTGTTAAAAATGCTGTACGAGGTGCTTCTAACTTTTAACTCTGCATGTAGATGAAATCCAATGAGTGACCATTCAAGTGAAAGGAACTAAGCAGTACTTTCATGATACACTGTTAAAGTTTGAATTGTCTACGATTTCGCATTTTTCACGATTTTGCAAAGAAGGACAGTCCTATACATAGTTTAATATAAGCCTTAGTTACACGAACGTATCACCCTACCCGACTAAAACCGAAAGTAAACACCCTTGTTACCTCGGGTTCCGTGTCGTAGTTTTGAAACTGTACGGTATATGTTATTTTGTTAACAGCTCAGCTCTGATAGCGAAGACATCAAAACTGTAACCATGAGATTTTTTCAGCTGTTGCTAAAAGTGGCCAATCACGCCGCCTTATTGGCGCCCACAGTCAAACAAACACTCGACCAGCAGGAGAAGGTAAGGTTGTCAGTCATCTATACAAAAATTTTGGCGGGAAAATAACTGGAACCTGTGACGGACGCGACAAATTTTAGCGCGAAATAACTGTAACAGTCGTATCGAGTAGTAAAGTGCAGTAGAGAAGTTGTATCTCCCAAATCTATTTTTGACGTTCTGCTTTTGATTTTTTTAAAATACCTCTTTAACCCTTCAATTCTCTCTTTCAGGCCAAAGAACTTTATTTGCAGGTGTTTGCTCGGTATCCCGAGTTTTCAGGTGTCACAGAACTGTCGTCGTTTGAACTGCTGTCTGACCCAAAGTATTGTGGAAAAATGAAAGTACTGGATAAACTGCTACGAATATTTCGTGAGGAACACAGCAAAGTACTTCTGTTTTCACGATCAACGCAGGTTTGTGAGAAATACAACAGAAATTAGGGCTGCTACGAGGTGCTACTCAATTCTTTGATTCCTTTTCTTTGGTCACTACTTTTATGGAGTCGTCACTTTTACAATATTTTTTTCTTTATGCAGCTTCTCGATATCTTAGAAGAGTTCGTGATCAGCAAAGGATTGGTGTACAGCCGGTTAGACGGAGGAACCAAACCTGCTGACAGGACCCGTCTTGTACGAGAATTCAACCTCGACCCAAGTATCTCTCTGTGTTTGATTTCCACCAAGGCGGGAGGTCTGGGATTGAACTTTACTGGAGCCAATGTTGTGATCATATTTGATCCAAACTGGAACCCGTCCAGCGATATGCAAGCCCAAGACAGGTCAGGGAAAGGCTGAATTAAGCAGCCATAGAAACGAAATTGTCGACACAATAATCGTGGCCGTTATTGACTAAAACTATTTTCTTTTGTTTGGGCGATAGAAAATGATCTCTGTGTTTCAAGGAAGTACATAGAGTGGTGCTACCGTGAATGGAAATGTGGGAGAAATCGAAATGTTTTGGAAACAAGCGCGTGCGAGCCGAAAGCGAACTTTTCCACAACGCGTGTTGGACCATGTTTATCTCATAAAACGTTTGCTTTTTTTTTAACAGGAAAATTTTTCCTTTAAACTAAATAGTCTTCCTAAATGTTCCTGTCTTTTCATCATTTCGGTTATTTCCAGGTCCAAACAAAAAAGTTTACGATTGGCATTTTTTGTCAAAAATTGTCACGTATAACCAAAGGCCAAGGGCCGAGATGACAGGGTGTTTTTTGTTTTACTTACAGAGCATATCGTATTGGCCAAAGACGTGATGTGCGAGTATATCGTTTGATATCCTCAGGAACTATTGAAGAAATGATTTACTTGAGACAAGTCTACAAACAGGTAGCTAACATTTTTTTCACGTCTTTATTACCTTTGCGAACATAAACCAGATAATTGCCTGTGGCCGCTTTGGTAAGATAGAAAATGAGACGTGGCTTCTTGTAGATAAGAAATTTCTCTTCTCATGTTCAACTCGATATCTCGCCATTTCTCGAAAAATTCCCGACCATTTCCCGAACACTTGGAACCGTATAGAGGCTGCTATGCAAAGGCCAGGCAAAAGTTTCCGATAATTTCCAAAACTTGCTGCATGTTACTTTACCTAGAAAAGTAAACGATAATTGTCTAATTTACTGCAAACGTCCCGTGACCGCTTTAACGTACGGAAATAAATGAAATTTAAGCGTTCCCAAGTCGATTTGCTCAGAAAAGAATTCTGAGTCCTCCTAATAGGAGTTGAACCCATGACCTTCCAGGTGCCGTTCGGATGCTCTACCACTGAGCTACTGGGGACGTCGGAAAGCAAGGCCATACATGTATCCCACATGAGCCTAGATGTATCGCTTTTCTCACCCGACTCCCCTGTAGCGCAGTGGTAGAGCACCTAACAGGCACCTAGAAGGTCATGGGTTCGACGCGCGTTGGGAGAACTAGAATTTTTTTCTCTTAGTAAATCGACTTGAGAACCCTTTTTCATTCAAGTCACCATTCCACCATTCATATAATGTACGGAGCTGATTCTTCTTTGTTCTTACTTGTCGCAGCAACTTGCCAACATTGCTATAAAAGGGACGAACGAGAGAAGGTACTTCACTGGTGTGGAAGGAGACAAGGACAGAAAAGGCGAGCTGTTTGGCCTCGAGAATCTCTTCTCTTACCGTGCGGAAGGCGCCAGTCTGTCCAAAGATATCGTCAAGAGAGCTCAGAAACTAGAGGCGGGTTATAAAGTCGCAAAGTACGAAATTGTCCCCGAGAAGAAACAAGAGGACGACTTGGAGAGTAAGGTAAGGAAACCGGGGCCTGCGAGCTAATCTGTGTTCAGTCGGTTTGCTGTGTTTGTTTGTTTTTTTGCCTGTATTGTTTCTTTGTCTTATTTTGTTTTTACGTTTTTGCTTGTTTGTTTTGATTTGTTTGCACAAGTAAATGTATGTGTGTGTACAATCCATTTACACCACTTCTTTGCTTAAAGCGGCCGGTGAAATGATGTACGATTAGAATATTTAAATGAAAGGTTGTTGTTGTTGTCAGTAGAACAAAATACTAGTCCGTTGCAGAGTTACTCCCGGTATTTTGTTGGGATTCTTTAACCCTTTCATCACTAACAGTGACGAAAATGAAATTTCTCTTCACATTATCACTACTTGTTCAACCAATCAAGTGATGAGAATAAAGAAAGTGATCACCAATTTGATATCTAGACAAATTCTCATTACTATTTCCATAAGAAATGTGTGGAGAACAGTAAGGAGAATATGCATTTTTATATTAGGGTTAAAGGGTTAACGGTTTACAATGTGGAGTGAAGTTTGTTGTCTAAGAAAACAAACGATCCAGGGAACAGCCGGGCCAACGACCCTTCCGATCTTCCGATTGTTCTCTTTAGTCTCACTATCAATCACATTGGCAATGTATGTCGATGCTGCGAGGAGAAAATGGCTGTTAATCCATCGCTAACTCTTTGCCAGGTCACCGAAGACAGCGTGGACCCGAACGAAGATGAAGACCCGTATAACCTGGAAGAAATAGCGTCGCAATTTATCGACGATGACGGTCCACCTCTCACTAAACTCAGCACTGACAAAGAATTGCATAACGCGGCAAGTACTCAGGTAAAAAGTGTGGAAAATTACGACGGAAAGAACGTGCGTGCTCTTGACAATCACACTTCGTCTTTCGATGACGTCGAAGACCTTCTTCGGCAGGAGCTAACTGATTACGAAGCCTGCTCCAAATGCGCTACTCCAAAATGTATGGATTCCTCGGTAAATACCGCTGCGAGAAAGCCAATGTCTTTTGAAGATTTCTTTAGTGAAGATGAAGACAGTGAGCCAGAGAGTTCAACGAATAACTACACTAGAATCAAGAAAGCTAGAAGTAGAGGGACGGCTGCAGGGACGGGCGATGCCGAGAATGTCATCCCATCAACTGTGAGTGAAAAAGAATCAAGCTCTTCAAGCTGCGAAGAGGAATACGTTGAACCAAACAGTCCAGCAAACTGCTTTACAAAAGTCAAGGAAAAGGTGAGGAGAAGTAAAAGGAAAAATACGGAGGATGAAAGTTACGATGTTATTCCACCTACGGTCAGTTTAGCTTGCGGGACAAAATCAAGCGCAAGGAAGGTTGAAGAGTTTTGTGTAGATGACAGCGAAACGTCGCCCACTGGTAGAGAAAATGTTTCTGGCATGTCTTCATCGAGCGAAGAGGATTCTGATGAGGGTCTGTTCACCAGAAGGAAAGAAAAAGGGAAACGAAAACCCAAGATTGTTGTTTCAGAGCCGAGCAATATCTTGAAAGAAGGCCGAAAGCGGTTACGTAGGTGAGAATGTATTTGACGTTTTTTTTTTCTTGGATTTGAGCAATTGTGCGCTCTCGTTGCCTCTCTACCTCTTGGTCGTCGGCATGTAAATTTCTAGTAGAGCACTGTCAATTCAGAAGTTCTGTTTTAGCCCCCTGAATGGGGGCGTTTCGGTGAGTAAAATACAGTATCATTTTTGGGGTTAACTTGGCTCTCTAATTAAAGCCATAAAGGCCCCATTTACAGGGGCTGGGCCGGCACCAAAGGGCCAAATTGAGTCCCACTGTGAGATGTTTCGGCTTTAAATGGGGGTAATTTTGTCCTGTGTCTGAAATAGCGCCACAGTTGGCCGCATCAGCTCGAGGGGCCTCTGGGCTAATTTGGCATTTTGGGGCTGAAACAGATCTTCTGAATTTACAGTGAAACGTCGCCTAAGCAAAAGTGAACACTTCTTTTATTGTTGGTAAATGCAGCCGAACCTCTCCTCACGGACGCCTCTATACCAGGATCACCTCTCTAACTACGGACGGGTTACTTGGTCAGAAAGAGACCAAAATTCGTGTTAACTCTACCTCTGTGGTACGGGCACCTTCATTAAACAGGAACAGAGGAAAGATGTTCCATTTTTCATTGAAAACCTTGCCGTAGTTGCGACCACTCTTAAGTGGTCGCAAACTAACAAATGTCTCCCTTTTAAACGACTACGTGTAACCAACATTTGAGACCGTCTTCGGTAACAAGTATTTCAACTGCAAAAAATGTTGAAAGACTTTGGTGAAATATTAAAGAAGGTTTAATTTTTTACTCAACATACCTTCAACATTTTAAAAAAGATTAAAAAATGTTGAAAGACTTGTTCAGACTCTTGTTAAAAAGTAAACTGTTGAGCGCACGTCAAGCAAATGTTAAAACCGTTAAGGCCCAGTTTAATAGACCCTTTTACCGATACAGCAGCCATATTGATTTTGCCCCCTGGGCATCCCATAGTACTCTCTGAAATTTATTTATTCTTTTGTGGTGATGATGCAGCATTATCACAATAACAGAATCAATCCAGTATTTGCCCAGGGGGGCAAAATCAATATGGCTGCTGTATCGGTAACAAGGTCTATTTCCCTTTAATCCCTTTAAACTCTCTGAAATTTATTTATTCTTTTGTGGTGATGATGCAGCATTATCACAATAACAGAATCAATCCAGTATTTGCCCAGGGGGGCAAAATCAATATGGCTGCTGTATCGGTAACAAGGTCTATTTCCCTTTAATCGGCTTCCATGCAACCATGCCCAGGTTTGCCCTTGTAACAAGACAACCTGTTTTACCTGCTATGCAACTCAAACTCCTTCTTCGATTGGACCGGAAAACTAACGTATCGCGTGTCGTGCCTCAACGTAAGTTCTCCATGGCCATAAAAAACTGCATAGCTCCCAAGGAAAACGACAACGTGAATTGTCAACTCGCATGTGATCAGGTCCAAACTGCAGCAAATTTGTATGCTTGTCGTCGCGGCAAGGGGAATGCAATTTTTGAATGCAATTTGAAGCTTTTTGTTAGTTTTAGACTTCCACATTATTGAGGCCCCGTCCATACACATACGTTTGTTCGTGTTTACTGACAACACGTTAACAATAAATATTGCAAACAATCAAAAGTCCTTAATTTTGGTGACCATTTCCGATGTTGTTATCGACGTTGTCATCGTTTAGGAAAACCTCCGTTTTCGATCTTTTTTAATCGTTTACGTGTAAAGGAAGGCCGAACCGTGCGTACAAAAAATCTTTCCCTTTTTTCGGTTTTTGTCGTACGTGAAGGATAGGTCTCCATTTTGCAGAATCTCTACTTTAAAATTTCCGTTTTTGGGTTTCAGTAGTTTTCGTTCGTATACGTGTGAACAGGAAACCTAAACGAATAAAACATCAACATTTTCAACAAAGAAAAAAGAAACGATTGAAAACGGATACGTGTGGATGGAAGGTTTAGTTGGTATCTGACTAATAATGAAGTTACCGTCATATCTGATCAAACTAGGTTTCCCGGAAAGCTGGCTCCAAACGTCGAACGTAATAGCGAAAGTTTAACAGCAAAGCGATCCAAAAAGGACAACAAAGTTGAGGAAATCCTGGGTAAGTTATGTTACATCCATTTTCTATATGAACCATCCAAATCTATAAATATAATAAATTGACTCCCCCTGCTATGAATCAGTGGTGAATTAAGTCATAGAAATTGTCAAGTTTCACTAGTTTATGGGCAAGTGTAACTTCAATCAATCAATCAATCAATCAATCAATCAATCAATCAATCAATCAATCAATCAATCAATCAATCAATCAATCAATCAATCAGTCAATCAATTAACTTTGTTTAACGAGGGTGACATCTAACAGTCTGGGACTGACAAACCTGTGTCCCTCGGGTTCCGGATGGAATTGAAATTTGGAGATGTTGGTTTTTGAGGAGAGAGGAAAACCGGATTGCCCGGAGAAAAGCCTCTCAGAGCAAGGAGAAAACCAGCAACAAACTCAACCCACATATGACACTGGGACCGGGAGTGGAACCCGGGCCACACTAATGGGAAGCGAGTGCTCTCACCACTGCGCCAAGGCGCCACCCCTGCTCCCCTTCAGACAAACATAGTCTTGTCTTAATTACGAACAACGCGTTGTGCTCGACTTTGCCTTCATTTTCCGTGTTTGGTTCAGTAAGTTGTTTAGCAACGGGACTATAAAGTCCATCTTTTCTTTGCAGAATCTTGTGGAGTTCGTTACACGCACGCCAATAAACACATTGTCGGCTCAAGCGAAGCAGAGGATCACATGTCTAAACAGGCTCTGCAGGACGTGTTTGAACTCAGGCAGTTTTCCCAGCAGCCTGCCAACTGCTTTCCTGCTCTGGAGGTACTGAACATTAATATATGAAATTAATATATTTGAACTGCGGATAAAGATAGAATTATGTGAAGATCATCGCAGTGAAAGTCTTTCAACCTAAGCGGTTGAAAAGAAGAAACCTGAAAAAATTCAGGCTTGAACGGGAATCGAACCCATGACCTCTGCGATACCGGTGCAGCGCTAACCAACTGAGCTATCAAGCCAACTGGGAGCTGGTCAATTGAGAGTTCGTATTTATCCCGTAGATGGTGAATAAATGAACATTAATATATGAAATTCATATATTTGAACTGCGGATAAAGATAGAATTATGTGAAGATCATCGCAGTGAAGGTGTTTCAACCTAAGCGGTTGAAAAGAAGAAACCTGAAAAAATTCAGGCTTGAAAGGGAATCGAACCCATGACCTCTGCGATACCGGTGCAGCGCTTCACACCTTCACACCTTCACTGCGATGATCTTCACATAATTCAATCTGGAGGTACTGTACTGTAACTACAAAAAGTAGTGATCCCCTGGGAGTTCGCCTCCTTCACAACCTTCCCTGCCTGTTCGCCCCAACCCCTTTCCCATTCTTGTGCTGTTATGAACTTCCTGTGAACTCTTTTCGCGCTCTAGAGATACCAAAACCATCCTTGTCTTTCTCCTTTCCATCCTTCCTTTTCCTGTGCCTTTGTTAACTTTCTTGCAAGTTTGTTTTGGGAAAGCACAGGCATGTTTCCCAGCGGCCCGCGAACTGCTCTCCCGCGATGGAGTTACTCAAATATAACTACAGTAGTAGCGATCCCCCTGGAATGTCCGTCTCCTCAACTGCCACACCCTCCCCCACTTATTCTGGGCTGTTGTAAACTGTCTTGCAAATTCTTTCTGTTGTCCACAGACCAGCGAGGAAAGTGACGACCTCGGCGAGAACGCTCAAATCTCGAAACCGGAAGTGGCGAAAACTACAGAGCAACCGGAAGCTGGGGATAGTCGCAAAAATCCACCATCATCGAATCGGTATGGCACTACTTTTAATAATAAACAATCTCAATTTTAATTGGTTTCTGTGGAACACTGCATAGGCAGCACAAGAGCAACGCTTGACGCGTGACTGGTGTTAAGTGACGATATTATATTTGTGAATTGTAAAGTTGTACAGGGAAGATGATCAGTTTTAGTAACTGATCAAGTTGCCATATAAACTGTCATAGTTCACAATTCCAATATTGTCCCTATGCCTTTTATTGTTTTTCCGCGCCAGCGCATAGAGATGGCAAAATCTGCTTTTCTGGCAAGCTGAAAACTAAGGTGGCGGACGCTTACTTATTGCTGTAATTTTCTAATAATTTTACTGTGGATGGCATTTGGGCATTTTCTTTCTTGAGGTTACTATTGTGAGTTTATCGCAAACATGGGGCTGTAGAAAAATATGGGACGGAAGTCTTAACCATGTCCCATGTCGTCGGTCAGTTGCTCTAATCTCTGAGATACAAGGGGACTTGTGGGTATCCACTTACTGGGTTTGAAGGTTGCAGAGATGGCTACGTGAAAACTGTCTTGCACACTGCTACGTAGGCTTAGAAACGAAAATCCTGACTGATCAACATAGGCGAGATGCTTCAGTATTTAGCGGTTTCACCATTCAGCTTTGTATCCCAGAATTTTGTTGTAGTCTGTTGGCAAGAAAACAATGCACTGGTTACCTCTCACTTTCGCGTCTGCTGTTTAAACAACGAGTTTGTGCCTACATCCTAATTTAGTTTGGGGTGTAGTTTGAATGAAGACATATCAAAGGAATTTTGGGCCTTGTTTAACTTGAAAAATACGGGCAAACAGGGGTATTAAGATTTTTCGAAAAATTGTGAGTTTTTATTTATTTATTTATTTATTTATTTATATTATTCCTTTTTTAGATTATCCAAGTAGATTTTTAGAAAATTTTCGGCATTACTGTATGTAAGCCTATAGCTATGATCAATAACCCTCGAAAGCTTCTAGCCTAGTGGTTTGTGTCATAAGTATGCCGAGAATTCGGACCCAACCGTTCGAAAAAGAAAATCAGTCAACAAGACTCGTTGCTGTTTACTCCTCACTGGTGCACCTGAGCATTTTTCAACTTTTTTTCAGGCCCGTGAACTCTGGCGGGGACGCGACAGTAGAACGAATTCGGAGCAGCACTGTTTTCGTTGGGTCAACTCCCCGAGGAATTCGTCGGCAACATTTTCGGGAGATGTCGGAACAGCTCGGATTTTCTTCGGAAATCGATCTTGCCAGAGCGGTTGTCACAAGCAGCGGTACGGAAAGACAGGAGATGCTTAAGCGCTTTTATTTAAACAAGAATCCGGAATTTTCCAGTTTGTCTTGCTTCACAGCTCATGAAGAGAAGTCTAGGTTCGAAAACGTTAGACAAGATTTGAAGCGTGGCAAGCGGCCGCTGGAAAGAACACGAGAAAATGAGAGCCTTGAAACATCAAAAAAATCCAAAAGAAATGTAAACATAGGTAGAACGAAGGTGAAGTTGCTTGGGAAAGATACGATTCCTGAAAAAAATCGTGAGACACATGACATTCAAAGGCAAAACGATGATGATTCTTTCGGCAGAAAGTTGTGTTGTTCCGCAACTGTTTTTGAAGAGAAACAAGGAGCAAATTTGAAGACCAACGCTCATGTTGTTGAATTAAAGGGCCCTTTCAACGATCTGGCTAAGAAAGAAGAGGATGTTACTTCTGTAAATACAGGAAACGGCACGTCTAAAGCGAAGGACGGTCACCTCAGTAAAAGAAGTCACCTACAACAAAAAGACAGGAAATGTAGTTCACCTAGTTCAGCAGCCTCGGAATTAAACAGAGAAAACACAGCTGAAATTCAAGACTCATCTCTTAACAATACTTCGGCTTTTTCAGTGTCTATTCTAGACGAATTTTTGTCAAGAAGTTCTTGTAGAGGTGGCACTAACAGCGAAAATGTGAGAAAAAACGTGAACAAGGTGAACAGTTGTGCTGACGAAAAAGAAGAAAAGAAAGGAAAGGAGCTGAACAAGACAACCGGCCACAAAAAAACCGTCAGGAAAAAGAAGTCTACCTCTGTTCTAGATGATTTTATTTGATCAGAGGGAAGGCAAATAACTGGACGAGACAATCGACCGCAACGAAACTGTCAGGCAAAAGAAGTGTACCACTGTTCTAGATGATTTTATTGATCAGAGGGAAGGCAAATAACTGGACAAGACAATCGACCACAAAGAAACCGTCAGGCAAAAGAAGTGTACCTCTGTTCTAGATGATTTTATTGATCAGAGGGAAGGCAAGTAACTGGACAAGACAATCGACCACAAAGAAACTGTCAGGAAAAAGAAGTCTAGCTCTATTCTAGATCAGTGATTTTAATTGATCAAACGAAAGACAAATAGTCGGACAGGACGACCGACCACCAAGAAACTGTCAAGAAAAGGAAACCTACCTCTGTTCTAGATGATTTTATTTGATCAAAGAGAAGGTAAAGTGCTCGACAAAATAAGCGGCCGCAAAGAAGCAGTCGAGACAAAGACTATTAGATTATTTAATTTAATTCTCGTATTTTAGTGGAATTCGTTTGTTTTTATCATCATTTTAACCTTATTACTTTCAGGAGCGCCCGAGTTTGAAACAAGGGAAAATTCTCAATACTGAAATACTTTATTGAAGAAAAGGAACAGCACCACAGCAAAATACTGCTCAGTAGCTTTCATTTGAACGGTCACAGTTTAGGATTTCATCCACAGACTCAAAAGTTAGAACCATCTTGTATGGCATAATAAACAGCCTCACAGGAAAGTATTGCTCAGTAGCTTTCATGTGAATGGTCACACTTTGGGATTTTACCCAGTGCAAGTCCAAACGTTGGAATTACTTTGTACAGCAAAATGAACAGTACCACAGGACAGTACTGCTCAATGGCTTTCATCTGAGTGGTCACACGTTAGGATTTCGTCCACAGACTCGAAAAGATAAAGCTCACTTGTACAACATAACGACAACTTATTAATAACCTCTTTGGGCCACCAATACGGCGGCCATCAAAGACTGTACAAGAAATGAGGCAGCTAATAAGATCAACATTTCTAGTTGCTCTTCACACTTATGACGGTGACATTTTTACGTTATTACGGTACTTGAAAATTGAAAAGTAACGTAAAAATACCGGCACTATGTCATGTTGAGAATTCCTGTGTTTCGAGTTGCCACAAATTGGATCAAATTTCAAAGTGCTTTGTTTGCCAAGTGAAGCAATATATCGACATGAAACTTTCCTTAAAGATTTATCTCATTGGTGTGTTGAATATGTAAGTGAGGAGCCCTGTGGTGGCCTCAGTTTATATTTTAGAATTTTAATAACGTCACATGAAAACCAGGGGCCTAAGGGCGTGGCTAAACTAGGAAACATTGTTTCGAGACATGTTTCCTTGGGGGGCTAAACTGGGAAACATACGTTTCGTCCGCAAAATTTGCGTCCGCAAAATTTGGTTCCGCAACATGTGTTTCTCGTGCGGCTAAACTGGGAAACATTTACGTCTGCAGCAATGTTTCCGCAACAATGTTTCCTAGTTTAGCCAGGCCCTCAGACAAAAGCAAGTGTTATGCCCTTGGATAAACATTTTTATTAATTTTATTTCTATTGTATATTCTTATATTTTAAGTTTTCTATTGTCAACAGTTAAATGGTCAAACGTTTTAACAAATAAAGAAGCCATTGCCATCATACCAGTCTTTGAAGTATTGACATAAAAATAAAACGACAAATTTTATTACAGTAAACACGTGAACTTCCACTTCTAGGCCTCCAGGTACATTCGGAAAAACATGCTGGGGAGGTATGACTTAAAGCGGTGTGGTAGTCCCCGTCAGGCGACAATGGTTGTTTACCATTTACAGGGGGAAACCGGTTGGTCTACAGTTTGTGCAAATGGTAAGCAAAACCTCCCGAATCGGTAATACCGTTCGAGATTAGCATGTACCATTTGTGCAATTCACTCTAATTTACAGAGAGGCTGGAACTAGTCTGACTATTGGCGTAGGTCTTGGAACTGGTAGAAAAACGTAAATGGAACACAATTTTCCGTTTGGGTATTTTGCTTGGGAATTTTGGACTATCTCTCAAGACGTTCCGTTTATTTTGGAACTTTTCCGGTTGGGCAAACCAAAAGCCATTTACAAAAACCATTTACAGTCCAACCGAAATTTCCGTTGTCTTCGTGTTGTTCTTTTCAATAGTTTTTAATAGCAGATCTCTCGTGCTCCTCGATGCGTTGACATAAGTGCCGACATGTGTATCCGATATGATCTGCTTCACTCATATCACACTGGTTGGTCTACGGTTTGCGCATGCAGATCGTAAGCAAAACTCCCGAATGGGAAATTCCGGTCAAGATTTAGATACATACTTTATTGTCACCTCCCCAAGGGGGCTTTTCAGGAACAATCAATAAAATAATTTAAATACTTAACTTATTACTACTTACAAAAATCAGCTTAAAATTACGAATGTACAATACTTAACTTAACTTAACTTAACTTATTACTTGTTATATTACTTAAACCTAAGGAGCAATTACAAAATCGTCTAAAAGTTTATTCTTTAAAAGACGTTTAAAAACTTTTTGCGTGTGCCATTTTTGCAGTTCACAAATGGCACACGAGAGGGTCGAACTAGTTTGACCACTGGTGTAGGGCGTGGAACTTTTAGAAGAAGGCAAATGGATAATCAGGTTGGGAATTTTGGACTACCCCTTAAGACGTTCCGTTTACTTTGGAAATATTCCGGTCAGGCAACCCAAAATAGCCTTACTATTTACATTCCAAACAAAATTACTGGATTTTTGTACAAATGGTACACATTTACGGAAGATGATACACAACATTGCTGATTCACGATGATGTTTTCAAGACATCGCTGATTCACAATGATATTTATTTCAACAATTATCGCTTTATTTAGGAGAAAAAATTAGAAGTGTTTTTGTATTGGATTGTTGTAACCTTGGACAACGCGTATACTTTGTCTAGGCTTACATTTTGACTAGCAGACTCTGAAAGTCAATGTTACGAATTTCGGAAGTAATTTTTGTGACGTCATTACGCTGCTTGATACGTGACGAGAATACGAATCGCCAGCTGGGGTATGACATCGTCAATATATACCGACAATTTATTACAACAAGCATTCAGGGAAAAGTACAGTAATGAGATTTGAGAATTTATATTCTGAATGTATATTCTTATATTTAGAACTTGGTAATGGTACATGTATACTGACAATTTCTTACAACTGACATTCAGAGAAATATTCAGTAACGAGATTTGAGAATTTGGATTCTGCACTTGTTAATGGTGTGAATGTAACACATGTTACAATATGATATAATTTGCACTTTAAGGCAGTTGATTGATTACATACAATTGCCGATCTGTTTGCAGTATCAATTAAATTAATTTTTCCCACTTGTGCGAATGTAACGCTTAGTAAGGACGGAGTTTGCTTCGTTTTTCCCGACATTTTTCTTCAGAACTGTCCTTTGTGGCCATCTCCGCTATATCCATTGTCTTATCTTTTCAAATAACTAAAAAGTTACGTTTAAGCGGAAATAGCGACAACAGAGGTAAACACGACTGCCTTTCTCACGTCAGTTTAATTCGTCACTCACCATGCCGTCAGAACCTTTTTTAAGCAAGGCTCTACTAGCAGGGTGTTCGTTACTTAGCAAACAGTTCTAACATCTTTCTTTTTTAATACTTTATTAACAATCAACCACAGTACAGATTACGTATAGTACTTAAACACTAAACAATTAAATTGCGAACATTACAATGCTTATACTACAGGCTTACACTACACCTGACTGTTCATTGACAATGCAACCGTATATTACAACATCTACAGTTACAATAAAATAATGTTACATATGATCACTTAACGTTGTATTTACCGGTTACAAACAACTACATTTGCCCAAAACTAATACTATATAATGTAGAACAGGTACACATAGAAAAAAAACGATAGATATTCTAACACACACACACACAGGATGTAATAAAAAATATATGGCACCTTAGCTTTCATTATAGTATATTTAAAGGCACACTGTAGGCTTGATTTTGTTTGAGAGCATAAAAATAACATGCTCACGCATCGCAGATGCAGAGAGTGGTCCACCTCGCTCTGTATTTGTCATAATTAGAGTTTTTAATGGCCATTTGTCTTTCGCATTTAATTTTACTTTCCAGTAAGGCGAGGAAGACCTGTAAGCTTGGAGTCTCTGACTGGTTTCTTGCAAGATATACATGATATTTAGCAATAAGAAGATAATGATTTAACGCGTAATTTCTGGTAATTTCTGGTTTGTAGCCGTAAAGAATTTCGATGGAATTAGGATTGATGTTGTCCGGACGCTTAGTATTCCACCACATTATAACGTCTTTCCAGAAGATTTTAACAACAGGGCACTCACAAATTATGTGGACAAGTGTTTCGTTTTGGAAAAGGCAGCGATCGCATCTTGGAGAATCTTTTATGTTCATTTTACAGAGAGAGAGATCGGTGGGAATGATGTTATGTATGAGTTTAAACTGAAAGCTTCTCAATTTATTTTCAACGGTGACTTTGAAAGGAAGTTCGTAGACAGCCTTTACATTCGGCACTTGTTTTTTAAGATTGATTTCGACGATGGGAGGAGAGAACGACCTTTCTGCAAACATTAAACGGGCTTTTCTAGTAGAGGAGATGGCATGGCCATTGGAAAGAGTCTTCAAGGGTTCGCCATCACCCTTTGCAATATTGCCTACGATTTCGCTCTTCCAAGCTTTTGGAATTGCTGCAAGAACACCAGCATAATCAAGGAAAGTACAGCGAACGCCAAATTTGCATTTAAAAATTTCGAATGAAAAGAAATGGCCATCGGTATCAAGGAGGTCACTAATTCCCATGTTTTATAATAAATTGTCTTTCCATTCGTCCTTATAAAACGATTGTTCCATATGATTTCTTGTTTAAATTCATTTGCGTTAAGGGGATCTTTGGAATTGAGTTCTTGCCAAACTGCCAAAACATTTTTGTAAAAAGCAGAAAGATTTTTAAGGTCAAGGAATTTTAGGTCGTAATTACATTGAAATAAGAAAGCTCCTCCGACCTTACCTAACATGGAATCATGAAGCCGGGCACACCAGTGGCTGTCAGTGCTTTGCAATAACGATTAATCCAGGCGGTCATAAGCGACTTGACAACGTCAGTGGGAAATCCCCTCTGCTAGATTCTTGTTTGACACGGTAATAAAGTCATTATTTATTTATTATTACCATGTTAAGACCGCCGTTGCATATTGGGCCAATCAGCGTTTTTCTTTTGATTTTATCTGGTTTGAAGTTCCAAATGAAGGAGAAGATACTGCTGTTGACTTCTTTTACAAATTCGGCGGGAACGTTTAATACAAAGCAGCTATAAACAAGTTTGGCAAGTGCTAGATTTTTGACAATGGCTATCCTGCCTAAGATCGTTAAATGTCTGCTTGACCAGATATTTAAGACATTTTTAAGTTTAGCGAGCCGCTCGTCAAAATTTATTTTGTTCCCAACGTGAACGTTATAAGGGAACACAATTCCAAGAGCAGTAACGTATTGTTTCGGCCACGAAATACCAAACGGTTCGTCTTTGCCTAATCTACTCTTCCAAGAACCAAGCCACAAACCCTCGGTTTCGACTTATTAATTTTTAAGCCAGAAAGGTCGCCAAATTGATCAAGAAGAGTGAATAAGGACGCCGCAGATGAGTCGTCGCGAATGAAAGGGGTGGTGTCATCGGCGTACAAGCTGAGTTTAGTGATCTTATTTCCATTTTCAAGACCTTTGATTGATTCATTGATTCGTATTTGGTGGGCGAGAGGTTCTACAGCGAGAACAAAGAGCAATCCTGAAAGAGGACACCCCTGTCTTACACCTCTTTGTGAAGAAAAAAATTCTGACGAGTAGCCATTATTAACGACACAACTAGAAATATTGGAGTAAGAAGTATGAATCCAGTTGAGGAAACTTGGACCAAAGTTCATAATGTCTAGCACTTTAAAAAGATAACCCCATTCTAACGAGTCAAAGGCCTTTTCAAAGTCTAGGAAGGGTATCATTCCCTCCTTATTTTCATGTTGTTCAATTATATCTGAAATTAGGCGGATGTTCTCGCCGATGAATCTACCATGAATCTATGTAGCCAGTTTGATCACTTTCGATCAGATGAGGAAGTACCTTCTCTAACCGCGTTGCGATGCATTTGGTTGCCAAAGCGCCAGTTTTTAAGTAGTAGGGGGTCCTTTTTTCTTTATTGGGATCAAGGCGATGATTCCTTTCCTCTGAGAGATGGAAAGCTCTCCTAGTAGGGCACCATGATTGAGGCAGCCAATCAAAGGGCCAGAGATGTCGTTCCAAAAACAGAGATAGAATTCTGCAGTTAAACCATCCGTGCCCGGAGTCTTATTATGTTGAAAGGTCTTGAGTGCGGCAAGGCATTCTTCTGCAGTTATCGGACCTTCGCAAAGGTTTTGCTTTTCGTTGTCTAGTTTCGGTAAGGATTCATAATCAGAGAAGTTGGAGAACCGTTCAGCTGATGGCTGGTTTTGAGAGGTGTAAAGCTGGTTGTAAAAATTTTTCATAACAGTTAGTGTAACCTTTGGATCCTCTACGGTGATACCCTCAGGTGTCTTCAATTTTGTTATATGTCTTTTTTCATAACTTCTTTTTTTCTAAGCTAAAAAGTATTTATTACATTTTTCCCCCAATTCGTACCATCTAGCTCTACTCCGAATAATGGATCTTTAGTTCTTTGCACGGCAATTTCATCTAGTTCAATTTTAAGTTTCCTAGCCTCGTTTACGAGGGAATTGTTTTCTGGAGTTGCATCAATACGCAAATTCATTTCCTCTAACTTTTGAAGAAGGTCCAGTCCAATATTTCTTTCCGTGTATACTTTCTTTTTAGCGAAACGGATTGCAAACATCCTAATCTCCATTTTTTAACATTTCCCAGTAGAGCCTTTTGTCAGCAATATCCTTGTGTTTCTCGGCTGCACGCTTGATAATGAAACTCATTTTTGTAACAAATTCTTCATCTTCCAAAAGTGAATTATTAACATAACAATAACCTTTATTTGCATGACTATAATTATTTACAGTATTGCAAAAGGTACGTTAAAACAAGAACAACAAGAAAAAGAAATAATTAGTTTGATATTAATAACAGATAATCAAGTGACATCATTCTTAGATGACAGGATACTGTCACGCAAATTATTCAATAATGAAATATAATTCGTCAATCGTAAATTAAGATAAATATCTTCGGAGTTCATCAGTTTAATCACCAGGTCCGAGTAAGATAGCTGTTGAAAATTATGGAGATGACTTTGTATTTGAGCGAAAAATTCATTTCTAAGTTTGAAATATTTCGGACAATAGCAGAGTGAATTTCATCTTCAATTGCATTGGAGTCACAAACTGGACATAGCCTTTTGTCGTGAGGAGTTTGGTTATACCTTCCAGTTTCGATCATAAGTTTATGATTGCTTACGCATAATTTTACCAGAGCCTTTCTATTGATCGTTTTTCTAGTTAGGTTTAAATAACTTGAAATTTCATAACAACGTTTAAACGTATTATAAAACTCTAATTTCCTTGTATAATTAACTGAATGCCGCCACTGAGTGATATACTTCTGTTTCATTATATCTTTATATCTTGATATTTTGGTTTTATCTAAATTGTTGGGAACAAAATTCGGTAGATTATAAGATTTGGATAATTCCATAATATTACTATAAAAACTAGTATTGCCATTAGAATGAAGATTTATAGATAAAAGTAATGTTTGTTTTACAATAGAGTCTTCATCCTTCTCAAAGAGATACATAATGTAGTTAAGCATTTTTTCATTAATACCAACTATTAATGGAAATCTACCTAATTCACCTCTACATGCAGCGTGAGAAGCCTTATTACTTACTTCCAAGTATCGCTTGCAGAAGTGTAAGTGGGTTTTTCAATTGGAGAGCTATCCCACGTTGTAAAATCCTGTTTCTGGTAAGCTCCCCAAAGTGGACAGTTGTAGGATAGTATGGGTGTGATCATCGTATCGAATATTTTACAAGCCAAAGAAGGTTTTAATCTACTAATGTCTGTGTTTTTTCTTAAGCCGAAAAGAGCGTGAAGAGCTTTCTCTTTCAAGTGTTCGAGAGACACGTTAAAATTACCAGTTGAGGAGATTCGGGTTCCTAAATATGTGTATTCGTGTACAATATCAATGTTCTGTTTTCCCATGTGGAATTTTAGATCGGAGTTTTTCTTTGCACGTTTTTGAAAGATCATAATTTTGGTCTTTTTAGAATCGATATCTAACATCCAAGAACTGCTAAAAGAATACAACGTGTTTAGACAATTTTGCAGACCTACTTTGGATCGGGATAAGATAATCAAGTCATCAGCGTATAAGAGGGAATTTAATTTGGTACCATTTGGAAGACTGATGGGATCTGATAAAGTATTTTGAAATGCATGTGGTAAAACATTAATGTATAAATTGAAAAGCAAGGGGCTTAAGATGCACCCCTGACGTACTCCTCTCAAGTAATGGAAGGGTCTGGTTTGACTCCTACCAATTTTTAAGGTGCATGAGGAGTTTGAATATAGGTTCTGTATTAACTTATAGAAACATCCTCCTACATCGATTTGCAGTAATTTATGTAAGAGTCCTTCATGCCAGACGGAGTCAAATGCCTTTTTGAAATCAACAAAACAAGCGTATATTTTTTCACGATGACCGTGTACGTACTTGTCTATAAGGGTTCGTAAGGTAAGAATATGATCTGATGTTCGATTTTTTGGTAAGAAACCGATTTGAGATTTATGAAGTATGTTCACCGAAGCGGCATGACCAGGTAGTCTTTGGTTTAAAATTGAAAAGAATAGGTTTCCCAAACAGCTTGAAACACAAATTCCGCGGTAATTCGACGGTTCGTTTCTCGCACCAGATTTAAATATTGGAGTTATAATACCGTTGCACCAAATATTTGGTACAGTCCCTAAGCTGAGAATAGTATTAAAAGTTTATGGTAAACAGGCAGCAGCACAGGTAAGCTAGCTTTAATCATTTCGTTTCTCATCTTGTCCGAATATGCGTTTTTGTTGTTTTTTAATTTTTTTGCCGCTGAGAGTATTTCAGCTTCTGTAATGGGGTAGTTCAGTGGGCGTGATTGCTTTAGGGTGTCTTCTCGTTTTCGTAACTCACTAACAACTTTCTGTTGGTCAGAGGTAAGTGGCTTATTAAAATGCAAGTTTTGGAAATAATTCAGCCACTTCGCTTCACTTATTGGCGGAGTGACTTCATATTTATAGTCATCCATTGATTTTACACAATTCCAAAATGTTTTAGTGTCCGAGCTCGAGTTGTACGTGATATTCTCTAATTCGGAGATCTTCAAGTTGTAGTATTCGCTTCTTTTATGGTTGAGCAGTTTCTTATACTGCTGTAAGATTGTATGATATTTTTCGCGTACCTTGTCGTTCTTAGGATCTCTGTGTTTTTCGTTTGAAAGTTTTCTTAACTCGTTCCTTTTTTAAGCGACACTCCGGCCTTATCAAACCATTTTTTATTTGGGGATGAGTAAGTGTGTTTATGTCGTCTCATCGTCCTTATCTTAAGGCACCTTTTTGCAGTGGCGATAAGAATATTTTCTACCTGTTGAACGGAAGTGTTTACATTCTGAGCTGATTTAATGTCATCTAGATAATCCTGGATTAATATTTGCATACTTGAAGACTGAAGAACTTTGAATTTAGGTGACGAGTTACTTTCCCACAGGAATTGTTTTGGTAATCGTGTTAAAGTATCATTCTTTAACTTCCAATAGCCTGGACCTCTTTTTTCTTGTATATCTTCTGGTTTAATCGAGATGGTGACAGGGGAATGATCTGACTCATAGTAAGCGCAAATGTCGGTTTTCGTAACACGGCTTAAAAGTCGTTTCGAGATAATCCAGAAATCCAGCCTCGATTGATTTCCCCTGAGCTATTTCTCCAGGTAAACTGCATTTCATACGGATGTTGTTCGCGCCAGGAATCGACTAGGTCATAGTTGTTACAAAGTGCCTCAACAGAGTGAATTACATTTTTTTTTAATTGAATGCCTTTGCCTCCGAATTTATCCGAAGCTGACAACGGGCAGTTAAAGTCTCCACCAATAAGGATATTAAACGTGAATATATGAAATAGTCACATATTTGAACTGCGGATAAAGGTAGAATTATATGAAGATCATCGCAGTGAAGGTTTTTCAACTTTAGCAGTTGAAAAGAAGAAACCTGAAAAAATTCAGGCTTGAACGGGAATCGAACCCATGACCTCTGCGATACCGGTGCAGCGCTCCAACCAACTGAGCTATCAAGCCAACTGGGAGCTGGTCAATTGAGAGTTCATTTTCTCCATCTACGGGATAAATATGAACTCTCAATTGACCAGCTCCCAGTTGGCTTGATAGCTCAGTTGGTTGGAGCGCTGCACCGGTATCGCAGAGGTCATGGGTTCGATTCCCGTTCAAGCCTGAATTTTTTCAGGTTTCTTCTTTTCAACTGCTAAAGTTGAAAAACCTTCACTGCGATGATCTTCATATAATTCTATTCAATAAGGATATTGCCGTTTAGGATTTACGAATTGAATCGGTTATCTTTTGATAGAAATTAATTTGCTGGTTCTGGTCGTTTGGAGCGTAAATATTGTCGAAGCAAAATTCATCTTCATCAACGATGGTATTTACAATCAGAAATCTGCCAATTTTATCTGCAGTGACATTTATCACCTCTTTACTTAATGAGGGTCTGAAAAGAATTATAACACCTCTACTGTGTTTTGAACCGTGTGCGAAGGAAATGTCGCCACCCCATTCTGCTCGCCAAAATGCCTCCAAGCTAGCATCTCTGTACGTCTCTTGCAAAAAAATTACATCAAATTTTCTGAGATAAAGTCACCGGAAAAGTTTTCTTCTTTTGTTAGATTTGTTTAGGCCTCCTGCATTAAAGGAAACAGCGTTTAAGGCCATATACCCAATAGATTAATGAATTTCTTTCTATATAACCACAAATTCGTGTATCACACTCTGCAACATTACGATAGCGGTTAGCCTTTTGATAAATGCCTTTGTGCCGATAGTGCGCCTGTTAACAATAGGCAGAGTAAGAACTAGGTGAATATAGATCGTAGAAAGTACAAATGATACATAGCCACTAACACTTAACATAATAGGAACACTAATTAAGCCGCAAAGTAGCTTATTATATAAAAGGGAAAAAGTGCAGGTGTTAGATATCATAGACTGCTATGAAAAGAAACAAAACCCTCCTACGAAAAACTCTCCGCTAAAATAGAATAGTAAGGGAAGCGAGGTGTGAAAGGGAGCGCATAGCATAAATTATATCGAGGAGGAAGAGGAAAAACCTATGTGTAGCCACTCTGTGGCAGATACGTACGATATGTACGTTGAGAACTTTCCCAAGCTTGATGATTTTTTCGGGAAGGTTTTCTTCCGAAGACTCGGAAATGCCGTGAATTTCAAGATTGTGTTTTCTGGTGTACTGCTCTAAGTCGTCTATTTGGTTTATTTCAGCTCCGAGGTCGTTTTTAAATCCATCTAGGTCGTCGCTTAGGCCAGCAATTTCTTCTTCTGCATTGCGTACCGCTTTTTTAAGCGAGCTCACCTCCTTCTTCAGCGCTTTGTTCTCCGTTTCCAAGCTTTCTACTTTGGCAATATGAAATTCTAACGACTTCTGAAGTTCTTCGTATTGGTTACGTAGTGCATGCTCTGTTTTCCTTTATAAGAAGCTCGTCAGTGTTTCTTTGTATGTTGTTTAGCGCGATCCAGATACTTGACAAGTCGGCATGTTCGGCCATGAGCTCTGTGGTCTTCGCGGATTTATTTGGAGGGATTTCGGGTGAACTGCTGCTGCTAGGCCTTTCACCACGCTTTCCTCTGGTGATAAGCGGTGTTCCATCGCATTCGCCTAATTTTTCAGCCATTACGTTTTGATGCAGAGAGTTAGCAAGCCAGACTACTCAAAAACGCTGCCGTCCATGTTTCGGCAAGGAAACAAGTCCGATATCTACTGGGCCGATTGGTCTGTTTCAAGATTGTTTTTGTTCTAGAAATTACCTTAGGAGATATAAACAGCTACACAGAATCGAGGAACATTGCCATTTTGAACAAGGTGTTTTAGGTTTCAGTTAATTAAGTACCTTTTTGAAAAATTATAATATCTAATGCCAGCAGGTTTGGTCTTTTTTTTTACAGAAACCTCGATAAGAATTTTCTCGCTTAAAGATAGTAAGACTATTTCAAATTGCCTTCCCCCATTAAGTGTAATGTCAGTTTTCGAGTTCGCTTGGCTATTAATCATGCAAAAACGTGGACATTAATTAAGTTTGGAAACTGCTCTAAGTTTTGTAAAAGGAGATCTTCTTTTCCGGTACTAATAAATTACGTTAGAAGCGTTGATTTCGTTTTTAAGACCCCTTGGCTTGTTGTTGTAAAGAAACCGATATTGTTATAAGTATATAACATAAAAATGTAATTGTTTTATCTTTATTAACCGCTTTAAGTCTTAGATCCTTTTAAAAAAGGTGTCGATCTTCAATTCCGTTAGCAACAAACTGGAATTAATGGTTTACAAGATCGCTTTGCTTTTGTGAGGCAGACATCTCTGCACTTTAATGTGGCAAAAAAAAAGAAAAAGAAACTGTCCCATTTTGAAACTGCTGTAATGGTTACATTTCTAAGGTTGCCTTCCAAAGAGGTGAATTTAAATTCGAGGGCTATCCTGACATTTCTTTTGTTTTCGACAGCTGTAGCCGCAGGGGAAGTGGCAATTCAGTGACGCATAAGTGATGAATCGATTTTGGCATCGAAACGTACTGTGACAAGCTCTCGAACCAACAGAAGAGCTCGAGTCGCCAAAACAGCGAATGCGTTAGCTTTTAAAAAATGTCGGCGTCCCGCCCTTTTGAAACAAGCCGGCTCCAATGAAAACGAATTTGTTGCCATTAAGCTGACAAAGTGTGGATTAAAGCTGGCATCCAAGTTATTCAGACGACATCCGCTAAGTGACTTAGTCTACGCAAGCTTCGAGATCTCGAATAACACATCAGGTAAGGTTGTACTTTTGTTTGCAGTATCTCCAACAAGCAAAATTCCTAACTTGTTGATATTGTTGTTGATTGTTTTTGTTTTTTAAACGTTTTGAAACCTACTGCAAATTTTATTGAACAGCGAAAAAATATAACATAACCGAATTCTACAACTTGAAGTGAAGCGACTCGGTGTAAACGCTCGTTTACATATGGCGGCAGTTTCCAATTTTAATTAATAAATTTGTACGTGAAAGATGTGTTGTGAAATTAAGACATTGAAAGGTGCGTTAAATTAATTTTATAAAAACACATCGCTCATTCAATTGGTTATTTAAAGTTACAAAAAACTGCGTTCTTAGAAAGTTTGCGTTAAATGATTTTTAAAATAAAATAGCTTCTGAGGAAGTAAAGAGACATCCGCTTTGAATCGATAAAATCGAGATGAATTACGTTTTTTTTAACTACAGACACCTCTACATCGTTCTATTTCTAGTTAATATTACTAGGTTTTGTGTTGAATTTTAATTGACAAGACTACGATTAAATGCAATTTATTTTCTTTAGAGTTTTAGGGAAAGATACATTAATATGTTACTTTCGTCCGGTTTTTGGCCGTGAATTGCCTACCGTGCAATGCAATATACTTAATTAAAGATTACAACAATACGTCCAAATAGGATTTTGTCGTTTCATTTATTTTTTCCTTTTGTGAAAGTCAAATTTGAAAGATATTTGTCAGACATTTGTCAAAGCAGAAAGAGAGAAAGGTCTCACTTTATTATAGTGCTCATGCAATTAATGAATTCAGTAGTCAAAATATTACAAGCTGGAGTGCTTAATGGACAAATCGTTTGTCAAGATCTTTAGGAAGCATAGAATGGGCATGACTAATTTATCGCGCCTTTAAGCGATGCCTGTACGAAATTAAGTCACAAAAGACATTTTAATTTTCTGTCCCAATGACTCTTAAAATTCAGACTAAAAATGGGCGTTGAGATTGAATTCACAAAACGAGCTCAGTCACCATTTGCGTTCACCATTTCGAGCAAATTTTTATTTCTAAATAGAGTTTGTGTAGACTATCATTAATGGTTTGGCTTAAATTGATCTTCAATTTAGTTCTATCAACACAACTGAAACTGAATTTCCGTTCGAATAAAAAACCTCGCATTTCGCACCTCGAGAAGCTTCTCGATCACATTCAGGACACTATATGCAGTCAAGAGAAGATACCCCTTTATCCTCCCTTGATGCAATACGTTATTTTCCTCTCTAGCTTTCACATGAATTTGGCGAAGTACAGTTGAGAAAAAGAAATGCTGAACTAGACCTTAGCAGATAGTGCTATCATTGAAGTCACTTTTTAAACAGCAAGCGATCACATTTAGCCTTGCTGAGCGACTCAGCATATCAATAAAAAAATCCCAATGTTAAAAAAACGACTTCATTGGTTGACGGATACGTAGTCTTTACTTTTGCGCTCTTGCAATTGTTCTGGTTCTGAAAAGCAAATTTCGGCAGAAAACCAAAGATTAGAAAGGTATCGAAAAAATCCAAGAACGGCTGGCTTTAGTTAGCCTGAAGTCACGTCTGGACGCAAATACATGTAGTTTTAATTAATGTTTACAGACCGAGTGCCAATGAGAACAGTAACGTCTAGCAAGTAACACACTAAATTCGTTTTGTAAAAGCAAAACGGTACTTTTGTTCGTGGTTGAAGGTGATCTTCAAAAAACCCCCAAAAAATTCAATTTCAGGGTTCAGTTGGATTTCAACCGTTACATTTTCAATACTTGGTAGTAACAAACGGAGTGTGAATGACATGCTATGACATGGTAATGCATCAGTCAATTCCAGCGGTGCCCATTCCCCCCCCCCGGGCATTAGTCGGGCATTAGTCGGGCATTTGCTCACGTTTTAATCCCGGGGGTGGGGCATTTGAAATTTCATCACTGCCCGGGGGTCGGGCATTTGCCTACCCCCAGGACGGCCCCGGGGCATTTGACAAGGTGAGAAAAACGTTCCGGTGTAGTCAGTCTGAGGTCGTCCATGATCTTCCATTCCTTTATTGCTGTTCGCTGATTGATTTCATCGTTTGTTGATTAAATACTGTATCAAGTGAAATTAATTCTACGTACTATATGGATTTTTAAGCTATTCGAGATGACCAGTTTAGTAAAAATATTTTATGTTTTTGGCCGTTTGTTAAATACAGATTATGCATTTTCGGTTCTTCGAAATTATCTAAGCATTTCTTTTAATATAGCTTATTTAATAAAACACTTATAAGTTGTGTATGTCAAAATCAAATAAATGAACGTGTTATTGATATTAATAAGGTATCATTATTTTGAAAACAAATGAACAACGGAAGGGGAGACGCACGGGTATAAAATAACCGAAGCGCATTGATAATAATGACGAGTGACACTTTTTTCGTTATGATTTATTATTAAAATCTTGAGCAGTGTTGCTTTCTAGATGATCCCGGGGGTGGGGCATTTGCCTTCTATTTTGGTCCCACCCCGGGGCATTTGACGGACTTACTTGTCCCCACCCCCGGGAATTTGCCATTTTAAAAAAAAATGCTAATGCCCGGGGGTTAGCCCCGGGGGGGGGGGGGGTGGGCACCGCTGGAATTGACTGATGTATAAATGAATCTTATTAGATGTTTCAGAGTGAAGTATCGCCGTATATTTTTACGAGTTGTGCTGTATTTTGACGAGCCCGCTGGGCGAGTCAAAATACAAACAATGAGTACAATATCGTGTGATATTTGTACTTGTTTCGCGCGCTCTTTGTACAATAACTAATACAGTTGGATAACAAACTGACTTATCGAAAGCTGGTACTCCTGTTAAAGGTTACTTTCATTTATTGCTCTGTTTGTTTTTTTTCTAGTCAATCCAAATTGCTTTCAACGTGAACTGGTGGGGTTTCAAGCTTACTTCTTAATATTTGTCTGTAATCTTCACAATACTTTTCTAGCATAACTGACAGACAAACATTTCAACATATATTTACGCAACTCGCTTGAAAAAGTTACGATAAGCATTCGAAAAATTTCCAAAACAGTAGCTTCACCCTCCAGCTCAAGTGGTTGTTACACGATAGGGCTAATGCATTTATTGTTTTATTTTATTTTATTTTATTTTATTTTATTTAAACAATTTGCCCATGGCAGGTAATAACGCAATAGAGCATCAAGTCCCTAAAAAGCGTATCACCCGAACTTAACCCGTGTACTGTAAAAAATATTACAACCCTAAAAGAAACCCCTAAGAAAAAATCTAATTGAATAACTAGAAAAAATAATACAAGAATAAATGTTAAATTCAATACTGAGAAGCTGTATATATTACGGAAAAAAGGGAAACGATAGCCTATTAATATATATAGGCTACATTAACAACAACATCTAGTTAAACTGTTGATTTTACGGCATCAACAACAGATAATTAAAAGCTTATATACGTACGAGGGTCGTCAGGACGAAGACAATACGTAATCTAGCAAAATAGAAAGAGTTCAACTTCATTTGTCCGTGGAAGACTTCAACGTAATCTGGCAAAATAAAATACCTCAACTATCAAAATGCAATGATCTGGAGACCCTCTCCTGACGCCAAGAGAAACGAGACAAAACTTAAGCCCTCTTATGTTCCCCCCTCCACCCCCCCCCCCCCCTCCCCCCGTCCTGTAGTAGGACACTTTGTGTGTTATTATATAGCGTGCCAAAAGAGTCAGAACTGGTTAGAACCGGTTCGAGTGGAGTTCGGAGAAAAGGAAGAAACACGTGCAGTTGTTGTTGAATCTTGTCTTGTCTTTTGAGTTCAAATTCCCTACTACAAATTGGTGGAAAATCCGGGATTCAAGCTGAACACCATGCCTGCCACAGTAGAAGAGCTACAAGGACTAATTGCTGGACTTAGCGAAGTTGTTAAGGGCTTAGCCACAAATCTAAACACAGTCGCGACTCAAGTTGTTGCCATTACCGCCGCGTCACATGGTCAACAATCGAGCGAAGCCGACCCTGTTGTTACTCAGAATCCAAATTTGCGCCTTCCAACACTCCAGTTGCCCACTTTTCGACAGGATACTACGGTTCAAGACGACATTTCTTACTTTCTGGAAAGATTTCAGGGACAAACAGCTCATTTAACGCCTCCTGTTCGACAAGCGCTGCTTGAACAACAATGCCTTTGTGAGTGGCCTCGATCTGTGCTGTCGTTTTGTCGATCGACCGAAGGATTCACCGCCCAAACACCATCTCAACAATTCGACATGTATGTCAAAGCCCTCCGAGAGGAATTTGAAGAGCCCAAAGATTCGAAATGTCGCCGCCTTGCTTCCGAGTTAAGTGCAATGGTGCAAGATCCTTCGGAGTCAATTGATCAATTTGCCTTCAAGTACAAGAATGTTTTACACAAACTGGATAAATTGGGGGAAAATCTCAGTAAAGCTTGTCCCACTTACGTTACTTCGCAATTCATTTCAAAGTTGCAACCGCACATTGCTCAGCACATCGTTTTGCAGGCGGATCAGATTACTCGTCTCGATAAAGCCATTGAAGCTGCTCGTCGAATTGAACAATCGTTCTCCGCTAAGACTCCTGCATCTCAGTCATTAACTTCAACCTCACCTGGTTCAACCTCCACCTCCACTCTTGCAGATTGGAAACCTTCGCGTTCAGCCCTAGTTACTACGCCTACTCGATTTAATTCACCCCGTGGATCTCATCAACAGCAACAAAACTCCTGCTGGATATGTGGTGACACAAACCACATCTCACGTGATTGCACAAAGCGTACGAAGCGACCTACCAAGAAAACTCCTGAAGTCTGTCGCAATTTTAACAAGTTCATTTCAGCTAACTGTGAGCAAGCCAACAACAAATGTTCTGCGGGAAGATTGCACAAATGTTCTAACTGCAACAAATGGGGATGTAAAGCTGTTCGTCACAAAGAGACACCCCCTCAATCTCTGGTCGCTGGTCTTCAGTCTACAGATAAACCAAGTAATGAAATTGCACCCGTGGGTCAAGACACTGCCGTCTTTGGCCTGCCAGCTGTTACCAACCCTGCTGGATCACTCAAGGAACGTCACATCCTCTGGACCCCTGTCATCTCTGCTGGTGAAAAACTTCCACTACCCCTTGACAGTTGCTGCTCCGTATCTCTTGTCAGTCGCTCCCACGCTGACCTTGTTGCTTCAAAATGTCCAAAGTTAAAGTACCAGTCTCTTGAGAATCCTATTGCTGTATCTGTTGCTGATTCACAGTCTCAGTTGAAAGCCATGGGCACAATGGAAATTCCAATCCAATGGAACAATGGAAAAGAAAGCACCTTTCAAATGCTCGTAGTACCTGGTCTCTCTTGGCCCGTGTTATTGGGTGAGAATCATTTACACGCCACTCAGGCCTTAGTGGATCATGCTGAGCCTAGCATCCACTTTCGACACCCCAGCATGTCATTCAAGATCGCCTGTTCTCTCCAGAACCCATTGAAAGCACATGGTTGTAACAGTAACACCCATGCTGGTGTCACCTGTCTGCTTACTGGTCCCTCATTTCCAGGCTATTCTCCAGGAAATTCTCAGCTAAATCGTGGACTGAACTTTGTCTCTGTCTGCCTTACCGTTGGAACTGCACTCATGGCTTTTTCACCTTCTGACTTATGGGTCGATGGTCAAGACATACAGCCTGGTGTCAAAGTTTTAAGTGGCCCGTTCCACATGGCTGCTGCCACAGACCAACTGGTTCCAGCCAAGTCATGCCATGCATCAGTTGTTAACATCCCAGAAACTTCATTTGAATCCAGTTTTGTCCAACACATCTCAGATCCTCAGCCTGTGTACACTACAACCCTTGCTATCGAGTGCAAACGTAAACAAGCAGACATCCCTCAGAACATCATTCTTGGACATCTTCGGCCAATGCAGAAAGAAGACACTCAAGTTTATGAAGATGCAGCAGAGAATACAGCATCTGTTCTTGCTGAAAGCTGGATGTCGTGGGCGAATGGACAACAAGTACTGCCACCTTCATCTGCCATGCAGCCTCCATCAAACATTTCTTCAACTCAAACCTGGAAGTTCTCTGAACAACAGAAAGAATTAGCAACTGCAGGACTCGATTCCTCAGTTCTGTCCCCTTTCAGTGAAAACATTAGCGAGTTCAATGAACACGACAAGGAATTTGTGCCTCCCACAACCACACCACTGGATCCCTTTTCAGATGAGTATTAGCAAGCACTTCTTACAGCACTGGCAGTTGATTCACCAAAGTATGCCCATGTTGATCCAGACACCCTCCAAGAATTCAAACAGCTTCTGCGGAAGTACCCCACTGCATTTCTTCTTCCTGGCTCTCCACTGGGTGAGATCAAAGGTTTTCAGCATCACATCGACACAGAGAATGCCTTACCTGTCTACAAGCATCCTTACCGCAAAAGTCCCGAAGAGCTTCTTTCTATCGAGAATGAGTTGCAGCGCATGCTTAAGATGAAGATAATCCAACCAAGTAAATCTGAATGGGGAGCACCTTGTATCCTTGTCCGTAAACCACTTGAAAATGGTCTTCCGCAACCACCGCGCTTTGTTGTTGACTACAGAGGCCTCAACAGTGTAACTCGTGGTGATGGCTACCCCATTCCATCCATCGCTAGTGTCCTTGATTCAGTCTCACTGGGCAAAGTTTTTGGTCACTGTGATCTTGCAAGTGGATATTGGCAGATTCCTCTCAGCCCACAAGATCGCCACAAAAGTGCCTTTTGTACTCACGTGGGACTTTATGAATTCTTGCGGTTACCATTCGGATTAAAAACGGCTCCTAACACGTTTCAAAGGATTCTTAACACAGTGTTTGCAGACTATCTACATCAGTGGATGACGGTGTATGTTGATGACATCATCATGTGGGCCAGTACATACCGTGATGCACTTCATACATATGAACTGTTGTTTGCAAGATCTGTACAAGCTGGCATTCAATTTAAGCCTTCAAAGTGCACCTTCTTTGCTAAGGAAATCCAAGTCTTAGGACACACCATCACTGAATATGGGCGAAAACCTACCTCAAAGGGCATCGAAGCTATTTCCAAGATGGAACCACCGTCTAATGTCACTGGTCTTAAGAGATTCTTGGGTCTCTGCAACTTCTTTCGTGACTATATACCAAACATGCCCTCTCGAACCCAACAACTCCGTCAGCTATTAAAGAAGGACATTCCATTTAAATGGACACTGCATCACACTAAGGAATTTGAGGACCTAAAATGTGCAGTTACTAGCTCAGATGTAATGTTGTATCATCCTGACTGGAATTCTCCATTTGAACTTCACGTGGACGCCAGCAAATTAGGATGTGGTGCCATGCTTGCACAGTGGAAAGATGACAAGCTCCGACCTGTCAGATTTGCATCAAGAGCCTTTAGTCCTGCCGAATCCCGATGGCACACCTTACAACAAGAACTATTCGCTGTGAAATGGGGCTTAGAACATTTTCGCCCTTACCTTCTAGGTCGACGTATCAAAGTTGTCACTGACCATGCAAACTTGAAGTGGCTGACTTCTTTGGCACCTCAGCAAGCCAAACTGGCTCGTTGGTGTATGTCTATGGCAGAGTTTGATTTCTTCATTGAGCACCATCCTGGCGTAACAAACATTGTCCCAGATGCCTTAAGTCGCCAGCCAATGTCGGATTTACCTGTTGCTGAAGAATCTTATGCTCCGGAAAACGGTGTCATCTCCTTCCTTTTAATCGCAATGTCTGTGGATGTTCCGCATCATACGCCCACTCTAGTATCTGAAACACTCAACGGAACTTTGGCTTATTTACGCCATGTCTGCCTGTTGACTCACACTCAGGTTCACCCTCCAGCATCAATGCCTGTTGAACCTGAGAACTTCAAGGAAGCTGCTGCTGAGACCAGTTCAAATGAATACTTACAAGTTCTAGCGGGACTTAACTTTCGTCGCACTGAGTTTGCAAAACAGCAACAACAGGATTACTGGTGCAGCCTTGCTTTTCAGTTCTTGACTTTCAATGGTGAGAAATCAAAATTACCGAATGTGCCACAAAAACATCTACATTGGGCTCAGCATTTCTCAAAGCGTGCAGCTCTTATTGATGGAATCCTTATGTACCGTGACGAATTCATGGATGATCCAAATCACTATCGCTATGTCGTCCCAGATGATATCCAGTTACGTCGACATCTGCTACGAGCTTATCATGACTCTCCTCTTGCCATGCATAGAGGCAGAGAAGCCACTTACCAATCTTTGGCAAAGGACTTTTACTGGAGAAATATGTCAAAACATGTCCGAAACTGGGTGCGCAGATGCCCTGAGTGTATTCGCTTTAAAACCAGTGATCAGCACCATGGTCCCATGCAAGTCAGACTCTATGAACATCCGTTTCACACCCTGGGTATCGATTATGTTGGCGAACTTCCCGTCACTCCTAATGGAAACAAGTGGATCTTAACAGCAGTTTGCCCTTACTCAAACTTCCTACGTGCAATTCCTGTGCCTGACAAACGTGCCACCACAGCGGCCCGTGCCTTGTATGACCACGTGTTTTTGGAATTTGGTTTTCCTGCCGTACTTCAAAGTGATCAAGGTGGCGAGTGGATAAATGCCGTGCTTCAAGAACTCACAAAGTTACTATCCATAGAACATGTTTTTACCACAAGTTACCGCCCTCGTCTCAATGGTTCCACTGAAAGAGTGCATAGATGGCTAAATTCTGCACTAGGCATTTATTGTGAAAAGAATCAACATTTGTGGGAAGAATTCTTACAACCTGCAACTTACGCTCACAACACCTCTCCAATACCTGGAACAGATCACGTCACTCCTTTCTTCCTGATGTTTGGAAGACATGCACCTTCTCCTGAAGTACTTTCCTATGATTTGCCTCCTGCGCCTCTCTCCCAGTCTTCCTATGCCAAAGAGCTCATTAAAAGATCCATTGAAGCAAGGAAAAACTTTGACAGAATCAAAGCTGACCTTAAGAGAAGCCAACGAGAGTATTATGATATGAACTCCAGAGATCTTCACATACCTGATGGTAAACGAGTTTTTGTCCGACTTCCTCCGCCAAGCTCAACTCCAAAAGGAGCAGCTACCCGCTTCCTAAGGAAATACGATGGTCCTTTTCTAGTTGTTGGTCACATTCGTGGTCGCCATGATCTGCTACGATTACGTCATATGACCACTGGCAAAGAACTCAAAGCAGTTAACATTGAAAAAATTGTTGTAGTTCCTGATGGTGACCTACATGCTGACATTCGTCCTGATGATGACGCAGAGCAACTCAGGGACAATACTCCAACATCAGTACAAGGATCTAATGAACTTTCACATCAAGCTAGTCATAATAGCATAAGTCCTGAATTAGCTAAGGTTGCTTTTGCTTTCGGACAGTATCTTAGGACCTTACCAAAACCTCAGTGCTATGCTTCTGAGGCTTGTAAAGTTGTTTATCAGAGCTTTCCAGATGCTAGAGACATTCTTAACCGCCATGGTAAACTCAAAGGACTTGTTGCAAAATGCCCTTATTTATCACTGAACGGTGGACCGCATGGAGGTACATACCTCCTCACCTTGGACATGGGGCTTTACCAGGAACTTAACAAGTAACACTCCCAAGAAGGGGTGGACTCATAAACTAGCATTCGTTTTCCTTGATGTATTAGACTTTCTGTTTTGTTGAATTTCTAAGCGTTTTAAACCCAAGAAGGGGTGGACTGTAGTAGGACACTTTGTGTGTTATTATATAGCGTGCCAAAAGAGTCAGCACTGGTTAGAACCGGTTCGAGTGGAGTTCGGAGAAAAGGAAGAAACACGTGCAGTTGTTGTTGATTCTTGTCTTGTCTTTTGAGTTCAAATTCCCTACTACAGTCCCCGTAGACTATCAAGACCATGAAAGCCCTTGAGACGGCGCCCTAGCCCTGCGGCCTGGGCCCGTCTGCGTAGACGTTTTTCGTGATTCTTTGGGTTCGTCACTCGCGCAATAGGCGAATCAATATTTTACTGTCTTGATGTATCATATTCTAGTGATCAACATCAAACATCTCCTAACAATATCAGTACGCTTTCAAGCAGATAGGTGAGGAGAATAAGCAAAAACATCAATTATCCTCTGTTGTCAGCATCTAACTTCTCTTAACGGTATCAATACATTTTCAAGTACACAAGGCTTGAGAGTAACAAATATCATCAACTAAGCGGGATGTTATCCTGCTAAATCATCCGATGTTTAGAGACATCATCGAAAGAGGCGTTCGCATGAAGTAATGATAAAAAAAATATTTTGAATTTTGTGAATAGAGGGCGTAAGTAAAATAATCAGCGTGATGTATTTCCCGGTAAATTACCCGCTGGTTTTTTATCAGTGGCAAAGCTTGCCTTCAATATTTCCATTAATTTGCTTGCAAACGAAAGGTCTGAATTATGAAAATGAATTTCGTATTTACGGAATTTTATTGGCAAATCCTCTAATGTTTTAAAAGAAGGCGGTTTGATGCGGTTAAAGCTAAATGAGAAAGGGAGATAATCTTGTCATGTCCCTCGACGAAAAAAACCTCTTTTGCTCTTTGGTTTTGTCGTTTTCGAGAATGTTTCACCCACTAATCCGCTCGAAGAAGATAAAATCATGCATAATTACGCTACACTCTGGCTATCTGTTGTTTTTTCTTGCAATAATTAAATTTTTGTCGGCTATTTAGCTTTCATTTTTATCTCACTGCTTTTGTTTTGGATATAAAATAATTGAACAGATGTAAAAAAATATTTAGCCAAATGAGGAAGAAAGACTAGTCTAAATAATATAAGTAATTCCAAAAAAGCGCTGTAGTATGCAGACATTTTTTCATGCTTTTTAAACTGCCCTACGTTTTGTGGTGTTTTTCCACGTCTTGTGTGGTGTATTTCAAGTTCTTCGGTGAAAGGTAAGCTTGTGATTGATCTTGTTTACGCCAAGAAAGCGAATTGCGTAGACGTCTTTATGACCTGTCGCTGTTTTGGCTGAGTTTTTATTTGAGTAGACAAAATTGACAGTTAGAGCGTTGTTGTTTCAAAAGAGCGCTTCAGCAATTTTCCACTTGCATCGAAAAATCCTTGAAATTCCTAGGCAAAGTATAGGATCAGCAGAATATATAATGTATCAGATATATTTAAGCAAAAAATAAAATATTAATTTATAGTTGCTCGTCGGGTAGAAGACAATTACACTGGATTAAATTTGACAAAAATTGGACTACGTCTTACGAGTGATGGGAAACTATCAAAATCTCTGCTCAGTTAATGAACCCTTTTGCTGGTCTGCTGGAGGTGATGTTCTCCTAGCAAGAGGCGCAGGGCTTCGGTGGACATGGCGTTGAAATCGGTTCGCTCTGTACGTCGAGCGGCGGTGTTTGCCGAGCCACGAACAGCGGCGGAGCGACGGTTTGGAGTTCTTGGTGGCCTAGGCATCCTGTTCTGAGTAAGCTAGCTAGAGCAAGGTGGACCCAAGACTGTGGTTTGTGCGAAAAAACAGTTGTGACAGAACCAAAGCCCTGAAGGAATAGGCTGAGAAAGGCAGTGGATATTGTTTTTAGGGGAGCACATGTGCATGGTGAACATGTGATAGCGTAAATGGAACCTTTGTAGAACCTAGTAAATGCAAGGTAAATTACTGTGGACTTTGCCTAGGACTAAGGCTGCCCTGTACTACAAACAGGTAGCAATTGATGCTGCTATTCTTGTACTTTGGACTGGATGTTACTTAACAATACAGGGACTCATTGAAACGATTGACATTGTTTGACATAGAATAAAGGTACTTTGTAATGAGTACTGTAGCACTTCTGTGTACAGATTGGGCATAGTAGATCTCAAGGTTCATTAACCTCAGTTTATATGGTACTAAACTTGAACTTAAATCCACGTCTATTTTAATTTAAAACTAAACGTAAAACAATCCGTCTAATATTTTAAGGATTACATTTTAGTTTCTTCACACAAATATAATAGAAAAAGCTATTTGTTACAGCATCTGGATTTTGCCATTAGATAAGTTATGGAGTAGACATGTTAAAAATGGTAAAAGTCTCAAAATTATTTTGATTTAAACAAACCAAAATGATGTAAAATGAATTTCTAGTAACAAGTGAAAATAGGGCGAATAGGATTGACATTAAGTAGTTGTCTTTTCTTGTGGTGAACTGTTATTTCGTAGCTTCAGTTAATTTGGAAAAATTGCACCCTTTCATAGATTCCCAACTTCGCCGAACCATTTATTTATTGATTGACTGACTGATTCATTTACATTTTCATTTACTATTAACTTATTTTATTACTTTGTTATTTGTTATTTTGGGGAGGGGTAGCCGGCAGGAACGACGCAAGAAACTAACATTTATTCAAAACACAAAATGTCAGTTCTACAATTACACGTGTTCTGATCACGTGTTCTGTATCATCTGGCAAGTTCAATGATTTACTACAAGCACTTCTCAACTAAAATGAAAATTAAGCATACAAATTAGTTAATGTTAATATGACAACTGCATGAACTTATGGAAAGCAACAGTTTTGACAACGACGTTAGTTCCGCTTTTTTACTGATAATATGCTTTTAGATGCATGAATTACAGTGCCGCGAGTGTAATTGTTTCACTCAGTGTGAATTATTTTTTGCAATATTTTAATATCATTAATGAAATTTGGTTGTGCATGGTGTAAAAACGATCGAAGAAAAACGTCAATATATAAATTAAAATTTTTTCTTAAAATTTTATTTCTTCAATATTTTATTGTGTCAAATCGGAAACTGTTCCGCTGTAATTTAAGTTCGGTACGGTAAAAAATGGAAAAAACAAATAAAATACACCTATATAAGTGTCGTTCTCAAAATGGCAACTTTTACTGGATACAACAATAAAGTACTGATATTGGTAACAAAAATAGGAATTTCGTTGATTTCGTTTTTCCACTCAAATTTCTGCCATTTGTTTTTGTTAAGTCTAGCAATAATGGCGGCACTTTTTAAGTTTCAAATTACTTCCGTTGTTCATTTGTTAAACGGATCATTCTGCTGACATCAAAGATATAGGAACTGTGTTAACTGCCACTGTGTAAAATATACTTTTTATCAACCGGTTTAGTAATTCCTAAAAAGGCCTTGTCACAACGGAAAAATCGACAAAGATTTTTAGTGATCGTAATTTAAGACTTGCTGCTCCGTTTATAAACTTGGCCAGTCGAATTTTCATTTTACGTACATTTGCCTGAAAATCTTCTTAGGGACGAACTCGGTTTTCTTGTAAAATGTATGATGAACTGAAAACCACGCTGCATATTTCCTTCCGTAGCCACAAATTCTGACCAGCCTGATATTTTGCATTAGCAGACAGTAAAAACGTATTTTAAGGAAAATAATCCACACTGGACTGGACTTCATGCTGTGGGAGTTAATTTGCTCCATTTCAAATATGGCGGATTTTAAAAGGTCATGGCCATGCCATAAAAAACAAAGCACTGTTGTGCACTTTGCGACCTTGGCTCTTTGCTTCGGTTTGGAGGTTTTACTTAAGCTGAAATATAAGACAAAATTAAAATATTCTGAAGTGTTATCTGATAGGCAACAACTTTTATCTTAGCTATAATTTAATGGTGCTTGAGAACATTTTACTTGAGCTGGCAAAACGTACGACAATATGGCGCCAAAGATGTAGCTAACTACTGAAAATGCGTTACGTTTTGGACTGTTTGGCCGCAGAAAGCACACCCAAAAGCACCCTCAATTGAATTGCAATATGTGAGGGTTATATCTGAGATTTGCATGTGTCAAGACATCAAAGACGTCTAACTGGTTACATTTGCAAATGTTAGTTAAGAGACAACGTATAACTCTGAAATTTTGTAGCAATGATACTGATTTTACGGTTATCGCTATAGCAATAGTGTTAATTCTCATCTTCAATATATCGAAATTTAGAATAACTCGAAGCCCGACTAGTCTGTGGGACAAATTTGAATGTTGTTCAAACGGCCATTCCCGATTATTTTTTGTTTAAGGTATGGCTTGAGAAAGCTAATTTGAACTCACTTTTGGCTGTTGCCTCGATTTGCACGTTCAATTTTCGGATATTTTGACTGCATATTTAAATTATAAATAAGTAAAACTATCACGAGGTGCCAGTGACAGACCACAGCGAATGACAGCGTTTGTTGATGTGAAAATTGCCTCAGGAGCGTCATTAAGATTTGACAATTATGCTAACTTCATAAAAGCTGAATGTTTGTCTCATAAATATTAATGAACTCCCGTTATTTTGAACCAGAAATTGGGCAACACTTCCTGTGAGAGCTCCAATAACGTCACTGTTGTCTTTAGCGTCGTTATGCGAATGAACAGTGAATTTAAATCTTCAAATATTTTACAATTCGGAGTTTGTTGTTGTCACTTGGTACAAGGAGGCCGAACCTGTCTGCATAGAAAGAGCCTATTTCTTTTATTTGAGTGGAACTGACTCTGTTTTGAACTCCAGAAACTAGCCAATTAAATACCTCTTTCGCTGTTTTGGTAAGATCTTATATAGGACTACAGCGGGAAATGTTTTTCTTTAATGCTCAATGTCATTAATTTAATACGCCATAAGATTGCATCTGGCGAAATGAAAATGCGTGAATGATTTGGTTTTTATTTCAGAATTTCAAAGAACTTCGTTGGACGAAATCTCTCAAACACTGAGCGACCAGAAATATTCATCATTATAGGACGCTAAATATTCGAAGGTGAGAAAAATAATCCTTTTATTCAACACTATAATGTTTACATTTTGGGGCAATGCAACATGCACAGGTCGTTAAACAAGAAAGTGGCCATGTATTTTTTCTTTCAAGGAGAGTTTTAGGCGCAAAAATATTCCTCGCAGATGACTTATAGGTTAAACTGAGGAAGTTGATATTATAACGCACCGACCGCCAACGCGAATTTATTTCTCTGACTTAATAAATAAAACCGTTTAGCAATGTATATGTAGTACAAATAGTTGCAATTCGTTCGTTTGTATCAGTATCATCGCTTTTAACATTCAATTGCTCTCGATTTAGAATGGTTGAGACCAATATTTTGCCATGAATATACATACTGTGAATTCGAACATCACACTTGTGAAAAAAAAAAACATGGAATAACTTTGGTATGATAATCTTTCGGTGACTTTCAATACTAAATTTATTTGACCTTCATGTTCGAAACGAGTTCAACGGATCAAGGAAAAAAGTAATGAGGATTTCTATGTAAACGTTTTGCATCAACTGCTATAACAAGTGATTCGCTGCAAAGCCGGTGAGAGATTAATGAAAATAAGCTTATCCCAAGAAAAATTGTTTGTCCAACTGAAATAATTAAGCATGTCTGAATTCAGTGATCGTTTGCTCCTTGAATAAACATGGACTATCAGTTTTATTTAGTATTTTGTTGCGCAGAACGGCCGTTATAACTAAATCGTGGTAGCTATTTAGTATGGTTTTTAAATTTTTGCCAGAGGAAAAAGAAAGTGCAGCACTCTAGGAACTGTATTATAAATAATATATGAATATAATAACAATTTATATTCAGTGCTTCTGGGGTAACGTGAGCAACTCCGTACTTTTCGAGTCAATTTGTCATACAATCTTAGCTGTGTGTTTAAATACCGTTTTCCCACACACCATGTGTTTGGAAAAGAAAGCCGTGTTTGGGAGAGATCAAATGCTTTCTCTGTTGGAGACACTGTGTATTTTGTAAGTCGCCCGTTGAACACAATTAACATTTTTTTAATGACGCGCAGGTGCCGCAAACATAGTCACGGCATTCTCTAATTTATAGGGAAAATTCTTAATAAAAATATTTTGTTTCCGCAAATTTCGAGTATAAAAATTATTAGGTACCTCCATTTAAACTTTGGTAGTCTCATAACGTAATATTTTAGGCCCCAAAACGATCGGGTTTTGTAGGATTAAAAATTATCCTCGGTGATATTTAACAATTTTGACGTTTTTGACAATATAATGAAATGTTGCTCTTGAGACGTAAAAGTTTTTTCTTTGTGAAAAATAATCCATTTACCTTTCCATCTTTTCTTGCTTATATTAAACATAAACAGGTTAGAAAGAAACTCAGAAGTTGGAAAATCGTCTTTTAACTTGCACTTGCTTTTTGTTGAAGCCTAATTATTGCTTCTGCTTATTCACATTTATAATCAGAGAAGATATTAAAATAAGAGTGGGACAATTTTATGTGCGAAACGGCCAATTTCGTAGAGCATGACAAAAATTAAAAACGCGAAGGGAAAAAAGGTTTTACTTATAAACATCGGGGTAGTTTCATCTTCGGAAAATGATACATGCTGGCGAGATTCTTCTTGTAGCTCACATCTGATCATGTCGGGCAAAATTTGTTTGCTTACAGAAGTAGAAAGAAAAAAATGTTCCAGACGAGTTGGGCTCGTCCGACTTAAGGGACTAACTGCCATCTGGCATAGCTCTTCCACACAAGCTTTACTACCAGTGGCCAAGTGACAACCCTTCAAATCAGCCCTGTTAACATAAGAGTTACAAGAAGTACACTTCACTTGATTCGGAGGCATGTTAAGGCCCACGTATTGCACAATTATATTTGCTTATTTTCCTGAGTCCTGAAAATGCAAATGAAAAAGCGACGCATAAATTATATATGATAATTTATCTCAAAAGCTACGCAATCATCCTCTGCGGAATGAATTTTACATTCGTTAGAAATAAACGTATACATATATTTTATTTCATAACGCGAAGGCGATATTTTAAATTGCCTTCAATGTACATCGTACATTATGAGATGAAGTTTCACTTCGGAACTCTTTCAACATTACTTTTGAATTTTCATCGAGGGGATAAATATTTATAATTTAACAAAAAATATACAAAAATAATAGTTTCTTAGGCTTAGTGTGAAACAGTCGTCATTGAATAGCGGTTGCAAAACACTCATATTTCATAATCGATCGTTTGGCGCAGGATCATCACAATTTTCAAAGTGGCTTATCTTATAAAAGCAACACATTCAATCAACAAGAAAATTTACATATAACAGCTTTATATAATCAGTTGTTTTAAAGTTCTGAATGTTTGATGACCTCATAGAGGGTCCACAATAGGGCTCTCAGATCCCGCCATCCTGCCTATTTTTTCCTGTTAATCCCGCCATCCCGCCCTTCTTAACGTCGAAATCCCGATCCCGCCTAAATTTCTAAATAGTTTTCTACTTTCAAGATGAAAACCTCACATACTTTTATACAATGCATGGATAGAAGACAAGTAAACACTTTTTTATGGTCGATGGTCTCGATATCATATAAACTGAATATCGCCACTAATGACCGTGACAAGTGTTTCGTTTGTGTTATTCTGTTTTAGACCCGTTTTACCTTTTCTTGTCCAGGTATAAGTGAAAGGTAAAAATTGACAAAGATTGATTGCTACGATGTTCTTCCTATTCTCGCTCCTGCTTTTTCTGGAAGACAACCTACTGAGTATGTAGATGAAATGGTGGTTGTTCAAGTTGTGGGGGTGGTAAGCGCGACTTGGTTTTGATCTGAAGATCGGCGTTTCACGCTTAGACACAAACGTTTTCGCCACATTGTTTCTCTACACCCAGCTGTATATAAATGAGTTGTGTCCTTAAACAAGGCTAGGGGCATAAACTGCAAGATCGGCACAGTTATGAGATATGCAAAAATGAAATGTAACGAAAGATTTATAAAAGTGGACCCACCTAACCTACAGTTTATTTCAAAGCTTTTAGCGTCTTTGTATTACTTGCTTTCAGTAAATTTCTGTTTGGAAAGTTTTTTTTTTCGACTGTAAAGGCATTCCTGCTCGCACTCTTTTCATAATACATATAGCAACAAAATTCATGATGCCGAGTACCTCGTTTTGGCTAGCGCCGTTACATTACCGTCCGCCGTTGTTGCCATACTACGAGGTGTGTGGGATCAGGGATCAAAGGGGTGGGATCAGGGATCAAAGGGGTGGGATCAGGGATCAGAAGGATGGGACCAGGGATCAAAGGGGTGGGATCAGGGATCAGAAGGATGGGATCAGGGATCAAAGGGGTGGGATCAGGGATCAAAGGGGTGGGATCAGGGATCAAAGGGGTGGGATCAGGGATCAAAGGGGTGAGATCAGGGATCAGAAGGATGGGATCAGGGATCAAAGGGGTGGGATCAGGGATCAAAGGGGTGGGATCAGGGATCAGAAGGATGGGATCAGGGATCAGAAGGATGGGATCAGGGATCAAAGGGGTGGGATCAGGGATCAAAGGGGTGGGATCAGGGATCAAAGGGGTGGGATCAGGGATCAAAGGGGTGGGATCAGGGATCAGAAGGATGGGATCAGGGATCAAAGGGGTGGGATCAGGGATCAGAAGGATGGGATCAGGGATCAAAGGGGTGGGATCAGGGATCAAAGGGGTGGGATCAGGGATCAGGGATCAGAAGGATGGGATCAGGGATCAAAGGGGTGGGATCAGGGATCAAAGGGGTGGGATCAGGGATCAAAGGGGTGGGATCAGGGATCAGGGATCAGAAGGATGGGATCAGGGATCAAAGGGGTGGGATCAGGGATCAGAAGGATGGGATCAGGGATCAAAGGGGTGGGATCAGGGATCAGGGATCAGAAGGATGGGATCAGGGATCAAAGGGGTGGGATCAGGGATCAGAAGGATGGAATCAGGGATCAAAGGGGTGGGATCAGGGATCAGAAGGATGGGATCAGGGATCAAAGGGGTGGGATCAGGGATCAGAAGGATGGAATCAGGGATCAAAGGGGTGGGATCAGGGATCAGAAGGATGGGATCTGGGATCACAGCCATTGGATCAGGGATCACAGACCATGGGATCGGTAGCAGCAGCTTTTTAGGGATCAGAGATCAGGCTGTACCATATTTGTGGGATCAGGGACGAAAATTGGTCACGCTTTTGGAATCAACGATCAGAAATTTGCGTACAAAAAACGGATCAGCGGTGAAAAAACATACCTCGTTACAACCCTGATAGCTGCTCCAATAAACGCTAAATGGAAAAATTAAGAACGCAGACGAGGCCAAGAAATGCAACACAAGATGTGACTTGATACCTGTTTCCGAAATCAGCACAAAACATCACAAAAGGGCTCATAATAGCTTCACATGCAGGCTACTCTTCCTTGATCAATTCATTACTTGAAAGCCGACACTCTTCATTCACAAACGCTCCATTTCTATCAGCCTGCACTGGTCAAATCATTCAGTCTCGTAAAAATTAAAATACCGTATCCCGCCACTTTCCCTTTGCGATTCTCGCATCCCGAACCCTTAAAAACACAAAATCCCGCTCCCGCTCTCAATTGAACTTCCCGCTTCCCGCTCCTGTTTTCAGCTCCCATCCCGAATATCGCCACCAAGAATTAGCCAAATCCCGCATCCCGCCAAACCTATTGTGGACCCTCCTCATAGGTTCACCTGAATTGACAGTAAGAAAACCTTGTTTCTTTTCTTCTAATTCACCGCAAGATTAGATAATATAACACAAGAATATGTTAACATAACGATTTCTGTGGTATTTCGGGCTCTAAACAATTATATTTTGCTGAATTTTCCTGTCAAAATGTTTTTTACCAAACATTACAAATTGCTGTTGACATGCCAAGTCGCAACTGACCTTGTTTCGTACCCAAAATGACATTATCGTTTCTCCGAAAACAAAATGCATAAATTTTTCCAGGTTACGAAAGCTTACTAAACAATCACTTAAATAACTCAGCGATAAAGGTCTTACAAAACGATCCGTTGGTTTTTCTGTATAGACCTCGTCAGGCGCAGTTTGACAAAAAAAAATTTATTTTGGTTTTGACCGGAAAAGTATCGTTACCACAGAAAAGAGTACCTTTAAGTCATCAAACCCAGTGAATTTGAGAGTAACGTTTTACTTGCATGGAAGCAATGGCATAGGTCTGTGAATTTCGGCAAATGTTTTCCTGCATAGCAGCAGATTAGCAAGGACTTGCTGCCGTCACTGAGGGGCACCCAAATAACCACTACGGTGGAATATCTGCGCGAAAGGTCCTCGAAAATTCTGATTTAATCGTGATGAAAAACTTGTTTTCTTTAGTGAAGGCACAGGTAACCAAAGCGTAATATGAGAGTTTGTATGGAGCTGAAATTCGATCGAAAATAATCGGCGGTTTTCCGCCGAAAATACATTAAAATCGAAATAAAGTTTAAAAAAACCTTACCTGTTGTGCGTTTGCTGTGTTTTTATCGCTTTTCCGAGCTTCCGGAGGCCGTTTTGGGCGATTTTCTGCTTAATTTAACGGTCGATGCGACGGCATGCCACGTACTAAAGAGAGCTACGTGACATGCCGTCGCGTCGACCGTTAAGCAGAAAATCGCCCAAAACGGCCTCCGGAAGCTCGGAAAAGCGATAAAAACACAGCAAACACACAACAGGTAAGGTTTTTTAAACTTTATTTCGATTTTAATGTATTTTCGGCGGAAAACCGCCGATTATTTTCGATCGAATTTCAGCTCCATACAAACTCTCATATTACGCTTTGGTTACCTGTGGTGAAGGTTCACATCGAACGTTCGTAAGTGCATGGTAGGAAAATTAATTCCTTTATATGCTTCCGGATGGGCAAATATATTGTTATGAGTGCGAACGAACGTAAGCTAACATTCTCAAAAAGCTTGCAGCAGCTCGAACGTTCAAGGGATAAGATTCCTTCCCCTAAAATTTTCCGCGACTCTAATTTTCCGCTAAAAAATCCGAACGGATCAAACTGTGTCTAGCTCGCATAAGTATGCCTGTACGAATACCAAAAACGATTTGAGAAAACAGGAAACGGCATTAAGAGCGGCTATCCGTAACTTTCACCTAGGACCATGCAAGATAGAAAAATCGAAAATTACCAAACTTTGTCACAATAAAGGTCTTCCCAAACCATTTATAAAAATATAAGTTTCAGTTTATTTCGGTAGAGATTTTACCGTTACGACGACTTTATCATTCCGATGGCTCGGGAGCTAGTAAAAACGACTTGAAAGTGTCACTTAAATCAACCACTCGTCTTGAATTGTGAAGACAGAAATGTCAATATCAAAGCCATGTAGTATAAGTAGGATATTTCCTTGTCATGTTTGCTTTGTCAAATTTGAAATCGATGGAAACCAGAATTTTTAACAGATTTTTAAAATTTAACCGTTTCGAGCGGCATAGTCGCACGCTAAAAAATGGCGAAATTCAGGACCAAAAAAAGCACTCTGGTATATGGCTTTCGCTGCTGAGACTACACTTGTTGGAATAAGCAATCTTTCCTCTACGATTTGATGAAAAAAAATTTTTGGGTAAATGAAATGGTAAATTTTGGGAGCGCTTTATCTACACCCTTTTTTGCAAGCGAAGACGACCTTTTGACCTTCACAAGCGGGGAAGTAATGACCAGCGTTTTCAAATAACATGCGCTAATTCCATTTTTTAAAGAAAAGTTTCACAATGTTTGGTACTTACTAATTAACAGAACCTCAAATAAAGTCATCAGCCGAAAACAGGACAGGTTTTCACTCGCAAATACGTTTTTTTGGCGAAGGCAAACTTCGGTTGTTGGTGATTAACATCGGCAAATTTGCATACATTTGAAACATTTTTCTTTCACAACAAAGTCGGTTTTCTGCCTTCAGTTTTTTTTCCAAAACAATGGTAAAGAAGACCAATAAAGTGTGACCCAACTATTTATAAAGAAAATCTTACCTTAATGACTCTTTTCTGAGGAAGAAACGTCGAGATTTCTTCTGACCGCGCGAGACAACCGTCGAACATTTTTGGGTGGTCGCGAAAACGTTGCTGTCACGCAATATACACACTGGTCTTAAATTACAAACCATAGAGGTCCCATCCTGACTTTTACCGTGTTATTTTGGAGCCACACATACGATCCTCAATTTAAAAGTGTGGGCAGTTCACAGAAAGACAAGGCAGCAGAAAAGGCTCAGATGCTATTGAAAGTATCCAACAACTTGCAAAGCATAGAGCTGGAGAGGGGAGGGGAGGGGAGGAGGGGAAGGGCATATAAAAGCGACGGGATTGATCATCGAACATGTTAAAAAGACCTCATAAGATAAAATGCCTGGATTTAAATTTTTTTATTGCTAGCCTACGGCAGAATCTGTCTGATGTTTTTTCCTGTTCTTGTCTCCTGGAATGCTGTCTGGCTACAATCTCTGGGCATGACTTGTTTTTTGTTTGTTTGTGTGTGTTTTTTTTTTATTTTTTTTTTTTGGTTGTCACTTTTTCTAAATAGAGGTGCCTGTGATAAATTTAATGCTGATGGTTTTACTTTTAACCATTCTAAGCAGAAAAAAATATCATTCATTGGGGTATGCTGGGCGCCCCTTGCCCTAAAAACATTTCTTGATAAACAAACGTAGATATTCCGGTCCACCCTAGGTAATGAAAAACTATCTTGCGGGTGTGCTTCAATGGCTTCCACGATACTACCGACGACTACATATATATAAACGGCTGCTATATAAATAGTCAGCCAAGAACACTGGCGTATGGTTTGAAAGTGCCTTTTCCATGAACAAGCAAGTGAACTAACTGTACAAAACAGCTTTCTATCATCTACGTAATCTAGTTACTACCAGAAAGTTCCTGTCACACAAACACTGCGAAATACTAACACACACCTTTGCAAATCCTCGGATCGATTACTGTAATTCTCTACTATCTGGCCTACCACATAATTTGCTGCAAATTGGACCTAAATATTTAACAGACACTTCACTTGGACAGCTGCAGTTTTTCTTCTAGGATCTCCAGCGGATTCTAAACCTTTCCCGGTGTCGCGGGCATATTGTTAAACCCAAACGAACTTCATTGAATTAAAAAATTCCGTTAAAAATTAGAAAAAAAAACAGTTCCGAGTACCGTCAAACGTCAGAATCTGTGCCAAGGTACACTCAGTTTTCCTGTCTTCATTTAGGTCAAAAGGAATATATCCCGTGGAAGTATTCACCCACCCTAGCTGCCAAATATGTCTCATTGTAACAGGCGGGTATCTTAACAGAATTGTTAATTTGGGCAGTGCATAACTTCGTTTACCCCTCATTTATCTATGGATGTACCCCAAGATGGAGAGAGGGGTGTTGCGCCCCAGGTGATAACAGATGTGGATACCATGAGTAATTTCATTATTTCGCTTCAGTGATACCGGCAAGATTTTCGTGCAACGTGATACGCAACAAGGATGCGTTACAAGTTGAGAGTGCTCTCACCTATACACGCAACAAATCTTTATTTTTTGAAAAGTAGAAGCAACTAACTTTCTGCAACCTGAACACGCGATGGGGAGGTGATAATAAGCGCAACATCGTTGCGCGAATAGTTGCACGAATGTTTTCCGTCTTATTTGGCCTTTAGGCAAGATTTTACAACTCTTGGTGGCGGCATGTACAGTTGTATCCAAGCTAAAGAACATTACGTATTTCTTGGTGCATTATACGAACGCGCGGGACGTGTGTAGCTCGCGCGGGAAAATCCACGCTTTCGGCACTTCGCGCCAAGCGAGTTAACCTTTTTCGGAAGATTCGTGCCCCCGCGAGTTTTCTTCTCCTTGTCTTTTCTTTTCTTATTTTGAGGCAGAGAAAGAGAGCGAACAGCAGAAAGTATTTTGCAGTCTACAGCAATAAGTACCCAAATTTTTCAACAGTACAAGCTAGTACAGTTACCTGCTCTTGCCAACAAAAGCTTTGCTTCTGAATCTAGTGAGGCATCCGACACCTTGTAACTTCTCAGATGTCCTTTGATGTTTTTACTGCATTCCCCAATTTTATTATATGGCTAGAGCTTGTAAATATATAACGCGCGCTGTGATTGGCCAATACTCGGGGCCAGATTTTCCCGTAATGCTCACGGGCACTATGAGCGATGTTAATGCCCGCCTGATAAAGTGGAAATATAGAAATTTGTAAAAGTACATTTGATTCAAATAGTTGGAATGATTTTGAAGCTAAATGAAAAGAGACAGTTTCTTTGAAAGTTTTTACTTTTTCTTGTGCGATATCCCCGGGGGGTACTTCCCGAAGATTTGGGTGGCGGTGTGCAGCGCGCTTCTGGAAACCCTTACCTTAGTTCAGACCAAGATATGTGATTTTCCCTACTCTATTTCAGACCTGACTTAAAATTTGAGACCCTATTTCAGACGAGACCCTAACCCTATTTCGTTTGCGTAAACAGTTGAGAAGGGCTTCAAATTCCCAATGTTAATCAAAACTCAGTTCTTTGGAGAAGAAAATTAATAAAAAGATAGCTCCTTGTAAGAACCTTACCAGATCCCATATCAGACTGCACAAACCTCACGCTATTTCAGACCAAAATGGTCAAAATCTATTCCCTATTTCAGACCATAAAGGCTCAAAAACCATACCCTTTGGCGCCGCACATACCAATATAGCTTATATAAGGGAGTACCCCCCCGGGCACAAACCTCACCCTATTTCAGACCAAAATGGTCAAACTCTATGTCCTATTTCAGACCAAAAAGGCTCAAAAACCATACCCTTTGGGGTCGCACATACCTATATAGCTTATGTAAGGGAGTACCCCCTCCCCCGGGTGCGCTATAAATTTCTTGTGTGGAATAAAACTGCTGAGTTTTGTATGCTTTCCGGTAGACTGTTTCATTCATCCCAATCCGCCACGGCTCACTTTTCAAGTAATAAAGTGTTAGGCATAGCCATATAATAAACTTCTTATTACAGGGTCGTAACGAGGTATGTGGGATCAGGGATCAAAGGGGGTGGGATCGGGGATCAGAAGGGTGGGATCTAGGACCACAGCCCTGGGATCAGGAATCACAGACCATGGGATCGGGATCAGCAGTTTCTTATGGGGATCAGGATTAGGTTGTACCACATTTGTGGGATCAGGGACGAAAACTGGTCACGGTTTTGGAATCAAGGAACAGAAATTTGCGTACAAAAATGGGATCAGCGATGAAAAACATACCTCGTTACCACCCTGTTATTATCTCTTGCTAGCTCGGGACCTTACTAGGTGAATATTGCCCTCAGTCGCTCTTGTACGACCTCGGGCAATATTCTCCCAGTATGGCCCTCGCGCTCAGTTAATAAGAAGTAAGTAACACACTGGACCAGTTCGCTGGGTTGTCTGAACTAGCCCCACAACTTCCTCCAGCTATTTTCCGAATACCCACACAAAGCCATGGTAGTTTATGAGGTTTGACAGATTGGTGGCGTTCCAAGCAGTTCAACCCACGAGCAAGACTTGTGTCGGGATTTTTTGACACGAGGCATGTTTATTACATCATGATTGTGGAAGTTTTTGGCAACTTCAGGTATAATGACCGGTAACATTATTTGGCTCTTATTTTTCTTTGGTTAAGAACTTTGGGATAATTTTACATTCTACAGTACTAATGCTATAAAGATTGGTTTGAATTTTAAAAGAATTCATTGCACTAACAGCAAAGTTTTAGACATCTCTTTTGTTTCTTGTCCATTCCTGCGCATTGGAGATTGGCTGCTGACAGCTGTTTGGCATTTGCCTGGCCATGTGGTTTTGTAATCTAAGACCACTGTGTATTGCGTGACAGTATATCCATCACTTTACAGCGCGGAGCGCGCTACCGTTTCCACTAGACCAAGATTTTTGACACTTTTCTGACACTTTTTCGACACTTTTTTGATTGAGGGGCGGAGTTTATCGGACCGTTTGAAATTAGCGCACGTGAACTAGACGCCGTAAATAAGATAACCGAGTCGTTCGTACAAGTTTGTCTAGACAAAATTTCGCGTTTGTCACTTCGCTCATTCGCTCATAATCGTGGGTATCCGTTTTGTTGCGTCGTACAAATACAAATTAAAACTTAAATCTGAAAACGTGAAAAGGTTTAGCATTGACAACTGAACAAAAGTGTCACAGTCTTTGCTCAAAATTGATTTTGATGCAACAATTTGCACGTGCGGAGCTGTCAAAACGTGCATTTTTCACGCTTGAACAAACGTGTAAAAAGCTAGCTTATTCAAATTTAAAGAAAGACAGGAAAAGAGGAAGAACAATCAGCTGCATATTACTCATATCGAATATTCGTGACAATTGATGTAGAACTAGTAGTTATTTTAGTTATTGATTTGTTGATATTCACAAAATTATGCATATCGTGCTTTTGTTTGTTACAAGACCATTTCCGTCCCAGTGAAGTTTCTATTTTTGGCTCAGGTCGTGACAATAAATAACTTTTGGAAGAACATTGCATGCAACAGATACAAAAATATTCCTCGTAGTTGGGTGGTAACTCACTAAGAAAGTATTTGAAAATCTTCATTTTGTGTCATCGTTATGTATTATTTTATCACACAATGTTGAGCGAAAGTCCAAAATAACACGAGAAATGTAAACATTCAACAACAGAATAAAAGACGCATAATTCAACACAACATAATGTTTAGTTTTGAGGCATAAATCGCCAAATTCGAAACACAGCTGGTGAATCTAGCTCACTGACTCTCAGAAGTATTTTCCGATATATCCCTTCATCTACCGAACGAGCTCGAAGAAACATCTCTTGAAAGTTATCTGTGTTGTGCACGTTTAGATTCACATAACCGCCGTCTTCGTCCTTGTATCGTATTCGCAAAGTGTTGGACGTGTGATGTCGCAGCCTCGCAGGTCCGTCTGATATCCTCCACAAGCGAAGAAAACAAATAATTTCGTACGATTCCATCGACAACGCCTGCTTCTGTATAAAACTTTACCAATTCATCTTAGCCGTACTCAACTTTTATTTGGAATTTCACGCCGGCCGACTAATGTACTCGAAGTGTTAAAGTCTAGACTACCCGTCCCGCCACATATCAATCACTGTCAACGCCCACTTTAACGTTGCGGCTCCTTTGTTAAAAGTGTCAAAAAAGTGTCAAAAATTCATCAAAAATCTTGGTCTAGTGGAAACGGTAGCACGCTTCGCGCTGTAATACCCAAAAATGTTCGACGGTTGTCATCAGTTGTCATGGGCGGCTAGTAGAAATATCTCGTCATTTCTTCACAGAAAATGGTTATTAAGGTACGATTTGCTACATAGATAGTTAGGTAATGCTTTACTGGTTTTCGTTAGTATTTTTACTTCAGAAACAAGTAAGGTAAAACGAGTTTCTTGTGAACAACAAATGTTTCAAATTTATGCAAATTTGCCGATGTTAATCACTAACAACCAAAGTTTCCCTTGGCCAAAAAAACGTATTTGCTAGTGAAAACATGTCCTGTTTTCGGCTGATGACTTTATTTGACGTTCTATTAATTAGTAAGTACCAAACATTGTGAAAATTTTCTTTAAAAAATGGAATTAGCGCGTGTTATTTGAAAACGCTGGTCATTACTTCCCTGCCTGTCAAGGTCAAAAGGTCGTCTTCGCCTGGAAAATAGGGTGTAGATAAAGCGCTCCCAAAATTTACCATTTCATTTACCCAAAAATTTTTTTTCATCAAATCGTAGAGGAAAGATTGCTTATTCCAACAAGTGTAGTCTCAGCAGCGAAAGCCATATACCAGAGTGCTTTTTTTGGTCCTGAATTTCGCCATTTTTTAGCGTGCGACTATGCCGCTCGAAACGGTTAAATTTTAAAAATCTGTTAAAAATTCTGGTCTCGATCGAATTCAAATTTGACAAAGAAAACATGACAAGGGAATATCCTACTTATACTACATGGCTTTGATATTGATATTTCTGTCTTCACAATTCAAGACGAGTGGTTGATTTAAGTGACACTTTCAAGTCGTTTTTACTCGCTCCCGAGCCATCGGAGAGATAAAGTCGTCGTAACGGTAAAATATCTACCGAAATAAACTGAAACTTATATTTTTATAAATGGTTTGGGAAGACCTTTATTGTGACAAAGTTTGGCAATTTTCGATTTTTCTATCTTGCATGGTCCTAGGGGAAAGTTACAGATAACCGCTCTTAAGTATTTTGCTTAAATGTTCTCATTCAGTGCCCCTGCCGACTGCCTTATGTCCTTGCATCTAGGAAAACTGCAACCCCCAGATTTACTAGTTTTGTTACCCTTGAAGTGCTCCCTGCATTAGTATCGATAGTTAACAAATATTCACATGCCAAAATGGAGGTGAATAGTAGTGGACATTTGCCGAGCCTCGAAGCGCTGAGGTAAATATCTTTCACTCTTTACCGACACTAATGTAAATAATTCTTTTAATATATACCAAACCAGAACCCAAGTAGTTCCTTTTTTTCTAAGAAATGGGGGGAAAATTCGCGCACGAAATCCAGAAAAATGACGGGAGGTGAATAGTAGATACTACCCCAAGTTGGGTAGCCAATCAGAGCGCGCGAAAAACACTACTATATGTACTATTTTTTGTCTGAGCCAAGTGCAAATTTAGCAATCTGTTCTTCAGCTACATAATAAACATGAAATTGTTAAGAAAAAGGCAATATCCTGAAAATATCAGACTGCGTTTGTTTGCTGTTTGTAAGGCTTCACTTAAAATAAAACGCCGTCTTTGTTATTATTTTATTGTTATTCAGATTCTTATATTTCACCTGGTTCTTGTTATGGATAAACATAATACCATATAAACTTCACGTGGCAGAAGCTAAAGAAACAACCGTTTTGTTTGAAAAATGCACAAAAGAAAACGATACGCTCACTTTGTTTTAACAGTAGAGTGTTTTGGACAAGCGCCTGATAGCTGTCTGTGGAAATTTGATAGTCTTGAATGTTAGCGTACTTTTAAGGCCGCCGAAGAGATTAAATTTCTCAAGGAAACTGGCAGCTGCTTGTTCCAAGACGAGACTAATCTACTGTAATTGCTTCTCTCTAACTTTCGCAGCAGCTGCTGTGAGTCTAGATGTGAAGCGGCTTTTCTTTATGTCCGACACTTTTTGTGGTGTTTTTTGGTTCGGTGTTTTCGACTGAAACTAACTTCTTTTCTGTATAACACAAAAATTAATACACAAATCAAAAAAGTATAAACATTTTATAGCCCGGAAGCGACGAGAAGCGCGAGAGGATGTCTGATTCGCAGTCTCCAAAATTTTTCCCTCGCTGACACTTGTCGCGACAGCTTCTTTCATGGTTGACACCTCCGACAGAAACACTTACATTACCCCGGAGATCAATTAAAAACGAACACTCTTGCTCTCCATTGTTCGACACGGACGGGTCCCTCTAAAACACGCCTGCACTGCATCGTGGTAGTTGCATTCAGCTTAGCAAGTCCAACTTGAACTTGTGCGCAAGTCTAATTCAGCAGTTTTGTAAGGGCTTCTCACCTGAAACAACCAGACGTGTGTCATTTTGAATAAACACCCAAGATTCCCTGCAGGCACTTTTCGTAAAGGGAATTGGGCATTAGCCTGCAGCAGAAGTCATAATCAGAGGGGACGAAGACCATAACCTTATGACTTTATACCGCTATTATGGCTTCTGCCTGCATTGTTTTCTTTTGCGGACGAGCGCTGGATTAACTGGTTTGTGCGTTTTCTTGGATTAGCAGAAACTGTGGGGCTTAGAGAGGAGAGAAACAGGGTCTGAAGGGGAGCAGGCATTTCGAAAAGATTTTTCGTTTGATAGACACTACAAGATTAGGTAAAATATTATGAGTTGTGGCGCTGCTGGGCGCATGGTGACGTCATCCAAATTGGAGGCCAAGGGGCCGCCATCTTCGATTTTACACAAAATTAGAAATTATCAAAACTGACGGTTAGGCATGAAGAATATGATATAATTTTAAAAATTGCTGCTTTTTGACTGTATTTATACTTTTTCCACCGAAAAAGGTTGACAACACGCATCTTTATTCAAAAATAGCTTGACCTCAGTGTACTTGTAACGTCAACGGCAACGTCAATTCTCGTAACCATTGGAACCGATTCTTGTTAAACTTTGCTCAAAACTTGCTAGGGCTTGCATCCATCCCCTCTTCCTTCTTGTGTGCGCCAGAGGGCTAAGAATCCTGGGAAGAAATTTCTTCTTTCCCAGCAATTGTTTGCTACTGTTGATGTCATTAGCAGCTGTAATTAGTGCAACCTCGTTCCCAGGGTCCTCTCTCTTCATCTCTTTTCTCGAGAGATGAAGTGAGATGACCCAGGGAACAAAGTTCTCAGTAGTATTCATTCAAATTTAGTATATTTCATTCAAAACTCAGGAGGGGATTTGAACTAAAAAATGTTCATCTTAGTTTAATTATAGCATACTAATAACATTTCACTAAGTTTGCCGTGGTGGTTTCGTTTCTGTAGAATCCCTTATGGGTCGTGGATTATAAAGCAACATCGATGCGATTCAATTGACTGATATGGATTGAGAAAAGGTAAGCTGATAGAAACTAAATCTCATTAAGTGTTGTCAGTGTTATTCGGGCTTTTTTTGAATTGTCTTTTTTCTTTAAGCTTCGGGAAACGAATTGAAAGTTTAAGAATTAACTAAAAAACTTTGTTTAGTCAGTAAAGGATTCCAATACCAGAAATTTTGTTAAATGAAATTAATTTAGTTTCGTTGGCATCGAGCGACGTTTTAATTCAAAACGCGGCGGCGAAAGCTTATATCCCCTCTCTGAGTTTAGCTTTTAAGCTGAAGTCAAAGAAAGAGATTTAGAGATATCGAAATTGTGTGATCAATTTCACGATCCTTTTCAGAAGAGCCAAGATCGCGTGTTCTGTAAAAGCGGGTGAACTCGAGTACCCTCGGAGCATCTCATAATTAGGCTAGATCAATTTAAGCAAGGGATCGAGTTTTTGAAATCATTATTTCAAGGATAAGACAATTTCAGGCATCTCGAAAGGCCTTTCTTAATAGAATAAGATTTAGATATATTATCTTTAGCTAAATTTAATATAGATCATGAAACAGCTTTTAATCACAGCTGTAGAATGATGTATTAATGTGGCGTCGCACGGTGCCAAAATTAATGGATGTTTCTCTAATCGCTATATACACATATTCGATATTTGATGTCTTATTGGTAGAGTGTAGACGATGTTTTACTGCAGAAAGGCATTTGGTTTCTATTTCGAGGCTTATCATTTAGTTTAGATTGAGTTCAGATTATCACTCTTCTTTCGTTTTAAATAACAGAACTGGCCTTACGTTTTCGCCTTTGATTTGCGGTCAGTATGTAATGAAGTGAAAAACACCCAGCTGTTTGTGGGCGAATTGTCGCCACTCAAAAAACGCATTAAGTATACACCACAATAACAGTATTTTTGTCAAACAGGTATTTTCATAGTGAAAAGGGTGGTTTTCGATCCTTTTGCTTCTTGATTTGCAGTTGTAACAAAAATAACTCGTGAAAACATAGATATTCGACAGCTGTGGCGTATTTTTTCACGTAACAATCCTTCAGTATCACATTCAGGAAAAACGGTTGTAGAAAACTACCAAACTAACATAGTTTGTTTTATTTTATTTTTCTTCTGTGGTATAAATTTAAAGCTCTTGACTAAATCACGGATAGGGTAAAAGGTTATGGATAAATTTCGTGTCATACTAGATAAATATTCATGATTTATTAAATAGTCACTTAGATGGCCCTTAACGTAAAAAAAAAAATCCCGAAGAAATAAAAAAGTTTATACTTCGCCTTCAACTTAGCCACTCTGTCTAGATCAGACAGATCCTTCCTTCTTCAATAAAAAAAATGTTTCGCTAGTGAAACCTGTAACTTTTTTCTTCAGTGTCGATAATCAGTTAGTTTATCCTTCCTGGTTTTCGGTCAATTAAGGAACAAAACAGAATCATAAATCACGGAATATATTTTATGATAGCTGCCCTTAGGTCAGGGAAATTCACTGGAAATTCACAAGGATGAGAAGAGCAGAAAGTTTATCCGAGTATTTTGACTTCGTTCTTCAATTTGTAAAACTGTATTGTAAACCATGCCAAAAGAATTTTGAAAATGCATACGTATCGTGTAGTTAATTTTTATTTCAGTCGTTTTGCTATAATAAAGCTATTTTAGTGCAAAGTAATTAATAATGGTAACAGGACTGACTGGAGTCCAATTCAGTCTGTAGTCATACGAGTGATTAACAAAATCGGACGACCGCGTAGCGGGAGTACGATTTGTTTCATCACGAGTATGATTACAGGCCGAATTGGACGACACGAAGTCCTGTTACCAATTAATCATATCTATAAAAAAAATTTGAGAAAGAAAAAGGAGAAAACGTACCGGAGAAGGAATAGACAATAGCTTTATTTGCGAGATACGTAAAAAAGAACTTATTCAACTGTAACTGATCCACTGGAGAGCGCGCTCTGACGCATACTGTCCAATTACTTAGGCATGACGCGTACACTGTCCGATTACACTGTCCTAACTGTCCTATTAATGCTCAAATCATGGCTGGTGATAGCTAATCTGATTCAGGAATTTTGTTATAGTTATGATTGCGCTATTAAGCTAACATTTCAGCCCAGAGTTGCTCACGTGCACAAGGTTTTTGACGAAGAAAAAGGACTTCTATATCAAATTTAGGGAACTTTAAAAGCGGGCCTCAAATGCGATGAACCATTTATTGAATATTATGTTGCATAATTCAGTTTGACATCGAGTCATCGTCCAAAGATATAGTGAAAATACTAGGTTTTGTACCATCCCGAGAACATGCTAACCCGGGCCCTCGTGAACTCCAAAACTCCCGGGCGTCTCTCCGAGGAAAATCAACCTGGAGAAACAAAATTTGTATGGAGTCTTTTACTGTTGATGTTAAGAAAATATGCCAAAAGACCAACTTTGTAGAGAAAACCTTTCTTAAAACTGTGATAAGAGAGTTACAATACAATACTTTATTGACAAACCCCTGGTGGGGCTTTTCAGTGACAGTGTAAGGTGAATAAAAGAAATCTAATTTTAAAACAGTTTATAATTCATTTTAAAATGTGAAGAAAGCAGTTAAAATGCAATACTACTGTATATTTAACAGTGTTTAAAAAATGTATATATATTACAGTATTATCAATACAAAGTAAAGTTACGATGGCAGTTTTTAAACTTTGATAACTTTCTGATAACCTATATAAATGCCCGTCGTCTTTAAAAAACTGTGACAGAGGCAAAACGTTCAGCAAATTTTTGACAAAACTTGATTTACTCAGTGTGCATAAACCGCCATTCTTCAGAGTGGCAGGTATGACTCTTAAAATAACAGTTTTCACCGTGACGGTTAATCATAATTTGGAAATTTAGCCGTAACTTCCAGCCAATCGGAATTTACTGACAAACATCAAATTTTGTCGTTAGTTTTGGTAGATCACGTGACTTTCGAGGAATGCCTTCTTTCAGAAGTTTGAGAGAAAGAGGCAGAGTTGACAAGAGTTGTACACCTCGAAACAACGTGTCAATAAGAGAAGTGTAGAAATTGTAACGTCTCCTTACGTCACAAATCAATTTATATCCTTTTATTATTCCACAGTTGCGTTATTTTACCATTTAAGGATAAGAGAAAACGCAAAATATGCCACATGGTAGTATGGATCGTTCCTGTTCCGCAGACCTTAATCAACTCAGAAATTCGATTTAATTGCAAAAAAAAATAGAGTTTTCTTTGGATAAATGTCACATTGAACTTCCTCGCCTGGTAAAATTAATTCCTTTTGGTTCTGGAGGAACAAATCTGTGCGAAAATAAGGACAGCTAACGTTCTTGGAAAACCCATGCACAGCAGCGTGGAATTTCGGGGAATGAGATTCTGTTTTCGAAAAATTTGTGCGACTAAATTTTCAGCTTGGGAATCCAATACGAGGAACTTGTCCAGCAGTTTACACAAATGGCCCTTAAAAAGGCCACAAAACAAACTGGAAGCAACATTTGACATATCTCGTTGGGTGCCACTTAAGTATCACGTATTACACTATATAGTGTTCCAAATTGACCAGTTTACAGATGAGATTTACGTTGAAGCTATAAAAGGTCAGCCGGCAACTGTGGAAGACTAAATACGGTTGTTTTCACAGATAATCACTCGCGGACATTTTACTCGCCGACTACAAGCAGTCCCTCTTTCCGAGTAGGGCTAGTCAAGCGAAAAGAGTGCGCGCATCGCCCGCCGTGTGCAACACCGCACTTTCGGCTCATCACGCCCGCGTCACGTTTCCAGGTGTAGAAAAGAGAGCAGCTTTGTTACACAGCACCGAAACGTAACGAGTTCGTATTATGTCACAAAATCGATCAAAAGCCTTATCTGCAACACAAAGCACAGGAAGGTAGAGTAATGACATTAAAATGAACATAAAGATTATGTCACTGATGTCTCGGATATTTAGGATCCAATGTCTAGAAAAGAAGGCAGTTTTGAATGATCAGTGGTCGAGATATCAAAATGTTTTGTGACGTCAACTTCTTCACACCAATTAGACATAAACTGTGGTAGATAAAATCACAGACATTGCATGGTCGGTTAGACTTCTTTTGCGTATGTCATCATGCGATCTTCAAATTATGAGTTAATGAACTCGAATCACGGATTTTCGCGTGTGGAAAGAACCGGCCCTTGAACGAAATTGCAGGATTATAACAAGAGCCAGCTAGGTGAAGTATGTTTCTTAAGCTATCTGACGACATTTAAAGATTTATAACTGTTGTTTATAAAAACATCAGTTCAATTTTACCTACTTTGGATTCCTATGGTTTTGTGAATGAAAGTTTTCGCCCACTTCTTGGTCGTATGTATTTTAGACAAAAGATTTACAGTGGGAACGATTTCAATTAGGAAATAGAAAATTGTCGGCAAATTTGTAAGGGAGGATGTTTCGTGATTTGACCTAATTTCTCAACCTTCACTGAGTTTGCCATAGACACAACTTCGCGATAGTAGGTAAAGAACTGTCATACAGATCTCCCAGTCAAAACTTTCATGATCTGAGCTAACACAACAGAAAACGGTCAGTCACATTTTGTAGTTTTCATATAAAAAAGTAAAATCGTTTTTCTGCCGACCGAAATCATCAGTTGCCATCTTGGTATGCTAACATCTGCTAACATATGATTCACACCACCAAGGCTATAAAACTTAATCGAAAATCCTTGACATTCTGTCATGAAACTTCAAGCCTTTCTGTTACCTGTTATTGCCTTATGACAAGGTCAATATCGGGACAGCAACGCGATTAATTAACGAAAGAACAGCGTTTCCTCTCTAGTATACGCCCTTATTACAAAATTAGATCGCTCGTAAAAATGTAACTAGCACAAGATACAAGCACTTGTCAACGCTCTGATCAAGGTGGGCACAAGTAACCGAAAATTCACTAAAAAGAAAACAGTTTGGTTAAACTTATTGCAAAAACATGTCTTCTACTGATCGCATGTTGACACGTCAATATTGGAACTTTTGGTTTTCTTATGACGTGGTTCGATAGATCAGGTCTGCTAGGCGGAACTAGAAACCGTGTCCAAACAGCCAAACCAACGCATGTAAGGAACCAAACGGCTCATCGCTACTGAACTTTTATAGGACTCGTTTCTACTCCATCACCCCGTATTTTCTCAGGTTTCCTCTTTGGTACTTACTCAAACACCTGGGTGGAGAGAGACAATGTGAAACATAGCAAAGTTTGCTCTGTAAGGTTTCAGTAACAGAGACATACTAGGGACCTTCAACGAGCACTTTGTTATCTTTAAAAGCCTGTTGACGTCATCACGTCAAGCCAATGACGTCAAAACTGAAGGGTATCATCCGTATCTGTGAAAAGAAGCAAAATTGTCCCAATACGCCAGGGTGAGAAAGTAAAACTTCCAGAGCGAGAAATTCCACGGACTCAGAGCAAGAATTTGTTTGATTGACTACGAAGTATTTTCAGACGTTATCACGACGTCTTCACCAATCGTTTGTGCTATCGGTTGTGCAAGTGAACGCGCTAAAGTCCACTGAATTGAAATCTTGGCTCGAAACTAATTGTCAGATCTTGACTTAAAATCGTTTCTAAGATTCGAATATACAGCTTGTTCGCTCCGTAAAGTCCCGAAAATACTTCTAAGGAGGATTTATTCGTTTTTTTCTTTGTTTTGTTATTTTTTCATTTAAGTATCGCAAGTAGTTTGCTATTTCTTTGGTTTGCTTTGCTCCCCCCAAATTGCGCTACTTTCTCAGTCATTAAAGTGGCATAGTCACGGTATTTTAGTTCACTTTAAAAATCAAAAATATGTCCTCACATCAATGAACGCCCACAAATAATGGTCTAGGTTTGTTACCAAAGACTGTATTACTCCACTGAAACTATTTCCTGTCGTCTGTTGCTACGGATGGCACGGATAAAAATGGATTGCAATTTGAAAAAACTTTGGCTAAACTTTTCAAATTCTTTCAGCGTGTTGACATTAAATCGATAGTAAATGGTCATGGTTTGTTTTCTCCTAATGAAATTAAGTTAATATGTTCCTTTAAATGTTCAAACACAATGTTGGGCATGGAGAAAGTTAGTTACCGATAATTTTAGCACAGTTTTGACCAGAAATCTGCGAAATCCTCGTGACCATGCCCCTTTAAGTTAAACCCATACTTATCGTGATTCGCTCGCACGCGTTTTCACGCGGTTGACGCCCCTCGCATGTATTTTCTTCGACTTCATATTGGTTGATTTTGTTGTTTGCTTCTGTTGTACTTAAATACACTGACTACATTGGTTTTGGTGTTACTTGAAAAAGTTAACAAGGACACATGCAAGAATCCATCACATTCTCTTGTCTCTTGTCTCTTGTTAAGTTGGATTGTTTGTCCTCAGGCGCTGTTGCATTTCGTCGGTAGCTGCTCGGATAAGAGCGGGAAAATAAGGGCGCCTGCTTCATGATATCTGCATCAGTCCCACAACGCCACGCGCGACACGCTCGACCAAAGGGGAGGAGGTCGATGAGTTGGTGTGTTGTTGTTGCTGCTGCTTTTGTTTTATTTTTGTTTTTTATTTGTATTTTATTTTTTCTTGTTAATATTGCTTTTATCTCGCAATCAAACAGTCACTCTTTCTCCACACCGTTCTATTTGGATAAACAAACGTGTTTACAGCGAGTAGTTTGTTTGTTTGCTTATATAATTTCGAACAAAATCCCTTCTAAAAATGACTATGTACCTTTAACGGGGTATCACCAATCTAACAGATGTGGTGCTTCCAAGTCGCACTACAGATACTAAATCAAATTGGTAAAACCGCTTACAAAACTGGCTAATTTACAAATTTTCTCCAACTCTTTTTTCATTTACGATTTTCTTTTCTCTAACGTCAGGATTCTTGGTGGTTTAGGTCTGATCTCTGCAGCGTGTTGCGTCCTTTCATTGGAGAAGAAACTCTACTGACGTGTCTCTCTCTTCCCAGGTGTCAATCTCTTTCCCAGAGCCCCCAGGCTTCTTGGTCAGTGGGTGACTCTGAAGTACTCCAATTTTTACCGCAGAAATATTGCGGTCACCGGTTTAAAGTTTTGTTACTGTGAACAGCCAATCAAGAAATAATATTTTTTTCCATTACCCCAGAGTCTCTCCCGGGGACCACCCGCTGACCGAGAAACCTGAGGTCTCTGGGAACGAGATTGCGCCAGATTTAAAAATGGCTCCAGCGAACCTGTAAGCAGACCTAAATGCTGGAGATGGACTAGTATCCCAAGAAACTCGTTGCAAAAATAGTTGAGACACTAAGTGTTTACCGTTTGCAAAAAAAAACCCGGAAATTTCGAAAGGAATTTCCCATTCAGGAGGTTTTACTTACCATTTGTACAAACTGTAGACAAACCGGTTTCCCCCTGTAAATGGTAAACAAACACTGACTCACACCCAGATCCTTTTAATATTTCACTTCGTTCGCCCAGTCGCTTTATCTTCCACCCGTGTCGCCTTCCAATATTGTCCAATATTGATTTGCTGCTTGGATCGTCCAAAACATTGGGCGACAACATTGAATGGGTGAGGGTCGAGGGAGGAGGTAGATGGGGGAATTTGCGGCTGTCCTGACAGCCGCTGGGTCGAGACAATATTGACTTTACATTAGTGCATGGGTTTTGGGCGACAGCGTCTCAACAATTTTGCAGCTAGTTGTAGCGCTCTTGGATGCTTCATTTTGTTGAAAACGGACCTAAACGCCACCTGGCTCGCGATCATTCAGTCCGTTTGTTTGGACATTTTTTTTTTCACCGGATCCGACTTCGATAAAGTAAAGAGAAAAAAAATGTCCGAATTTTCTCATATTCAATTTCAGTGCGAAGACACAGTTCATTTTGTAAATCAGCAAGAACTGTAGTAATTGACTGCGTGTAAAGGTGCGCCAACCGTTCTCCTACGACATGAGAAAAAGAAATTCAGAATTAGCTTCTATTTTCGTTTTCCGTTTAATTCGAACTTACATCTTCGAATACCTTTTCCCTACGGCATGGAAAAACAGCATTTGAACTTCCATTTTCCAGTCCTTCTTCCTGTACAACATCGGAAAACGGTATTTGAACTTCCTGTTTTCGTTTTTCGTTTTCGCCTACGAAACTGGAAAACGGAATTATTTTCACTGTTCAAAGTTTGATACTTTATCAGTATCCTGTAGATGTACTAAAATGTTTCGAACTTTACTAAAAAAGTTCTAAGTGCTTGAAAACGGGAAACGGACTTGTCGGCGCAATTTGTAAAAGTAATCTTGTTCAGGTGCAGAATAGTTAAATAGCAAAGAAACGCGGTTATTTGAGAGAAATGAAAATTTATTTACACTCACCCACTATTTTATATATCCTTGCTCATGTCTCGACTGCATCGTGAATACATCTTACAAAGAAAAACGAAAAAAACTGCCTCAGACGTTTGATTGCGGTGGACTTCCTATCACCCTGAAAAGGTCCGGAAAACACAAATATGTTTTGCTGAATCTGCCGCGTTTACCGAGCTGATTGGTTCGATTCCTTACTAGCGTCACCATTTTTTCGCAGATTTTTTACCGTTTATACTACTTATCTGCAGATCTAACGATCGTGAGATCAGAGCGTCAGTGGTTCGAGGCTTGGTCTGTGCAATGTATCGTGTTGTTTCCTTAGACAAGAAACTTTACTCCACATTGTGTCTCTCTACTGAGGTGTATAAATGAGTACTGACTAACTGTTAGAGAATTCTTACAAGAAAGCTGGGGGGGTACACCTGCGATGGACTAGCATCCCGTCCAGGGGGGAGTAGTGATGCTCCTGTCGCTTTTTGCTATGGAAATTGGAGTTAAGTGCCGGCCTTGATGAGCGTCATGGCTCGCTCAATCTAGTGGATTGAAAACCCGACTTACCATTTTTATATACTACTGATAATTCTAAGTAATAAGGACCTTTTTTTCACTGCCTTGTCTTTCTGCTCATAATAATTGAGTCTGCAAGAGGTTTTGCCAAAAAAGCACGTTCCTTAAAGCGCGCACTTCATGACATGCAACCGACAACTGCGACGAAGAGTTGAATTTTTTAAACAATAGGTAAGCGAGTTTCTTCTTTTCCCCGAATCTAGACAACTGAAATAGAGTTTAATTCAGAACTGTTTCTTTTATGCATACTGGGTGAAATATTCTCGTCACATTAGCGATAAAGTCAGCTTGGAAATCCGTTTTGGTGTTAAGATCTTAGAGCGTGTGAACAGGCTCCTTAGGTAGCCTGTGAACAGGCTCCTTGGGTAGCCTGTGAACAGGCTCCATAGTGGGTATTTGTGCACTGGAAAAATTGGAGGGCGGAGCGAGCAGAGCGCAGACTGGGAGGGGGAGGGTACAGCCCCACCCCTCTCCTTGTCGCTGGCCTGTCCTGCGCTATTCCTTCTCTATGAGAGCCTCTTCACAAGTTAAGATTAAAAAAAACTTCTATCATAACCATCTATCTTTCCGTCTTTGAAGCATTGTTTTCTTTAAGGCAAATGTTGAACATATTGCCACGTAATTACGTCATTAAAACCGATTTACACAAAACAGGAAGTTCTCCTCCGAAGAGTGAGAAGTTCTGGGTACGAGTTCTAAGCTGGAGAATCTCAACATTTGAGAGAAAAGCAAGTTCCCTTTAAACTGTAACTCTTACGTCTCCCCTTACCGTGAAAAATACGTTTGTGAAGGAAACAGCGTTTGATAAAGTAGCTTTACCAACGAACCCCAAGAGCGCCGGCCGCAAACACCTTTTCCTTGAAATGACCAATCAAAGCCTGATATTCAATTCTTCCGGTCACTGCCTGCAGCGAAAATTCGCTTAAAAATCTCCACATGAATTCTCCTGTTCTGAACAGCATCGAATTTATCATTTCATCATCTGGCATCGGTTTGAAACAAGATGGCCGATAACTCTGTCTTCACTCGCCGAATGCTTCGAAAGGTTTCAAGCATCTCCGATTCCCGTACCGATTCTAAGTGGCACACTGAAATCCGTCAACAGCGAAGAACCAGCCCCCCGATCAAAACTGATAGCACAAGCTCGGTACGTCTCTCTAGCCATAAAGTACTTATTCTATGGCTAGAGCCTAGTATTGTTTTAAGTATAACATGATGGTCATGTGTCTATGACATATCCATTTAACTATGTAGCTGATAGTCACAAGATTTTCAGAAACCAATCGGTCGCTTAGATTTTTCAGTGCCTGGAATTTTAAGGAAGCGCATTTCATTTACTTTCCGCATTAGCGCCTAGGATGCGCAAGCGTAAGTAGCGAGCATTTCACGCACCATCGTTAGCTTTGCTTTCTATAGCAGTAAGGGTTTTAGTTTTTTGTTTCATTTTTTTTTTCTGTTTGAAAATAGAACACGACGGGCGATAACTCTACCTTCTTAGGCCGAAATTTTCGAAGGGCTTCAAGCATCTCCGAATCCCGTGCCGATTCTAAATGGCACTCTGAAAACCGTCAACAGCGAAAAATCAGCACCCCAATCAGCAATGACGGCACAAACTCGGTACGTCTTAGAAATGATTCCTCTTTTTGACTTGTTTTAATATTAAAAATTATATCTAAGCTAAAAATGCTCCAGCTTTAGTTTTTATTCGTAGCGGTACTGTATCTAGGGGGCCTTCCATCAACCTTATTCCGAACGGAATGGTCGTTACATAACAATTTTTATGACATGCATGCATGTGAACTGAAACTCTAATGACTCTTACTCAGTGGCACACGAAATTCAAGATATATTTTGTATTCTCGTAGCTCTAAAGATCTGTAAATTTTATTGGCAATTAGTATTTGCGCTTCAGGCCTTCGAGAGCAATTACAATGGGGTTGACGGGTTGACACGACTTCTCTTCGCGTGTTATAACCCGGAATAAAGGATGTTATGGCTTTCATGAGTTCAATCTTCTACCAATTTTTCCCTTTCGGATGGATTCTAAAATAGCTTTCCTTCCACATTTCGATTCGCATAACATGTAGTGTTCGTTTAATATTAGAAGACCTATGAATCGTAATCACCTTTCAGACGGCGAACTCGGCTCCCGGAGCCGACCCTTACGGTGCGAACGAAAAACCCTTAACACTTCTATTTGAATTTGATATATCAATTTTATAACTACCCATTGACTTAGAGCTTAAACTACAGGAAATATACAAAAGCTACGCGGTCATTTATTTTTCGCAAATAATTTGTCTTTTATTCTCCCAATAGTTTTTTTCAAGGTTGGGTAAAAGATTTCAAGGTTTTCGGATTTTGACACGCAACCTAATTCTCGTCTCATTTTCAGTTTCAATTTAATGTTGCCAAATATAGTTAAATCAAATGCGCGTTTTACTCTGTCTATTTTATAACATGGAGCTCAGAGAATTAAAAAACTACAGAATCAGGCTGCAAGAGTCCTAACTACACAAGGGTATGATTCAGATCTGATGACATTCGTCAGCGTTTTAACTATAAATATTGGGGGGGGGGGGGGGGGGAGGAGTAACTTTTTTTTTTTTCAAGCTTTCCAATCATACTCTTCTATCATTCAGTCTGAGGCCGGAAACTTCGTGGGAATCATCTAGCACTTCGAGAGAAGCGATTAATTAGAATTTCAACAATTCTTTGTTTTTACGAATAGCCTTGGTCAACGTTTTGCGGACTAGGTGAAACTAACCTACACGATTTAGACACAAAGCGCTCACGATGTACAAAACACAGAATAATAACGCACCTACTAGTCTGCAAAATCCCTTCAAACCAACAATGAATACCAAATGAAATCTTCGAAAAAGTGATAATAAACTGTTTCTTTGCAAACCTCGGACTGAATGTCTGAAAAGGGCTTTTGCTTACAATGGCGCTAAGCTGTGGAATGACCTTTCAATTTCTCTCAAACAAGGAAATAATGTGTCGCAGGTTGTGTGTCGTCTGTCGAGAGCTATTATCTGTTAAGCGGCTGACTGGCCTTTAAGCTGATTTATTCACTACTTTTTTCTATTTCTTACTGCTCGGCTTCCATGAAAAACAGACGGATAGATAGGCAGGCAGGCAGACAGACAGACAGTTAGACAGACAGACAGACAGATAGTCAGTCAGACAGACAGACAGGAAAGGAGGGAAGGAAAGAGGCAAGGAATTAAGGTGGAATGGTACCCTAGCATTCGAGGTTTCGGTCGCACAAGTCATTTTTTTGAAAAAGGCAAAATTGTAGCCTTTAATTTAGTCACTTGTGAAAAGTACCGTGAAAGTATTTCACTTGATTTCCGCCATTAAATGGGCGAAATTGACAAAATCTGAACAACAGTACGAATTTTTTCCATAGCAACGGCCATAGCAACCAATGTTTCCGTTTATTAAATGCGAACAAATGACTTTCTAAAAGGAAAATCAGCCCCCCCCCCCCCTGCTTCCCTGCACAAACCGACGACAGTGTTCTTCTAGCGAAACACCTGCCTGAGAAGAGGAGAGACTTTTGGTCTCTGCGTTTTAATTTGCAAAACAAGTCCTAGTTCTTACAGAAAACATGTTTTTCTAAACAGGAAAGTCATTCAACTTAAATTTCAGTGTGACAAATTTCATTCGACAATAGTTCAGGGCAATAAGCGACGAATTACTGTCGAGAATTCATTCCTTTATCTTTAAGACCGTTTTTCTCGAATAACAGAATTTCCTGGAATAGAGGAACTCTTAAGGCCGCGGGTGACAAGCTGCTCATGAATAAATTTATAAGGCAAAATTTTGGTGGAAGTCTTACGTTAAAAAACTTTAGATCGTGATCGTTTCGGAGCCGATTTCGTTGAAACTTAATAGAGGGCTTGAGGAATGTTTGAAGTGCAACAAGGTTGTTTTCCCTTTGATAAATTGCGTTTCTTTGCGATGCTTTGAGCTTCCAAAGTTAAGATTTGGTAAAAGGCGACTCCGTGTCAAGTTTTCTCCTCGTGGAGAAGACAACGCTTCTTGATTTTGCCACTAATTGATCAGTTAAAACCTCTATTGTGTCACAACAGAAGCCGATTTTGTGATTTCAAGTTCCACCGAAAGTTATAAGCCTTTAAATTAGTAAAATCGTCCTTGTTTAAATTTGAAGACTTAAAACTTCTGTTAAAAAGCCTGTAAAAGTGCTTCTGTTGTGACAACCTACAACACACCTATTTTACCTGTCTGCTGTGTCAGTTCAGGAAATTTTATATCCGCGCTGTATTCTTGGACACAAAATTGGTGGTTTTAGGGCTTCCGAAGACTTATCGAAGGAACACGAGTGTTCAAGCCAAGAATATTTTATTATGCAAATTATGGATATAAAAATTAAGAAGCTATTGTTAACACTCCAGAAACAAACAATAGGTTGCATGCAATCTAAAAAAATCGTGTGTTTTCCGTCGAAAATAAACGAAAGAAAAAAAGCATTGGTGCTGAACCAATTAACATTTATACCACACACAAAATAGAACGAGAATTTTACTCTCGAAATTTTCAAAGCGGATTTGTCCGCTTAAACGTAGAATTAAACACTAAAACTAAAAAGAACGACTAAATCGAACTCTTTTATTATTTTCTAGTCTGTGGAGCAGTGTATATACACACAGAAAAAACTACACGGAGTTCCACTTACGAAAGACCCAGATGTTGATAAATATTGGACACAAAGTTGGTGATGTTGATAAATATTCGAGATAGAGATAGAAACAGAATTTTTTTTTCGTTTTGTTTTGCTGGAAAAATTCTAAAAAGTTGCAATTAACGTTTCAGCTAACAGATAAAGAATAAAAAGAACGTACCGATACAATAAGCGAGCGCTCAACGAATTTATTATTATTGTTATAAGGAAAATTTTTATTTAACAATACTTAAAATGCGCAATATTTCCTGCCACACGATTAAACGCACGAGCAATCATTGATGCATAAACCAAAGATTTTATACTGCAGAGCTCACTCATGAATATTTCGCGCAATGTCGCTATCATTCGTCGCACTTCGTGCATACGCTTTAAATAAATGAATACTGATGATGTAGTCTCTCACCCGCGGCCTTAGCAAAGATATCTCCCTTGCATTTTAACCTACTGTTGTGTGAAATTTTCATCAGTATTAAAGTACTGTTTTTTCTGTACAATGAACCTAAAAAAGAATAGACAGGTTTGAAATACGTCTCATTAATTGACTCTTTGTCTAATAATTATTTCCTGTTACCTGAAGTTTTAAGAAAAAAAAATTAAAAAATCGAATGAAGGAAAACTGGCTAATTTTTGAGGTTCATTGCACAGTCATATCATTTATGTACACGTTAGAGTTGGTTTGATACTTTTGCAACCGTGCATTAGTGAGTTATCGTTGTTACCGTGAACATCACTTTTTCTAACTTAAGACACTAGTTAATCATTAACTATTGTGTCATGTGACCTGAAAAGACTTACATTGATGTTAGGGCATGAAGCCCTATAAAGTGATGGTAGAAGTTTCCCACAAAGTTCTGTTCTAAAAGAATTCATCTTTTAGGGTACCATTCCACCTTAAGTTAGGGATGGAGGGAAAAAGAAAGAAATAAACGAAAAAAGAAAGAAAGAAAGAAAGAAAGACAGACAGACAGACAGACAGACAGACAGACAGACAGACAGACAGACAGACAGACAGACAGACAGACAGAAAGAAAGAAAGAAAGAAAGAAAGAAAGAAAGAAAGAAAGAAAGAAAGAACACGCCAGTACAATATTCCTTCTCCGTAAATTTGCATTTAAAAAAACGACATTCTGACTCGGACTGTTGGGTTTTCATTTGCCTAAAGTTCTTTTATATAGATTTTGACAGTTCCAAAATCTACAGATCCGCCAAAAAACTTAAACTCAAAAATACAGCTTTTGGTCCGCAGCAGAAAGGAAGGAATGAAAATGAGAGGGAGGAGAAAGAAAATTGAAAACAAAACGAGACGGAAGCTAAAATCGCATAAACCGGAAATAACCGATATATGGCTTACCTCAAGTAAAACAATGAGATATATTAAATTGAACGTCGCGAAATCAATATATTTTCCACGGAGGTTTTCTTAGCTGACGATTGCTCTGTCTAGATGAAAACTGATAGAGTTGATCATTTAATGTTTTACAAAATATAATAGCTCTAGAGAAGTAAAGATCCGAAAATTTAAAGAATATGTTGTAAATATTATCTTTTAATGCTCTCGGGGTGAAAAGTGGGCATTTATCTCAAATATTTTGCATAAATGCTGTATTTACATTTTTATCTTTTTCTGTTTCTCGCCACAATGGTTTTAATACGTTAATCTTGGTTGAATGGCAGAAATCATAATGGCTCAAAGCATTGTTTATCGTTATAGCGCCGCAATAGCCTCTAAAGGGATGAACGATCGACAACCCTTTAATCTATTCACATTTCGTGTTGTTTATAAATACGGTTTGAGAGAAGTTTTCTGCTGGAATCTGATACTCTTGAATGCAAACATTTCAATTTATTTACTTTCAGTTTTTACGATCAGAGATAAGCGCGAAAAACGTAATCGCCGAATAACTTTTAGTCTAATAACAAATTTACATAATCGCACAATCAAAATCCTCAGTCGAAAGTTTCTCTCTTGCCTCTTATGTTGTGTTCTCGCTATCAGATATTTATCAAGCGAGGTGTCGATCTTTTAATTCGTCTCTTCCACTTCTTTCCTTTATTGAATGGGCGAAAAAATGAAATTAACAAACACGCCGGCTGTAAGAGCCTCTAACCTCACACTAGGGCCCATTCTCATGGTAATTTTAATCGCACTCGGTACCTCATGTGATGTCACTCAAATGTCTAAATTAAGTCGCGCAAAGGCACTCCACAGCACAGACTTTGAGAAAGTGCTCCGGAAATTCGTGCGATAATGATTACCAAACTGTTTTTCCTTTGGCTATCTGTAGCGAAGTTTTCATTAGAGCAGCTATTTACCCAGTTCGATCTGTACGATGTGGTGCATATTCTGTTTCTAGGAGTGCTAGGCGTTTGTTTAAGAATTTTCGAGCGGCGGCAATGGAACGCAAGCAAGAAGGTCCGATCGAGTCTTCGGTCCCCCGTGTCCCCGGGTAAAAAGCGGGGTTCTGTATCGTTCGCTCCCTCGACGAAGTTCTATCCGATCCAGAGTTACTCACCGGTAGGTTAAGCATTATTTGGTACTTGATAAATGGGTGAGATAGCCTACAGCAAAGATAGCCATAACCTCAAGGCATTAACTTTCATCGGGAACGCGAAACTCAAGATCCTTGATCGGTCATCGTTTAACCTTAGCAGCTGTGATGAAAGACTCAGTGTATACGTCCCGCGGTTTGTACTGTTATACAACACGCTTTGTAAGCATTCTTTTCTTTTTTGTGTTGCAGTTAAACTGGACAATCTTAAGGAACGTAAGCGCTATGTCTACGACTATGTCAGAAACTTGGAAAGCGCAGCGATCTTCATTGAAAATTTCGCTTACAACGGACGACGGAGACGAAGTGTCAACAGAAGGTGAAGCAAAAGGAAGGTTCGTAAGCTAATTTAGGCTTAACTTTTTTGTTTTTAGTGTTAATCTGAGCAAACCCTCGCTAGATTTTCTCCCGAAACTAATAAGTTTTGATCAGTAATTGTCAGTGAAGTCCCGTTCCTGAGCCTACAAATAACGGAGGGAACTTTCCACTGACTTTTAAAAGTTGTGCTTAGTCGTAGGTAAGAGGAATAATTGCCCAGAGATCGATCTTGTGAACACATCGTGGGTTTGTTTACATACTGTCAAGGGATAGTTTCCTATTTTGCATGAATAATGCCCGGTATATTGGCAGACCTTACAAGCGAGTTTCCGAAATTCGAGCCTGGAAAGAACACTAGAAAATTCAGTTTGCGAACTTTGTGCAAATCAAAATTTGCGCGCGGTTTTGACTTTTGTTCATGGTGCGAGACGTGGGTGTTTTAGCCAAACAGGATGAAAACCTGCTGCCGCCGAAAAATTGTTATCTCATGGTTATTTTATAGTCTGTTGAGCATAACGTCTACTAAAAATTTTATTGCAGCAGATTTTTTCAAGAGAGATGTTTACGCATGTGTGCGTATTTCTTTCATGTTGTTTTCGCGCAGAGATATATCGATGTTATTTGTGGTTTTTCCCTCGGAAGTTTTTCATCGTCAAATGTCATATGTCTTACATATGTTTTACCTGGTTGCATTCGACACGGCTTGTTTTACCAAAAGGACAGGTGTGAAATCAGTCAAAGGCTATTCAATTCTTTCGTTTGTTGTATTACGTCTCTCAGATTTTCGGATACAATATTTTGAACAGGCGAGATTTGTTCTTGTCCCTTTAGCGTCACACATTCAAACAATTTCATGGTCCTGACTGAAAATAGATGTCCTGCACACGTGGGTTTCAAATCGATGGAAGATAATTTTGCCCAGTCCTTGATTTAATTTATGCTAACTGCGTGAATTTTAATGGCCGGCACAAGCGATCAACTCGATATTTTGCTCGCATTAAATTGTTCATTTTGTTTAAATGCAGCTTCTCGAATTGTCGATTTCTGCATTTCAAGGGTTTCCGATTTTATGGTCTGACAAGAAGATTACAGTTAAACATTAATTTATCGCGGTTGATTAGAATTTATTAGCGAAAAGAATATTTATTGGCAATAAGTTTTGCCTTCTGTTAATTTTATAAAGCAGGCCGGGTGTGAGAACCTCTCAAATTGATTTTCTGAATAATTGCACTTCCTTACAGAGTAGTGTCTTTTTGACACTTCAACTGCCTCCCTCACGCCTGAAATATTGAGTCTAGAGCACATCACAGAATATATTATACTGTTTATTGTATCATTTATCGACATCATTTTACAAGTCGAAAACTGAAGAGGTGTCATAGTATTTTCTTTGCAAAATGTATGCCATGTAGTGTACAATTTTTGGCTTAGTAGACATAAATGCAAATTTATTCCCTGAGCTCAAAGTGGCTTAAAAATTTAATGTAAAACTAGCTGTTAAAAGTATTGGTTCAGAAACACTTGTTTCGTCTTTCTGATTTAAAAATAACCACAATCTTTGCCCTTTACCCTGCATACAACAAATACCCTTAAACAGGATGTTTGTGAAATTATCAATTTTTTTGTTCCCATTTGTCAGCTTGGAGAGCTCAATTTAACTGTGTTTAAGATTATTAAAAATGTAAATCCAGCAAGTGTTAAATTATGCCTCTGTTTTTTAATCCAACAACAGTAAGCAAATATTATTATATAATCGTTTTGAGATAATTATTTTCCTGGGTAAAATAACTGCAGAATAATAGATAATTAATTTTATAGTTTATTGAGTATCCTGGGTCCAACCTATGCTGTCTGTTTTGTATTTTTTATCACTTTTAAAGATAAATATTGCATTGTCTTTTAGGTTTTGTTGATAAACAAGTATATGAGCTGCCGATTAGCCTATAAAAATGACAGCTTTGGTTAAATAACTTTTGTTACATTGAAATATTTAAACTTTATTATGTGGTTCTTCAAAACTGCCAAGTCAATAGTAAGATAAAATCCTATGACGTGATCATTCAAGTAAAAAAGCTACATGTATTTAACAGCTGTGCTTTCTTTGGTACTGAGTCAAAGATATTCTTACTTTTCAGTCAAATGAAAGTTTTCCTAGCAGTACTTTTGTGTGGTGCTGTTTATTATGCTTTACAGGGTGGTTGTATCTTTTCAGCACATGGATAAAATCTAAAAGTTTGAAAATTCAAAATTGGCATGGGTTAATATGCAGTTTGAGGTGGTTCTAACTTTTGAGCCTGTGGATGAAATCCTAAAGTGTGACCATTCAAGTAAAAGCTACTGAGCAGTACTTTCCTGTGGTGCTGTTTATTATGCTGTACAAGGTGGTTCCAACTTTTGAGTCTGTGGATGAAATCCTAAATTTTGGCCACTCAACTGAAAGCTTTTGAGTAGTAATTTCCTAAGTGAACTACTGCATTAAGTGCAGTTTTTAAATATTTACAAGTTTGAATACCATAAACACTGGTGTATAAGCCGCACCTTTTTACCCTAAAATTTCACTCAAAATCGGGGGTGCGGCTTATCTGTGAGAACATCTGAAAAAAATCTGTAATTTTCCTTAAAATCTTTAAGGGCTCAGTTACGAATAAGATTTTCACTACGTAATGCAGCGAGGTGAGAAATTGTAAGTTCTGGGATAAGTTAGATTTTTATCATTTGCAGGGTTGGAAAAAAATTTTCTTGACAGAATATTAATTTTCCTTCCAGACCTATGTTTTATCCCCTAATATCAGAATGCTTCTTTTTATAGTACCACAGTCAAACCTGTATTAAACGATCCTGTATTAGACGGTCACCCTCTATTAAGCGGTCACTAGTCAAAGTCCCGGAAATTGCTTCCCTTAGTTACTGTAAACTAAACCTCCAATGAGCAGTCGCTGTCATCCTTTCCAAGGTCCCACAGAGCTGTTTCTATTGTTTTGACCTGTGTTAAGCGGCGACTTTGTGCAAGAAAATAAATCGAAGACATCAAATGTAATAAGAAATTACAAATATTTTAATGAAAGCAAATTGTTTCCTTGCAAAATCATAATCTACGGAATTTCAATGGAACATATAACAAACGTGGTGCAAGTTTGTTTACGGTAACCTTGTTATCAACATTGTACATCAAATTCTTCTTTCATTAGGTTCTCTTTTAACTAGTTGCACGGAAAGTTATTGTTACTGCTTCTCATATAACCGATAACTGAATTACATGACTGTTGTGTCTGATTTAAGGCAAAGTATTTAGCCAAAGACTGGATAGTAAAAAGACCACATGTATACAGTACACGTACATGAACAAGACGGCGTATTTTTGGTTTTCTTTGTTCCCTGTTTTCATATCGTTACTGTTGCTCTTTCTAATATAGCCATGTGAATGCTTCTTATGATGGAACTGTATGTTAGGTGATCAAATAAGAACCGAAATGCTGCCTTTAATATACATTATGTGGAATTTTCTGGAAACTGTATTAAGCAGTCACTTAGCCATTCCCTGTGGGTGACCACTTAATGCAGGTTTGCCTGTAGTTGAGAAAATTTGATTAAACATCGAGAAATAGACCACACCATCTCTCGTTTACCTTGGGCAATTTTATCGAATACAAAAAAGGAACCTTATCTAAGGATCACACCAGAATCAGTTCTAAAAAGGGGCAAAATGGACACCCTATTTAAGGCCTGAGAAGCACAAAAACCATACCCTTTTCTGTGGCACATACCTATAAAGCTTATACATGGCTGTGGCACATACCTATAAAGCTAATACATGGCTGTGGCACATACCTATAAAGCTTATACATGGGAGTGCCCCCCCCCCCCCCCCCCGGGTAACTGATTGATCTTCAAGTAATATATCGATTTAGCCAAGTCTAAAAGTGGAGCTCCACTTTTTTTAATTGCTATATTACTTTTTTTAAAGAGATTACCAAAAAACAGGAAAAGAAAACAAAATGGAAAAAAAAAACTTTGCTCCTTCTGAGAGTCGAACCACCAAGCCGCCGAACCACCGGAATGAAAAGGGAACATGCTAACCACTGCACAACCTCAGCAGAGAACTACACTGTACATAGGGTTTCATTAATTAATACTTAAACAGCTGTTTATTGATTGCAGCTCTATTGACATATATACAAGTGTTTTTCTTGGGGAAATGTGTGTGGACCGCTGCAAAAACCATGGTTGTAGACAGAAAATACCGGAAGGCACTAGCTCTGCTATGTTTGAAGTCCGAACCATTGCCAAATGCTGTGAATTCAAACGATGTACTTCAACTCGATTCAATGTGACACGAGTTACGCAAGTTACTGTGTTACAATACACGCAGGTGTTTTTATGGGAAAAGGTGTTCAGACTACTGCAAAAACCATGGTTGCATGTGGACAGAAAAAACCAGAAGGCACTAGCTCTACTAGATTTGGCATCAGGACCGCTGCGAAATGCTGTGAACTCAATCGTTGTCCCAACCGAGTTCGCAGCAGAACTGACAACAAAGATGAACTCCTCTAAGGCAAATTCATAACTTGAACTTTTCGCCTTCCACCAAAAAGACAACTGAGTATTCTTTTGAACTTTTTCTTTGCCCTAATAAAATTGTTTTTGACTTTTGTTGTCTCTTCTAAAACGCGGGTCACCATGCAATTTCGGGCCAAAAATGCGGGATTCAGAACAGGGTTATCTCAAGTGTGTGCCACCTCATATTGGTGACCCTGTGGTGCGGACGTACTGATGTACAGACGGACAGTCACATGACAATTACGTCACTACCAAAATTTCTTGGCTTGATAGGTTACCAAATTTGCTTAGCAATGGTGCTCCGCTATAATTGGATCAATGACCGTATTTTAACTTCAACGTTATGTCATTCAGTTTACTGTTTGTTCAAATATCATTTTAACAAAATTATCATACTTTTATTTATCTTGTATGTATCATATAATGTCGCTTGGCTCGCTGCTTGCATTTTACATTTCACTCTTTGATCTACTGAGTCACATTCTTTTTGTGTTAACCCTTTAAACCCTGACATAAAAATGCATATTCTCCTTACTGTTCTCCATACATTTCCTATGGGACAAGAAAGGAGGATTTGTCTAAATATCAAGACATCTCATCCTTGCTGATCATTTTCTTTATTCTCATCACTTCAACGTTTGAACAAGTATTGGTAATGTAAGAGAAATTTCATTTTCGTCACTGTGAGGGCTTAAAGGGTTTAACAAATTAGGAGAAGAAAGAGACTGCTTGGCAGTGTACTGGTTTGTTTATACTTTAGATAGATAGATAGATAGATAGGTAGGTAGGTAGGTAGGTAGGTAGGTAGGTAGGTACTTTATTAAAAAATACATCACAACCATATGAGGCTAGCTATAGCAATACCCTTCAAATTAAGTCTTAACCTACATGAACTTCCTTGCTATCCCCCTGTAAAAAAGGGAAAAGAAATTAATGAATATAAATCTGAGCAAATCTAAAAAAGACGGTGCCGTAACTTTTTTGCTTTGTCCAGGCCGGACTATGTCCAGGACAAAGCCTTCTGTGGCCGACCAAAAGTGAGGGGGCCTGGCATCAACAAACATACTACCATGCTTACTGGGGACCAGGCTTTGTGACCACTGTTGAAAGTTGTGTCTGGGACTCCATTAAGGAGGGGGGGGGGGTAGTGAGGCTTAACATTTGCTGTACTTTGTAAAAGATCTGAAATAGAAGTGTGAACTGGCTCTTCGGGGCAAACTGATCGCTTGACTCTGTGTACAGAGCTTTATCTAGCTAGGCAGACACCTTTGAGTGGAGTGTTGGCTAACCCAGGGAGGCTTGCAGCTGCTCTAAGGTCCCTGGGGATCACCGGGGAGGGGTTGGCAAGGAGTCGCACAGGCAGTCATGTTGCTCTCTTATAGTGTTGTGTCAGTCAGGTATGTTGTTCTAAAACCACTCAGACTAAAATAAATAAATAGAAGTATACATGTACACTGTAGTTAATAAATAAAATTTTGTAGAAAATATATAGTAGGAATTTGTATCTCTTATAGGCATGATTTAGATACATGTATAATTATTTTAAAGGGCAAAAACTAAGAGTAGCTAGTGTTCAGTTAACAAGTTCTTTAATATTTGTTTTAATTTGTTGTCTTAGTTTTTTAAACATGACTTCTTTTGATCCATAGTTAAATTGTCTCTAAGTACTAGTTAATATCACTCTGAAGTTCTGAAACTTAGCAAATTGTGTTCCTAATGGACTGTCAAAATTAATTGCTTGTTACAGGTATGTTTCAGGGTTGCTGTTTTTGTAAAGTGACTTTTTTGTTGTGCACCCAAGCCTTTCCACATTCATAAAACTTTATTCAAAGTGTGGCCATGCAAATGAAAGCTTGATTGAAGAGTACAGTTTTTTTGCAGCATAGGTTTTTAGTCCTTGGAGGAATCTTTAAAGAAAAGTTGATTATTCGCATGAATGCTATTGAGTGGTACTTTCCTATGGTGCTGACAGTGTTTTATGCAGTTCTATGTGGCTCTATTAACGTTTGAGTCTGTGAATGAAATTCTGATGTGTGACCATTCAGATGAATGTTACTGAGCAGTGCTTTCCTGTGTGCTGCTTATTATGTTGTACAAGGTGGTTCTAACTTTTGAGTCTGTGGATGAAATCCTAAAGTGTGACCATTCAAATGAAAGCTATTGAGCAGTACTTTCCTGTGGTGCTGTTTTATTATGCTGTGCAAGGTGGTTCTAACTTTTGAGTCTGTAGATGAAATCCTAAAGTGTGACCATTCAAATGAAATCTGTCGAACAGTACATTACATAGTAGTGTTTATTATGCTGTACAAGGTGGTTCCATCTTTTGGGTCTGTGGATGAAGGAGTACGATTCCTTTCCACCCTTCAACATTTTTTTCATTCTTTTTCTTTTAATTTTGAAGTTTGTTACTTGTGATAGCAGATAGGTCAAGTGGGCCTATTATTTTTTTCAGAACCAGTTTAAACCTTGCTTTCTTTTATTTTTGTTTTGTTATTGTAATTGTCATACAAACTTGTCCCTTGGGGACTCAAACCACTTGAGTTTAAGACAATAGCCTTTGTCTTTAAGCTTGTTTTGATGCATTTGACAGTTGTTAATTGCAGAAGCATTTCACTTGTATGTTGTTAGCCAGCATGTTTTACATGAAGGTGAAAAACTAAAGATTAATTGGATAGTGAAAGACTTGTGTAATGCTTGAAATGCACAACAAATGAGATGTTAGAGGTAGCAGGAAAAGAACATGTTTTGGTGTATTTTCATTTCATCGAGTATTAATAAGCATTAATTGGTCAACCATTGATAACTGCACTTGTAACTTCCTTAGAATTTCCAATGTTTTTCAGTAATTTACACTTGGGTGAATGTAAACAAGGCCTGCTTGGATGTCAGATTTGCATACCAGCCAAGCTAAGCTAATGCAGTCTTGAATGAAGTGATCTTTGTTTAGGCAGTTTGCATGTTAACCATACATTTTCCACAGGGAAAAGCCATGAATGGACCCGTTAATTGTCAAGGAAGGGTTTCTTGGTCAAGTGAATGGAGCAGATTAAAGCTTTTACATTCCAGTTGAAACTTATTCAGTTTCTATGGCACAGAAAGTTATAAATAATGTATACGGCTGTGTTTGTAGCTTTTATATTCAGGTTGATTGATTGCTTCACATTGGAGGACTAAAAGGGGCTAAATTTATGGGTTTAGCGACTTCAGTGGTTCAAAGCATGCATGTTCTTATATAATGTTAGAAGCAATGTATTTTGGATGATGTCTTACATTCACATAAGCATATATACTGAGAGGAAAATTAAAGGCCAGCTTTTCTGTCATAAATGGATAATTATTCCTTTAAATACATTCGCCATTATAATATTTTTCTTCAACTTAAAAAAATTATATTCTTCTTTGATGGGAAGCTTGGGCGGAAAATGGAAAAAGCTTGCATGAACATTGTAGAATCCAAGATGGAAAGCCATTAAACATTTCTGACATAATATTAATAATAATTCAGCTTTATTTATGCACAGCTCCTGGCATACTTCTCAAATACAGCTGCCTCCATTTATGAAAAACAATAGGCCACTTCCATATATGGCAGGGCAGTGTAGTTCTAGCCGATGTATTAATCCTAAAAGCAAAATATTCGGGAAAAAATCAGTTGAATGATGTGTATTACAGGTTGTTACTCAACTCTTTCGATTGTACAACCATTGTAGGAAGGTCTAGAGGCAAAATGTTCGATGGAAAATCGACAAAAACACAACATGGGACTGAAATTCGTGTTAGCCACCTGGACTAATGCTAATAGAATACAGAAGTATGGGGGCTGTGGGTTCGAAGCAACAGACCTCAACATGGTATTTATGTACTTTTATTCCGTTTTTACTGTTCTGTTGCCTTCTATAATGATTAATCTGTATTCAGGAGGTGTATTTTTAGTTAACAAGTGCTTATCAGTGGCAACAGAACCTTTGAAATACCCAGAATTCATCCTAAAACCACAAAGATGTGTGTGTTTTGGGCTTGTTATTTCATACTAAACATGGCTGGCTTTTGTAGTGAATGTGTACAAATTTTAGTTTTAGTGTTGCATTTGTGTCTTACAATAATATCCTGGACATTTTTATCCTGAACATAATTTTTTATCACTAATCAAAGTAGTTCATGTGTGAAACATTTGTAGATTTCTCAAGAAATAGGTTGATGTGTAATATTATGTTAAATTGAATATGCTCTGAGTTTCTAGTATTATTATGTTGTCTTTGAATGTAGTCCGTTATTATGATAAACCACAGATTGAAACTGCTTCTAGAACACTAAATCTTTAACTGTAAAATTTTGTCCCTCGTTTATTATCCTGATAGATGTTCAAGACAGGTGACACAGAATTTTATGTTGCAAATCTTGTACACCTAAGAATCTGAATATGTAAACTACATACACATTGAATACAGCCAGTATCTTTTTATGTAATGGTTTTCCTTACATGCTCTGATATGCAAGTCTCCTTAACTCCCCACTGGATTTCGAAGTGCTGTACATTTATTTTTAGTCCAATAAACTGATGAAGAATGACTGCTTATATAAGCTTGAAGAATTTTCAGACATATTTTTAATTTAAGTAATTTGCATTTTACCAAGATACATGTATATTCCTGTGTGGCTATACCCTGATGCTAATAATAAACTCCCCACTCAAGTGGCATTTATTGCTTTCTTTTCTATTTGAAGTTTGTGGTGAATTTTTTCATTTTGCTTCCTCCGGGGCTTTGTAGTGTTTACTGTAAATGAACATTCAAAGAATAGCTTTTGTAGAGGTTAAATGTTATTGTCTGAAATTTAACACCAAACATGAAGAGCATTTCATTTTAATAGTGAGCATTCCAGAAAATATTTGGCAAATCCTCTTCATTTGCAATGGAACTTATAATGTCTTTAAAAACCTGACTTGTCCTTGCAGTTGTTTAAGTGTGATTCTGTGAGATATAGCTTTCTACATCAAGTATTGGAACCAAATGGCATAACAGATTTCCAACATCATCTGATAGCCATATGGTGATTGATGAACCACTTCACTTGAAATTAATACACATGCAAATCTTAACAGTTTCAATCAAGTGGTTTATCTCTTTCACTCCCAGCAAGGCTTAACTTGGAAAGAGATCTGAAATTTCTCTTGGCAAAGTATTGACCAAGAAACAGTACCACAAGAAAGCACTGTTCAAGAGATTTCATTTGAACAGTCACACTTTAGGATTACATGAAAGTACAAAAGTTTAAACCACCTTGGACAGCACAGTAAATAGCACCACAAGAAATACTGCCTATGAGTTAGCTTTCATATTGAATGATCACAAGTTGTAAGATGTCATCCACAGGCTGAAACATTGAAGCCACCTTGTACAGCGCAATAAATGAAGTACCACAGGAAAGTACTGCTCAGTAGCTTTCATTTGAATGGTCACACTTTAGGATTTCATCCACAGACTCAAAAGTTAGAACCACCTCGTACAGCATAATAAACAGCACCACAGGAAAGTACTGCTCAGTAGCTTTCATTTGAATTGTCACATGTTAGGATTTCATCCACAGACTCAAAAGTTAGAACCACCTCGTACAGCATAATAAATAGTATCACAGGAAAGTACTACTCTGTAGCTTTCATTTGAATGGTTACACCACAGACTAAAAAGTTAGAACCACCTTGTACAGCACCTAAGGTAAGTAAAAACTGTTCAGTAGCTTTCATATCAATCGAAGGATATGCACAACTGTTGAAGTTATCAAAAATTCAGTTATATATCCAGGATAAAATTACTGGTCTGGACAGGTTATGCAGGGAAAGAGTTTTCAATTGGAACAAGTTACATGCACAATGGTAAAAGGTCTGAAGTTTTAGTTTTTAGGAGACTGGCCCTTTCAACCTCTTGCTTAGAGTCACTTTTTTTCGGTTTATTAATGTGTGATGATTCTAACTTTGGCAACTGTTAAATTCATTAGTGTGTCCATTCAAACTAAAGTTTCTGATTATTTTACATCTTGGTACATTTTACTGGGGCATCTTGAAAACTCTCAATTGCGACCTTGAGAACTCAGACATAAAACAGTTCAGAATTAACATAGACTCCCTGGTGTATCAAAAACTCAAACCTTAGAGTGAATTTTTTTGTGCACACCTTTTTTATCTGTAAAATGTAAGATCATTTAAACAAATTTCTTTGACTGTAACTTCATCAGAAAACAAAGAAACCACATTGGCATGCATATGCATGGTCGATCTCATGTGCAATTGTATGTGCTTTGTGACCAGTGGATAAAAATTTAATGTTACTATTAATAATCATTTCAAACTTTTAACGTATGCAACCTTTTGGCTACATTTGCGCACCACATAATTGACTCACCAACTGGTGCAAATTGATTATTTAATAATTTATTTATTTATTAACTTATTTATTAATTAATCAAAAGTAAATGCAAACATTAGACAAATTTAAGTTCCACACAAAGACCAACTTGGCAAAAAAGTACAAAAAATATTAAAAAACAAAACTAATACAACTGCAACTATTTACAATTGTGGTTTAAGAGCAGCAGGCAATATTATATGAGCAGCATTTAGAACAACTTACATTTTCCAAGGTCTCATGGTATTTGCATGAAATTTCAAGTTAAGTCTACTTGCTATAGCTACATGTACTTGCCTACTAGAACTCTCTGGTCATCTTCTACCTTAGGCATAAATCCTGTTAACTTCAAGCTGAAGTCCTATGGGTCTAGAGCCTTGGCTGTTTCTGCTTCTGACCCTTGCAACAGCTCACCTGATAACATCTGCTCATGTGACAATTTGAGTACTTTTAAATCTAAACTTAAGACCTATCTTTTTAAGAAAGCATATCATTCTTAGTAAGGTTAATTTTTGTTTTAACATTAAGTTAGCTTTGTAATTCATTCTTAACCTTTTGTGAAGTGCCTAGAGCAGGACTGGATAGGCATTATACAAATTTTAATTATTATTATTATTATTAATTATTAAGTCTGGAAGAGTAGTGGGTATTAATATTCAGTTGATGTTTGAAAGAAGAAATTCTTTTTTTGTGCAACAATATTTTTTTCTTATTGGGGTGATTCCTGCTTGTACTCTAGCGTAAACCCTGTTGTCACCAAAGATAATCCTAACAAAAGGAGCTATCAAACAAAACAAAGCAAAACAGGAAACACTCTTGTGACAACACTCTTGTGTTTTTTTTGCCTTGCCAGCTTTCCAAGGAAGCGTGAGCGATCAAAGTATTCTTCTTCTCAAGGTGAAGACTCTGTTGAGAGATCAGATGGGGATCGACTTACCCTTCAAGTCCCCACCCAGCGTCGAGAATCATTCCTTTATAAATCAGACAGTGAATTTGAGCTAGCATCAAAATGTGTGACCTCAAGACATCATTCATTCAGCGAGGGGTGAGTTAAGTGCATGTACTTTATACTTGACTAACATACGGTTTGTGAGAGCAGTGTCAGACGTGACAACAGTATTTAATCCTGTAAGCCCCAATAATTTTATCAGCATGCATTTTCTCCTTACTACTCTTCATGCATTTCTTATGGTACTAGTTGGGAGAATTTGCATAAAATCAAGTCAGCTCATCCTTAATGATCATGTCTTTTATTCTCATGACCAGTGTATGTTTGATTAAGTAGTGACATTGTGAGGAGAAATTATATGCTGGTCACTATTGGAGCCTAAAGGGTTAATTATTTTCACATACATGTACCTGTCAGCTCTCATCCATTTATGCAAGTGTCATAACTGTAGCTCACAATATTAAGGTGCCAAATGTGAATATGTAACGTAAGCTTTTCTGTAGGTTCATACGTCCTCTTTAACATTAAATCTAAAAGTGTTCCAGTGAAACAATGTTAATAAGACTCAATACTAAAACTGGTCACATCGTCAAACACGCGTTTAATGTTTTAAAAAGATCCATCAAGCCATTCTTAGGATTTTCCCAAAAGCATACAAATTCAAAAATTACCGTTAAGTGATTACGTGAATGCTCTTCGAAAAACAATTCGTTCTTGAGATCATGAACACCAGTTTCAACAAAACTTTCTAGGCATAAAATTCCAAGAAAAAGACACATTTTAACAGTATTTTCTAGCCATTTCATCAAAGCATTGATTAATTTTTGGTGCATTTACTATTACTATGCAAAAACTAAGGTAAAAATTGTTTTGCGATTTACATGTACTTCAAAACAAACCTACAGAAACTTTTTGTTCTTGTATATTTTGTTTACCATACACCACAGTTTACGATGTTGGTATTTGCTTTTCAAAGTGAAATCTGGATCGCGCAAAATTCCAGTTTTACTGTTTTCAAGGATTTTTAATTATCGTTGTCATGGAAATATCGATTTTCACAAAATGTAAACCACGCTAAAGTTCAATCCAAAACCAAGAAGTGTTGCAAATTTCACGTTGATCTGACAAGGAGAAGACTGTCTAAGAGCCAATTCAAAAAGTTAGGTGTGGTCCCAAAAAAACTGTATCAAAACAATCTCATACAAAAAGGCTGATTGCTTATGCCTGTACAGTGTATTATTAATAAATCTAGACTATATATAAGTTCCTTAACCAAACATCTGTAAATTTCAACAAAAAATAGTCCTATAAATGGAACATCTTGTATTTGAGTCCACCTTGACTAGGCACAAAATCTACGAAAATCTTTCTGTGGACACCTTCAGCAACATTCTGAGATCATCTGCAAATCTTTTCAGAAATCCTCATATATTTTCCCTAGTGGGCAGTGTTTGCAAATCACTTGAACATCCTTACAAATCCAGGTAATATAAAGACAAAAAATTCACTCATTTGACTCAGGAATTTAGTAAGCAGGGATATCATTGTCATGACTGACTTTGTTGTGATGAAATTAGAAATGAAATTAATTCTGACTCATCTTTAACCAGATGTTAGTTCCCACCCCCCATGCTATTTGAAGATGCAAATTTGCTTGTAGTAGTTACATGTAGTGTATTTTGCCATACCTTGTAATATTAAGCTTGCAAACAGCTGCAAACAGTTTGTGGTGTTATTGTCTCGTGGAAAGTTCCCTTTACATTATGCTAGCAAGGCATCGTTAGTTAATTCAGCTATCAAAAACACTAGGGATAGTTTGCTTTACTCAGCTGTACATTTAACAGATAGATTGCATGTTGCTGTGCATCTGTTCCGTAATAGATCACAGATGACATCAAAATGTGGTAAGAACAAAAAAGTGGCACACGAGCCGTTTGGCGAGTGTCACTGAACAGATGCATGGTAACATGGAATCTGTTTGTTTTATATAATAAGGAGACAAAGCTGCCAAGGATGATGTATTCCATGCGCTTGTCCTCTAATAGATCATCAGTGCTTTCAATAAGCACCGACGGCCGACGAAAAGCGTCGGCTACTTCGCTCAGAGAAGTCGGCTACTTTTTTCCCTAAATCAAAGTAATTAAAGAAAGATTCCTTCAAACCTTATTGTTGATACAGTCGGTTACTCTACTCAAACCAGCTGCCTACTTCAAATTTTATTGAAACCCCTGGATCATAGCTAAGAACCAATACAAATGCTTGTAGAATTCAGCATATCACTGTATATAAAGAGAGACTAATCCTAAGTGCATGTTACTATTACATTTATGTAAATGTACACTCATCTCAGCTGTATATAGAGACTAAGCCCTTTAACTAACCTTTACCGTAATACAGACACTAATGCGTGCAATCTGTCCATTGCCTAGAATCAACAAATTCAATGCCTCACAAGAAAACCTAACCCTGTATGCTGTAAACTTGTGTTATAGTAAATTATATTATGCCTTTCTAAAATTCACACACTATCAGTCTATGTAAACAAATAATTATTTTAATATGTTGTGTGTACTGTGGCCTGCTGATTTGGAGGTGAAGTCTCTATAACTTATTAGTCTCAGGAAATGACAATTTTTATTTTTGTAGAATTTTGTTGAATTGAAAACTTTTTGTAGACAGGGTAGTGGCAGGGACAGGGACATCCAAACCTCCCACTTCCCGTACCCTTTCAGTCCCAATAGTGATCAGCATCAAATTTCTCCTCATCATATCAGAGCACTGACCCTGGTAAAAATTCTGCCCAGGATCCTAATAAGATCCTAATAGGATCCTAACAGGATCCTGTAGGATCTTAGCCAGGATCCTGATAAGATCCTATAAAAGATCCTGTAGGATCCTGTAGGATCAGAGGATCCTGTAGGATCCTATAGGATCCTATAGGATCCTGTTTAAGATCCTATAGGATCCTACAGGATCCTATAGGATCCTACAGGATCCTAAGCAGGATCCTATAGGATCCTATGGGATCCTAAAGAAGATCCTACAGGATCCTAAACAGGATCCTGGACAATCTTAAGCAGGATCCTGGAAGACTTTGCAGGATCCTGAGTAGGATCCTAAACAACATGGTGCCATTTAGGATCCTGGGTAGGATCCTGTGTGAACTTACAGGATCCTGTAAGATCCTGTAGGATCCTATAGGATCCTAGAAAATGCTGTAGGATCCTGTATAGGATTTCTACCAGGGGAAACACATTCAGGTCATGAGAATTTGGGAAATGACCACCAAAGATGAATTGTCTTGATGTTTTAACAAGTTCTCCTCACTAGTACCCAACCAAATGTCTGACAACCAGTAAGGAGAATTTTAATGATGCTGGGGCTTAAAGTGTTAACCCCAGTTCCTGCATCATTTTTTGCTGGCATCTGCCTCTTTGTTCACATTTGATTGCAAAATATGATGCATTTTTTGTAATGTCTTTGCTCTTTCTCCCGCTTCCCATCACCTTGGAAATCCTGCTTTCTGCCCACTCTTTTCCTGCATACCATACACACTTTCCCAAGTGTCTGCCCCCTGTCAACCAATCCCTCTCAATGAGGTACTGACCTACATGTATGACTGGGTTCTTCCCTCCCCCCTCCCTCCCCCCTTGTCCTGGGGGTATGAATCAGGCCTTCTTTTATTTCCTTCCTCTCCTCCATGGAAATGAGAAAAAATGCCTGAATGTTGCAGTTAAACATCTTTCTGTTCAGTAGTTCAATTTAACATTGTTTACAAAAAATTTAATGTTAGGTGCCATTTAATCCACGCCTACAGCTGTAAGTACACCTGTTTGTTGTGGTTTAAAGTTAATTTTGGTTTGAAAAAAAATACTCAAACCAGTTTGATTTTTATTTTCCTTCTGTCTAGGTCTTTATAATCAATCTATTAAAGACAGGAAAAGAAAGATTGAAACATTAAATTGTTTTTTAATCAAATGTTTTACTGAATTTTTTGTTTTGCAGAACTCGAGTGGAAGAGTTGGTCACTCCTTTTGCACAAATCCTCTCAAGTTTGAGAAATGTTAGAAACAATTTCATGTCACTGACAAATGCTAAAAAGGAAAAGTAAGTTAACATCATAGATCTTACATGATGATAGCCTGAGAAAATAGCCGACGTTTCGCGAGGTCGCCACTTGAGCCCTCGCAAAACGACATCTGAGTAACAAGTGCAGAAATTCTATACTGATGATGTGCACTACCCAGATCTTAGAAGTGCTTCTGATTGGTTGAAAGAAAATTCCCTTGCAGCACAGCCAATTAGAAGCACTACCAAGATCTGGGTAGTGCACGTCATCAGTATGGAATTTCTGTGCTTGTTACTCAGACGTCTTTTTGCAAGGGCTCAAGTGGTGACCTCGTGAAACGTTGGCTGTTTCCTCAGGCTAATGTGATGATATCCTGCGAATTCAGAAATTATCCATACTAATCCCAAAGAAGGCCCTTTCAAATTCCAAGCAGAGAGTGTCCCAATAGCCAAAATCTGTAAAGAAAAGGTTCTGTGGGGGAGGTATGGATATTCTCTGGAGGAACATTTTAAGCTATTGTAAACCTTTTTTGAAAAATGCCTGTAGCCTCTGGCTGCCCCTTCCTGCCTCCCCCCCCCCCCCCCCCCAACACAAAAAATTTAACCAACAAACAAATTATGACAGATTGTTCCTTGTGAGCCTGACAAACTCTCCTTTTGCTGACAAATTGCAAATGCAAGTTTGTAAACTTTTAACTGGTAGGTGTATGACCTGTTAATTAAGGCACCTTTAGATCGACAGGACATTTCAGTTCCCATTGTTTCGCTCAACCCAGTGGTTAGATTCAAGAAGCTGCCCTCTAAGCGTTGCTTCTAAACCTAGGAGTGTTTCATGAACTTTGCCCTAGGGAATTAAACAAGCACCAGGGAATCATTTTGACAAATGTAACAAAATGCTGGGGTGGGGGTGGGGGTGCTCTGGTCACACGTCATTTACCTTTTGATTTAGATAAGTGCATTCTTCAAACTTAACATTGGATTCATTTTGGTTTTAGGAGGAGAGGGTCCGTAGGATCACATATTTTACGAAACAACAATTTAGCACAAGATGCCCAGAATGGCTCAGGCTTGTCAGGCTCCGGTAATGTTACTAAAATAATAATAATATTAATAATTTAAAATGGTTAATAATCATTAAACTTTAGAAAGCACAGACTTCCAACAAATTGAAGGGCCCGGTGGAAAAAGGGTGTAAGTGATGATTGCAGGTTGAAAATCTTAATTGCTTAGCACTATTTAGCTGAACGTTGGCACACAGGCTGGTTTTCCTGTAAGGAACATTGTTGTGCAGTTACATGTATTTCTTAACCCGAGAGCTTCAATTTGAAGAATTAGCGTATTACTTTTGCTTAAAACTGACACAAAGAAAAAAACAGGACCATGGATTCTAGGTTGAATTCCTTTGTTTTAGTTCAGGCAGAGAACTGAAGAGTGAGTTCAGTTCAACAAAACTTTTCACGCGAAAGTAATACGCTAATTCTTCAAATTTTAGATCTCAGGTCAAGAAATAAGTGCGCAACAGCGTTCCTCACGTGAAAACCAGCCTGTCTGCCAATGTTCAGCTAAATAGGAGCAATTTCGATTTTAACCTCAAATCATCACTTACGCCCTTTTTCCACCGGGCCCTTCAAATGTTCACTCACACATAAAAACTGCAATGTTACTTTTTAAAACTTGGCTGAAATACTTCTTTAGATAAAAATGTTTTGACTTACGACTTAAAGATCCAAGTGTGGTGGCATTCATGGGTTTCATGATAGAAGGTTCCATGGTTTGGCCTTGAATGCACAGCCACCAAAGGTCTTCAGTATGCAAATGGTGTTGAAACCGACATTAGTTTTTACCAGTAAAAACATTAATGCTACAATTTAGACTGCAACATTTGAAGCAAGTTTTGACCCATTTATTGTCAATCTTGGCACAGTTGCTGACTTTCATTTGTTCTTTCTAGTTTAATATGACATCCGCTTCTTTGTTGAGTGAATTTCTTAAGACAAGACATAAATAAGTTAGCAAATTAAACTAGATCACCCCATTGCAGCTAAACTGGTCAGAAAGTGGCAAATAGTGCGTGCATTAATTTTGTTTTTAGCTAATCAAAAGCATTTTCTGTTTTAAGGTTCCCTTCATCTCCCAAGGGATGAAGGATATCAGAAGGTAAAGTTAGAGTTTTGAATTTGTATGTACAGGGAGACTTGCTAATACTGGAGGAATAAGGGGGTTAGTTTCCAATTAAAAGACACAAAACTGTGGATGTATCAACTGAGTTGATAAGGCAAATATTATTGGCTACTGGAAAGAAATTAAGTCAAAAGCTTACGTTTTGTGAGCATTAGACCTTCATCAGAGTGATTCAGAGTGACTCACTCTGATGACTTGCTCTTGTTCAAAACCTGACATCCCAACGAATTGCTCTGATTCAAAAGCGATTTGATCTGATGATTCACTCTGATTTAAAAGCTGACTATATATAGCCTTTCGTCAGAGCGAATTGCTGTGACAAAGGGCTAACAGTGTTCAAAGCATGTCATGAAGTCATGCTCTTCGCCATGCAGGCTCAAAGTAGTGGTTGACTGAACGGACAGGAAAGGGTGGGGGTGCGGGGGCTTGGGGGTCACTGTGCTATCAGGGAATCAATTATCACAGGGAAAAGGGCAGCAAAAGGATATAAGGAGGAATGACAGGGAACATATAAAATGTATGATGAATCTTCAGCTTTAAGAACTTTGCATTACTAAGGCTTTGAGTAATGCTAACATTTTTACAGTCTGGAGGTTGGGAGGGATAACCACGGTTGGTTTAATGCCCTTAAGGGCTTTTCTTGTTTGTATATTTGTCACAAAACTAACAGTGTTGTTAATTCTTGTAGCTTGCTAACAACACCCTGGATGAGCTGGACTGGGTGTTATATCAGCTGGAAACATTACAGACACACACCTCTGTCAGTGAAATGGCTTCTAATAAGTTTAAGAGACTATTGAATAGAGAACTTAAAGATTTTTCCGAGAGTAATCAGTCAGGAAATCAAGTATCTGCCTGGGTCTACAACACATTTACAGGTAATCTTTAGATGTTATACATTCTCCCGTTGACACTGATCTCCAGAGATTGTCAGCAAATTGCACTTTCAGTCGCAGGAGTGAGCACACTGATTGGCACTGCCAAAGGCGATGTTCAATATCTGACTTGTTAAATATCGGCAATCCTGATCACTCATGGTAGTAATAATATAATTGCTGATGAAGATCGCCATCATAATAGCAGACACACCTTCAGGTATTTGCAAGTAGCCGTGACAAGCCTACATTGTATAAAATCGCTTAGTGTTTTACTGGATTAATTTAGTATCATTCTTTTTTAATGCCCCGGGAGTAGCAACCAAGCCAAGGCTATTTTAATAGATGTTAGAGTATGGCTTTATTTGCACTCTGTTACTTTAAAATAGGAGTACCCCTGGGGTGTTGACATTCATCCCTCAGGGAAAACCCCCTCGTAATAAGGTATTAACTGTATAGATATGTGTCACTCCAAGGGGTATGGTTTTTGAGCCATTTTGGTCTGAAAATGGCTGTGGATTTTAACTGTTTTTATCTGAAAGTCTGATATGGGTGTGATTTCACAAACCACCTCTGAAAATGGGTATGGATTTTTAGATGCAAGGTCCGAGTATCATTGATATTGGAAAATTTCATATTAAGGTCTGAAATAGGGCCAGGGTTTAGAGAACTGGGCTGCACACCCTCACCAAAAATTCCGAGGAATACTGTATGCCCTTTCCCCTGGGCATTCAGCCACCCTACATGTACCAACTTTAACCCAACGATGTCCCCTGTGGTTAGTACAAAAACTATAAGGCATGGTTTTGCAAAATTTCTCATTGTCTGTCATTTGTGTTCTTATTATAGACAAACAGCTGGAGGTGGATGCAGTTCCTGGTACCAAATCAAAAAGAGAAGGTATCCGTGCAAGATCACGGTCCATGGTTAATGGTGTTCGAAAACTAACTAGACTACACAGCTTTAGTGGATCAGTACCAAGGTACTCTTCAATTTTTGCAAAACTTTATTCTTTTATTACCGTTGTTGTTGTCTTGTTTACTGATGAATGACAAATGAACCCTGGGGGTCTCACGTTTGTAGTAGACTTTGGTGTTTACTTGGTGTCTGGGAATCAATACATTTAAACTCACTGTTGTCACATTGTAGTTAGAAGACAGTTTCTGTAGCTAATTATTTTGTTGTCGTTGCTGTTGCTGTGGGTAAGTTGACGTTTATTTCCTTTTGTCCGCAGATTTGGGGTTGAAGTTTCAAATGAAAGTGAATTAGCAAAGGTGAGTTATTCTTCCTGAAGAGCTATATACCTTGCCAAGCTTCCTCCTTTATAAAGAAAATAGTTTGCTGGATGAACATTGCTCAGTAGCTTCTGAGCAATGAATGTAAAACGGATTTGTAAAACGACTGTAAAAAAGGATGCAAAACAACGGCTTTTACTTCGGGTAGAAGACACAGAATTTGCAAAACAATAAACACAAAAACTCAAAACAATGATCAGGGGAAAACAATGCCCTACCGTACAATAAAGAATACAATACACTAGTTGTTTTGCAAATTCTGTGTCTTCTACCCGAAGTAAGACCCAAAACAACTTTCTACCGTTTGACAAACAACACTTTCTCGATTTCTGACATTGTTTTTGTCGAAAACAAAGCACAAATCTCAGACGAAAGCACTGGGCATTGTCCTTTGAATAAACTGATGGGCACATGCTAAAACCGTCATTTTGAGCAAAAAAAGTGCAGCGTAAAACTTAACATTGAAACAGTTTTGTTTTCAGCCCTTCAATTATTGTGTACAATAATTATCTACTTCCATTAAATCTGACTGCATTCTTTTCTTTCAGGTTCTAGAAGAAATCAACAAATGGACATTTGACGTGTTCAAATTACATGATATTACTCAAGGGCATCCCCTGCTTGCTGTAACATACACAATCCTGCAGGTAATCACTCTCATTACTTACCCATCAGTTTCTGATTACCATAAACACAGTAAAAACTCTTGGAAGAAAAAATCAACTACCAACAACTTCCTGCTCCTTACAAACGACTTACTGACGACAACAATAGGACAAACAAATAATAGACAAACTGAGTTATTTTACTAACAATAGACCGACGGACATTTGACTAAAAAAAGACGGATCGAAACGCACCAATCACGTTTTACAGTCTTCGCAGCCAATAACGTCACGGCTTAACTGACAGACGACCAATAACATCGCGAGTTTGTCGACCAATCAGAACAATGACTCAAATGATGACTTCCGCCCAGGTTGTCAAACGTTAGTCAATGTCATCACAAACATTCTTTACTTACCCGGAAGATCATACCTTACCAACTAATGTAAACACTCTTGGAAGCAAAAATCTAATGCAAGGCTTATATAAGGAAAGAGCGCAATGTACAGGTTATAGCGTATGCCACACTTCACTGTTTGCACTTTGCACACATTCTTGCACTTTGCGCTAAATTGCCATTAAAGCCCCTCTTTATGAACCTGTTTCCATGCAGAGACAACAGTGAGATTAAAAGTGCAGTAACGTGCATGATAATTTTCAAGTGTCTGACTTCATCTCTCCGTTGAATTGTAAATCACAATGTAATAGTCACATACATGAAATCTGGGCTATCTAGATACCTGGCCATTGCTCCTGTGCAGTTCCATACCCCACCCCACACACCATGGAAGGTGCCTGTCACACGTGCATGTACATGTATGTGAACCTCATAGTGGAGCCCGCACGCAGAGCACCATTGCTAAGCAAATTTGGTAACCTATCAAGCCAAGAAATTTTTGTAGTGACGTAATTGTCACGTGACCGTCCGTCCGCACCACATGGTCACCAATATGAGGTGGTATACACTTGAGAAAACCCTATGCTGTATCCCGCGTTTTTGGCACTAAATCACATGGTGAACCGCGTTTTAGCAAAGACAGCAAAAGCCAAAACCAATTTTGTAAATGGGAAGTGCAGCTCCGCTTTTAGGCTTGGCTAAATCTATATATTATACTTATTTAAGCATCTTGAACCCCTAACATCGCACGAAGTTTTGATGCCTACTATTTTTTTTTGCTCTGTTTACAGGCCAGAGATTTATTAAAAATATTCAAGATTAAACCCACTACGTTTATTAACTATATGTCTTCAGTCGAGGTAAATATGTTGTGGTGTGTAGTACTGCTGTATATGTTTACGAGCTGGGGTGTCTTTTGGCGAGTCAAAATACAAACAACTTAACTTATTATCCAATATAAACTTTTGAGTTGACGGAGAAAAGTATGACAGGAGAACAAATCTTCTCGCTTTTTTACTTTACAAATATGAGGGCGCAGTGGTGCAGTGGTTAGCGCATTGGTTGGTAGTTCGAGGCCCAGTCCTTGCCAGCGTGTGGTTTCTTTGGCTCGTCTGCGACTTTACCTTTTACCTTACAAATAACTTTGAAACCAGATTTTCTGCTGTAGAAATAACTAACCCTATAACTATCCTGGCATATTTGTACTTTATTCGTGCATTTTTTGAACGGAATTTTGTTTGTTTGTTTTGTTCCCAGGTACAAAAGTAGCTCAAAACTGCAACCTTATTCTCAGGCAAACTCAATAAGTTTTTGAACAAGGGAAGGGATTATATGTTCCAACTTTATGATTGTTGAGGGTCACCAGTTATAGCCGTTCGAGAATTGCAAAATTGTTTGAGCAAACTTTATTGAAAATATGTCACTCGCATTCGGCAACGTCATTGCTTTTGAGATAAAATCTTATTGCTGCTTTTTGTTCTTGCTGCTGATCACGTTTTGTTTGTTTCTATTTGATGTAGAGTCACTATTTGAAAGATGTCCCTTTTCACAACTGTACTCATGCTGCTGATGTCACGCAAACGTCACACGTGCTTCTCTCAGCGCAAGCTTTTGAAGTAAGTAGTCATCTTGTTGTTTGCCTTCATAGAGTGTCAAAATATACGAACCACAGCCTCGTAACAGCATAATAGCTGTTTCACAGGAAAGTATTGACTTTCCTCAATCCTGTGGTTCTGTGTATCATGCTGTACAAGCTGGTTCTAACTTTTGAGTCTGTGGATGAAATCCTGAAGTGTGACCATTCAAATGAAAGCTACTGAGCAGTACTTTCCTGTGGTACTGTTTACAGTAAATGGCGGCTCAGACTTTTGAGTCTGTGGATGAAATTCTAAAATGTGATCATTCAATTGGAAGCTATTGAGCGGTACTTTCCTGTGGTGCTGTTTATTATGCTTTACTAGCTGTAGGCGGTTCTACGTTTTGAGTCCATGGATCAAATCCTAAAGTGTGACCATTCAAGTGAATCTACTGAGCAGTACTTTCCTGTGGTGCTGTTTATTGTGCTGTACAAGGTGGTTCTAACTTTTGATTCTGTGGATGAAATCCTAAAGTGTGACCATTCAAATGAAAGTTACTGAGCAGTACTTTCCTGTGGTACTGTTTGTGCTGTACAGAGTGGTTCTACCTAAAGGAACTTGCGTGCTTTTTTCAGGTTGTTCACAACTTATTCTTTTTCTCTTTTCTCGTTTAGTCTGTCTTCACTGACCTCGAAGTCCTGGCTGCTATCTTGGCCAGCGCTGTTCATGACGTTGATCACCCAGGAGTCAACAATCACTTCCTTGTGGCAACAAGTAAACTTTTCAACCTTGCTTTGTATTTCTTAGGGTCCACATTAAGTATCTTGTCGTTATTGTTACAACTCTCACTTTCCCTGTCATTGTTTGCTACTTCCTTATAGTTAACGATGTTCTTTTTAAACGAATGTATGCGCGAATCGCAATGAACGTTGCTCAACGAGCTAAGCCTGTCTCAGACGTCGTGCTATGGCCATGCCGACCTAAAAAGATCCCATTGAGTTCGACTTTGCTACGACGTTAAAAACCAAGTTGCTTTTAAACGTCGTGCTAATGCCGCGCCAAGTTTAATTCATAACTCGTAAATAGCTACAAAAGGTTCATTAATTCGTAAAACGCTGCAAGTTTCGAAGGAGCTTTTGGACGTCTGACGTCAAGTCGCCAGCTTGGCACAGCAGTGGTACGACTGTTAAAGCAAGCATTATTGCGGTGTGATGCCGTGCACTCCGTGGACTGTAAATTTGATGTCAGTTTAATCAGAATTTGATTGAATTCAATAATTATCTTAATTTGGTATTCTATTTTAAGATTCTGAAATGGCACTCATGTATAATGATGAGTCCGTTCTCGAAAATCACCATCTTGCTGTGGCATTTCAACTTCTACAACACGAAGATTGTGACATTCTTGAAAATCTCACGAGAAAAGAAAGACAAACAGTACGGAGAATGATAATTGAAATGGTAAGTTTCCATTGTTACTGTAAAATAAACTGAGAACCTGTTCGTACCGCATGCTTGGCGATACAGCAAAGCCCTAAATATAAGAAACTGTTGGCTAAAATTTGTCATTCGGACTCCCAACGTATAAGAACCTGTAGTAGATAAAAAATTGAAGCAGGTTCGTGTTTGGAAAAATGAGGGACCTGACCTATTGTGAGTTGAAATAAATCAGAGGACTCAGAGGATGGTCTGCGTTTGTTTAGAATGTAGTCATAATGGACGTATGTTTATGACACAAAGCGTGGGACCACACCCATATTGGTTATTGAATCAATTTTCTGACCAGCAACAAGCAGTTCTGCCCTTAAAAATACGAACATATTCCAAAACCTAATTAGCCTAATTTCTCATTCGACTCTAAATAAATAAGAACTTTTTAGGCTAATGTGGAAAATGTTGGTTCTTATATGAAGGATTTTGCTATAGCGGTTGTTAGTTGCTTAAACTACAGTGCTGGTCATTAGACGTTGGGACATTTATAACATTTCTATCAGAAATATGAAAATTAAACCTCCGCTGTAATAAGAAGTCTTACAACTTTTGTTGCCTGTTCATGCCCTCTGCACCTCCCCAAACAAATGTCGAAGATTAGTCATTATACTTTCAATACCCGACTTCAACATTGTAGAGGAGCGGGGGGGGGGGGGGGGGGGAGGCAAGAATGTTTTCTACATGCCGCTAAAGGGGCGTGAACTGAAGGAAGCGTCCCAAGACTATCGACCACGATTGTAGCTGACGATTTTTCCTTTTGTTAATTCATCTCTAAACGTTGTATCAGTGCGACCCTTAACTTAACCGTTATGTTTAGTGCCCTTTGACCCTTTAAGCCTTAACAGTCACGAGAATGAAATTTCTCCTTACATTATCACCACTTGTTAAAACATTCAAATGATAAGAATAAAGAAAGTGATCGCCAAGGATGAGATATCTTGATATTTAGACAAATTCTCCTTACTAGTTCCATAAGAAATGTATGGAGAACAGTAAGGAGAATATGCATTTTATGTCAGGGTTTAAAGGGTTAAGCCCCATTAATGATCGGTATCTAACTTCCTCTTACAATTTGTCACTGCAAGATAAAACATAGAGGTAATGAGCAATATGTGAAAGCCAATGAGGAGAATAGGTCTGGTGGTGCTGGGGCTTGAAGTTTTAAAGAGAAAATAACCCTTGATCACTCTTCTGTCCTTGTCAGGTACTAGCAACTGACAACGCAAAACACATGAGCTTACTTGCCTCTCTTAAAACCATGGTTGAAAGTAAGAAAGTAGCGGGGAGCGGAGTGCTGTGTCTGGACAATGGTACCGATAGAATGCAGGTTGGTCCTGGCTTTGTCTTGTTTTACTCTCAAGCTTTACCTCTCAAAAGTCCGAAGGAAGTCAGAGTTACTTTAACTTTTCGCTCGGACAAAGCGCGCATGAACACTGCCACGCTACTCAGTGGCTTTCATTTGAATGGTCATACCGGTTAGATGTTATCCATAGACTCAACTTAAATCTACGTTTAAGGATTTCATACACAAGCTCAAGAGTTAGAACCACCTTGTTCAGCTTCAGCATAATAAACAGCACCACAGGAAAGTACTGCTCAGTAGCTTTCATTTGAATGGTCACACTTTAGGATTACATCCATAGATTCCAAAATTAAAACCACCTTTACGGATTTCATGCATAGGCTCAAAATTTAGAACCACCTTGGACAACGTAATAAACAGTACCACAGGAAAGTACTGCTAGGTAAGTTACATTTGAACGGTCAGTGTTAAGGATTTCATCCTCAGACTTACAATTCTAATGGAATAAACACTTAACCCTTTCCCGTCAGCGCTTTTTCCTTTGAAAAACGCATTTTTTTTTTACCGCTAAAGCGGTTTTTTAAGTGCTATGTTGCCAAATGCCACTAAACTTTGGTACAAAATGTTTTCTTACAATTTAGCTAAATTTTGAGCCAGCTTCTGTTGTAAATTGTACAACAGTTTGCTTTCACACATGCGCGTAAGCCAAAATTTGCTTCTTTTTTGGGGGGGGGGATTCATTTCCAATTTTTTTCTCGCTTCTTTTGCTTTCCATTTTCTCTCCCTTTCTTTTCTCTTCATCTTCTACCCTTTATCCCCTTTCTATTCACTGGAAACGTTTTGGCCTCAGCCCTTCTAAAAACCTGGAAATGGAACACTGATCAACTAGGTAACTTGGCCTATTTTACCACCAACTTTGCACCCAAAATTTGACACGTTTTTTCTGGTATAGCTCTGCCCGAATTCGGTCGATATTTAAAATGGACACACGTATGGATGGATCTGTCCTTGCTGTGTTAGCTGCTTATCAAAACAATCTGGTGACGTCAAAAATGATGACGTCACAAGTGGCTCAATGGTTCCCGACTTTAACGTCGGGAAAATACAACTCTTGGCGGGAAAGAGTTAATTCCACGCAAGTTTTGGAAGTAACATCTTACATACAGGTGGCAGACAGACTCGTGAGTAAAAGCAAATTGTTCAGTAAAAAAGTAATTTTGCTGCAGCTTCATGCGCGCCTATACCAAATTTAGCAATACTGAGAGCAACTTGCGTTGGTTAGCTAAATAACCAGTGAAAAAAAAAAAGTGCCAACTTGGAGGTTCAACTTGGGTGCAAATTTGTGCTCTACTCCAGTGGAAGCTCCCCTGCACTGTTTGGTCAGGGTCTCAAAGGGGGTTCCCTGGAGTCCGGGAGACCAAAAATTTTTTGCCGTGGAGCCCAGAGCCCAAAGCCTTTTACTACTTGGATCCCAGACAAAAATGATGATTCTTGGTCTTCTGGCTTAATGGATCCCTTGAGTACAGCCATGGAGAACTAGAGCCCCAAATTTTCGGACTTGGAGCCCTGGAGCCCTAAACCCCTTTGGGACCCTGTTTGGTGAGTTCAAAAATGATAAACAAACAAGTAATAACGCAGTTATTTACGTTTCTTTGTTTTCATTTGTTTGTCAGGTACTCAAGTGTCTTGTACATTGCGCTGATCTTAGCAATCCAGCCAAACCTCTTCCAATGTACAGAAAGTGGGTGGACAGATTGATGGAAGAATTCTTCAGACAGGTGCAGAGAAAACTTTGCTTGGCGTCTAGAAGAAAATCAAATAACAAAAGAAGTCAAACTATCTTTTTAAACTGTGCATGTTAACGGTCATGTTTCATACTGCAGGGTGACAAAGAGCGGGATATTGATGGCATGGAAATCAGTCCGATGATGGACAGACATAATGCATCGATAGAGAAGTCGCAGGTACGGTTTGAGTTCTTATCAAAAATACAGTTGAACCCGCTTTACGGACGCCAAATTAATACGGACACCGCATTATTACTCACAGCTTTCTTGGATGGAAACCAATCTGCAAACTAAAACTACAAACGCCTATGCTGAGCTTTACCTTAAAATTAGCTTGCGTGGCAGCTCTTTATGCTTGCGAGTAATTACCCCCTTTAACCTCTTTCGGCACGTACCACGGCGTAGCAGACTACCTTAAAATTAAATATTGAGTTACAAAAAAATTGTGACACCTATTTATTGCAAGCAATAACTCTCTTTCGTTGTCCTCCCTCCCGTCCCCTCCTAGGTTGTGTTTATCGACTTCGTTATTCAGCCGCTCTGGGAGACCTGGGGCGACCTCGTGCATCCAGACGCGACAGAGATCCTGGAGCGCATTGAGGATAACAGATACTGGTACAACGCGCAGGTGCCAAAACACGAGCAAGAGAGGAAGCCTGGGGAGCAGAGCTCCTCTGGGCGGGAAAAACGCGTCAGTTGGCAGGGTACAAGAAAAGAAGCCATTGATCAGTCGGAGCCTGAAACTTCTGGTGAGAGAACGATAAAAAATTCCTCCTTGATTCTTCTTTCAGACTTCATTAGTTGAAGTTCAAGCTCTACCAGTGTGATCTTCCAGCTGAGAGTAAGGCTGAGAAAGACTGTTATTAGTGACAACAGTTAACAGTCCTTCTCAGAACTACTCTCACGCGGACGATCACACCATACACATAGACGAGATCACACTAGACTGGATCATACTAGACTAGACTGGATACACTGACAAAATTTTGGATTTATCAACTGAGTTGATAAGGTAAATTGGCCACCGTAAAGAGATTGAAAGCTGACGTTTCGAGCGTTAGCTCTTCGTCAGAGCGAATCGCAATTCTCTCTGACGAAGGGCTAACGCTCGAAATGTGGCCAATTTACCTTATCAACTCAGTTGTTAAATCCAAAATTTTGTGTTTCACGTCCCCATCGACGCAGCACCACAGTTTCTTTAGAAACTAACCTCCTTGGATACACTCACAGTTTACTAAAACCGCAACTACCGAGCTTCACATAGCATCTTGCTCTTTATCACTGCGCACCAGTTTCTTATTTAAGCCCTTTTAGGGATCAGCGTGAAATTTCCTGTCATCATGTCAGTGCATTATAACATAAACAGGTCACGAGAATTGATATGATCATCAAAGGTGAATTGTATTGATCGTAAAACAAATTCTACTAACTAGCACTCGACAAAATGTATGGAGTCCAGTAAGGAGAATTTGTATTGTGATGGTGGTGCTTAGTAATCTTTAATGGATTAAATTTTCCTTTGAATACAGATGATGACTGCGAGAAAAGATTGCAGAGACTAAGAGAAGTTGCAGCTGGAATTAAGACTGTCGATTTCTCCAAATACGCGAGCAGTAGTCGCAGCTGCGAAGCGGATGATGAATTTGACGACGACGAAGAGAAACCTGGAGAGGAAGGAACAGATCCTGACGCTGAGAAAATAGAGGAAGACGAAGAGCAAGAGAAAGAGCACGATGAAGAAGAGAATTAGCTTTGAAATAAGCGCGTGAAAACCGCGGGAAGAAATTCTACCAGGAATGAGCAGGCAAGGATTTCTTACAACGCGGAGGAAGAAGAGGAAAATTGGGATTAGCATTAAAAATAACGGCGTGAAAACTGCCGAGACAGTTTCCATCTGAATGAGCTAGCGAGGATTTCTTGCAGTGTCGAGGTAAAAGGAGGGGAGAATCAACTTTTAAGATGAGTGCGGTAAAAAACCACAAGGACAATTTCCATCTGGAGTGAGTTGACGACCATGAGTTACAGTGTGGACCTGTAAACCAAGCCTGGCCCCACCTACCCCTCCCCTCACCCAACATTTTGCTCTAAGGGATAATAAGTAAAAAATGATGGGTTAGGGGAGGGTAGTTTGGGGGGTTTCCCAGAAACGTGGAATGACCCCCTATCGTAAGAAACGGAAGGATCTTTGCCAAGCCGTAAATGGTTATCACAGGAAAAACCGAGATTTATTTCAGTTCAAAGGAAGTTTGAGACCTACAAGTTGTCCTTAAGGGGAAATAACGAGTATTCGAACGAGGTCTGCGTGCATTGTGGAAGAAGTTTGACATCAACAGATGCTTGTGAAAGGCGTGAACAAGGATGCCTTATTTCTAAGAAGGCTTGAGACCTGCAAGCTGCTTATCAGAGGAAAAACACCGAGTAATCAAGCGGTGTTTCCTTTCAGTTGAGCAGTATTTTGAGAGACACATTTTTGTCATATGCAAAAGAACGTGTAGCGAAGATTTCGTTCCGTGAGACGCAAATTTGGAATCCGCAAATCGCATTGCCATGCTGTCCGTGCGACCATTTCAACGTCATTTCCGATAGAAGACTTCAATCGACTTGGAGGCAACTAAATTATTTGCTCACTGAATTGATGACTTCTTTTGACTTGGAAGAATGTGGGATTGGCGGTTCGCTCAAACGCCTTCAACATGTTACATGGTTCTTCCTTTGAGTCTATGAATGGTGTTTATGTGATGGTCTTCTCATTGGTTTCCATAGCAACCTTTTATTCATTGAAAGAAAGCATATTGTGTTCTTAAATCTTAACAATTGTACAAAAACTGATAATCCGAGCATTGCGACTTGGTTTGTTTAAGAGCCTGCAATCTTTGAGGTTCTTCTTTTACGCTGACCTCTCCCTTGCTTGAACTTCTCCATCGAAGATTTAACTTAATATCGTATTTATTTTACTTGTACAAAAAAGGCCTCACTGTCAATAGCGGTTTTATATTTAACCATACTGCGGATCACAGAGAGGACTGTTGGCCAACGCAGAGTAACGGGAAAATTCCGTCCAACCGCGAGCTAAAATTGTATAATAGTGATGTACAAATTGTGAATAGGTATTGTGCTCTTAATTGCAAACCGAAAAGACAGATTAATATTATTTAGTGTACAATGTGTTATTAGCGTCGATTACATTAATTATGGTGGAAATTTATTGGAAAAATTACATAGAATTACGTCAATGCGAGTCTCAGTTCGTAATAAAAATAATACTATAACGTTTGTGCGGTGTTCACCTCCCTGTTTCCTTCCTTCCGCCTTTCGCAACTACGGTTGAAACTATTTTAAGGGCGATTCACACCGAGGTTTTTTTTAATGTGATTTAAAGGGGCATAGTCACGCTATTTTAGTTCACTTTAAAAATAAAAATAAAAAAATGTCCTCACATCAATGAACGCCCACAAATAATGGTCTAATTTTGTTACCAAAGACTATATTACTCCACTGAAACTATTTTCTGTCGCCTGTTGCTTCGGATGGCACGGATGGAAATGGATTGCTATTTGAAAAAATTAGGCTAAGCTTTTCAAATTCTTTCAGCGTGTTGACATTAAATCGATATTTAATGGTCATGGTTTGTTTTCTCTTAATGAAATTAAGTTAATATGTTCCTTTAAATGTTCAAGCACAATGTTGGGCATGGATAAAGTTAACTACCGATAATTTTAGCACAGTTTTGACCAGAAATCTGCGAAATCCTCGTGACCATGCCCCTTTAACCAACAATGTCTCGGCGCAAGGAGGAATAAAAGTCCATCCATGATGCTTTGCGTGAAATTCAATCGGTTCGTTGTTCACACTTCCCAAAACCGCTGTCCTTGGCGCGTAAAATAGTAGGATTTTACTTGGATTTTTGTCATTATTGGCAAATCTGGGCGATTTTCCTGTCGCTCCTGGAAGCCACCGGACTACAAATTGCATGCAACGTGGGCGTAAAACACGTCCGGCAGAATTCCCTTGGTGGGTACCTCACCGCTTCACCCAACCCCATCCCCCCCCCCCCCCCCCTTGGGGGTGGAGCCCATTCAAAAGTTCATTCATTCATGTAACTTTATTTCAAAAGTGACTGGGGTGACCGTTGGAAATCTTGAAAAGAACCAGAATCTCACTTTGTGGATGTGGTTGGAACACATTTTTACCCCTAGGAGATACCATCTCTAAAACGAGCCATAAACTGATATCTGACAAAAATTTCTCCTGCCACACTTTTTCCAGCCTAAAATATTAACCCTAAAGAAGGTCTATTTAGATTTTGACACCCAACCTCCAAGTCGTACCAAGGCACCGAACTTAACCCTATGAGGTACCAGCGTCACCCCCGTGACTTTTGTATCCACGGGAAGTTCCCGAAGGCAGCCTTCATGCTGTCATTGCTTTTTCTCTGCCCTTGTCGCAACAAAGTCGCAATCAAATTGGCTTGAAACAGTAGCGAAAATCGTACGTAGTTTATATAGGCGATTTGAAATTGCAGTTAAACCTGTAAAAAAAATCGCCTTCTTATGACCTTAAGCTGAACTGTCCATCTAATTTTCAACATTGCTCCTTAATATCATCAAATTTGCCTTGAAGAAGTGGCCTCCCTTCAATACCCCCTCCATTCTGTAGAACGTTGTCATCCCTTTATCCGTTCGCGAACGAATTTAAATCATGGAAACTAAAAAAACTTGGAGCCACGCCTATCCGTCCAGCGAGGGGCTAAAAAAGTGGCCCCGTTAACAACAACAGCGACAGGTTTCATTACAAGTTTGTGGTTCCACCCACAAGTTAGCTTTGACTATTCGAGGCGGGTGGAAACTTTATATATATAGGATGCTTTCCTTTGGGCTGATCCGGATCAGGATCAGTGATCCAAGATCACCCGGATCATGGTGCATCAAAGGAACCGATGAATCCACTCTGGACAAGGATCCTTCGGTTCTTTTGATGCAACATGATCCGAGTGACCCTGGATCACTGATCCTGATCTGGATCATCCCAAAGGAACACACCCAAAAGAACAAAAAAATAACTATACGTATTATGTGTAATAAAGCTAGCTAACACTCCGTTGAGGAAGTAGAGAAAGAAGCAAAATTAATTAAATGTAGGTAGGAATGACAGGAATGCTTGGTGGCAATCAAACTTTGCTCTGCTTCAATATCCTCCTCAGACTCTTCAGTCACTGTCATGGCTGACAGAGAAAATTTTGCATGCCACTCTGTATCAAGGGTAATTTAGAGTGGTTTTACTTAACCCGTGAAACAGTATCTGATAGTCAAAGTTGAAGAAAAGAAAACAATGGAATTAGTGTGTAACAGTGCGTAATAATTTAGCAACTATTTCTCGGGTTAAGTAAAATTCCTGCAGTTTTTGCAATTTAATTCTTGTAGCATAAACAGTAATGCAGTTCTAGATGCAGTGAAGCCATTTCAATCAGCCCAGCCCTGGGCAAGGAGAGCCATTGCATGTTGCATTGCAGTGCATTTCACGAGAAGACACGTGAATGCAGCCTCGTCCGTGAGCATGACCACGGGCCCTGGGAACAAACTACTGATTCAAAGATGGCGCGCTGAAGGCCGGCTAGAGGCGCTGGAGGCGCTGGAGGCATCGTTGTTTTGCGAGTGGTTGTTGCTACTTTTGGAAGGTTTGTGGTGTTTTATTTTAGTTTTCTTCATGAAAAAAGGTTATCTATTACATATAAATTGAGTGTTGTGGCTTACCCTGTTTCTGTTTGACAGAAAAGTGCATGGAACCTCAATCGATAAACAGCTTCAAGAACCACGTGTAGTGCCATATCCCGGGAAACGATTCTGTTTTCTCTCAAGGAGTTTAGTTAAGGTAAGCTTTTGTCAGTTTGTCTCAGAAATAGATATGAAACGCCTCTTTTCCTTAAATAGCGATACGCAACTTACATGTAGAAGTGTTCTGTTTGAGGGTGGACAAACATGCCGCGGCTACATGTAGAAGTTGGCCGCCAGTTAAGCTTTAGCTTATTTTTTACCTCTTATTAACCGAGCAGGAGGTCTGTATGGGAGAATCTTGACCGAGGTCGTGAGTACAGACCGAACGCAGTGAGGTCTGTACACACGACCGAGGTCAAGCTTCTCCCATACAGACCGACTGAGCTCGGTTAATAAGATGTTTATTATATGACCAAACAAGAAAACTTTAATTCGCTTAATGTAAATGGTTCGTACTAGCTGACATTTTGCTTGCAAAAGTTGATGAGCTGAACTTAAATCTGCCAAAGTTTGCTCGTCCTCTACCTTTTTTCTCGTCAGGCTTGTTGGCGCTTCATTTTAGTATTTTTAGAAGTAAATAGTCAGTATTTTTGTAGTTTAGTTTGCACCTTTGTCACCGCAAAATGTAACTGGTCTAGATGCCGGTCTAAATGGGAAAATCTAGACCGCAGTCAATATCGATTTCAGCCAATCAAATTCGTGAATTCGGTAGTTCCCAGTCCTTGTGAGACACGGCCATATAATAATGGCTGATATCAAATTTACCAAGTTCTGTAAGCTTAAGTTTTATCCTGCATGCAGACGCCAAATATGGGAGAAGTTCAGGTAACCAAGTCTTTTTTCCTGTCCATACAATGTGTGCATATACATGTACTTGTAAACCTACGGTGTTCAATGGCAGTAAACTGACATAAGTTGCGGTAACATGACCAAGGTAAATCTCTGGGCTCTGTGGAAAACACAGGGTGCTGGGGTACTGAGGTCTGTGGAAAACACGAGGTGTTGATGTGTGTCCTTCTTTATTAGTAAAGACAAAGAGAGCAAGCAGATTTCCTATTTTGTTTTCCCCATTGAATTTCTGGTATCATTTTTCCTTTAGGCAGCAATTATTGCCATAATTTAAAAGTCAAAACACACAGTACATTCGCATATTAAGATCATTGCCCTGTATTGCATTGCGCATCCTTACTGTGCACGATTTGTTGCGTCATTAGCGCGCTCACAGCGCTCGCACGTCCAGGGAGTAATAGATTTCCTATGAGGCTAAGCTCACCAGAGAAAAGAAAGGTCATTTACTCTTAAACAAGCATGGTGACCTATCTTTTTTTCCACTTATTTTTGACCTACCGTTCATCCTCTTTTTGTTCAAAGAGTTAGAAAAAAAACACGTTTGAAAAAAAAAATTGCTAGAAATGCGTTACTCGTGGAGATGAAATCACGACCTTGAGAACACGCACGTGGGGAAGGTTTTAAGTCAATTTCGTCTGATGCTTCGAGCATCTGCCTTAAAACATCTAGTAAATTGTTCCTTGTTATCGATATTTCACATCTAGTACCTTTTTTTCAAGATTTGCGTTAATTATGTGCTTCCTGTTCCTATGGAAAGTAGCGTAAACTGATCAAATACACGTGTTTGTTAGGCGAAATTGCATGGAATTATGGGGTAACTTGAGACAATGATATCTCGTAAACGGACATGGGGACCTATTCTTTTTATTTTATATTTCAAAACATTGCACGATAGATAACAACTTGTGAAAGTTTGACAAAAATCGTATGTTACATCTTATTTCGGGGGAATGACCTTAATTAGGAACCATTCTAAGTGGTTTGAACCCAGGAGTCATGTCATAAGTTGGCAAAGTCCAGGTGAGCACAGTCCTGGGAAGGACTGTTTGTGGTGACGTCAACTGACATTTTGACAGCCTGAGTTGAAGTCGTTGTCAGTGTCAATTGAATTGTGAATCGTCAGTAGATGTCATAAATCTCTGGTCATTTTCCTGATTGGTTGATGAACTCACGATGTTGTTGGTCATGTGTGAAAATGTAAATTGTGAACGAATTGCATTTACTATGTGTTGCGTCTTATTGCAACCACCCAACAAACTTTTCCAAAACTCATAATTAGCCAATCATACCAAGAGATTCTGGTTGATGGTCACACTTCCTTGGTGCTTCTCGTCTATTTCCACAAGAAAATTCATTTTCAGCTCAAATTAATAAAGTTTCAATAAATATGTCGTCCTCCTTTCATGAAAATCCGGAACGCTCGAATTGTTGCATTCCATTAGAATCCAGCTACGCACTGTTTGTTTTCTTTTATCACAACTTCATGTAGAAGCGAAATGGCCAAACTTATTCAAGATGATGAATAACCAACACCAGACAACTTGACAGGCTTGGCATGAGTTGATGTATTTAATGTTGCCCAAAATCTAAATGCCTTTGGCAGTTCAAGGTTTCCCTACAATATATTTATATCTGCTAGCTTAGAGAATTCAAACTAGTGTTTGGCTTTAAAAGAAGATGCACAATTCTTTACAAACTCACTCACTCAGGACCCAGAGTGCCCAAAGTGGCACATGGGGCTTCTTTCAAAAAATTTTGGTGTAAGGAGATTAGCTATCGGGCTGGAGATATCCGACTGGCTTTCATCCCTGTCGCCCATACATCCAGTTACCTGGCCTGCATCTCTCCTTTCACCGGCAGTTGTAAATTCCCTTACTTCCGTTTCTGTAGCAATACTGTTCTTTATGGGGTGGAGATGCTAGCCCCGCACCCAACCCCCAACCTTGGGGACCAGGGTGTTGTTTCGTCTGGCCCCTCTCCCGCAGTCCAATCCGCAAGGTTAAACTTGCCAGGAGCACAAGGCTCCCGCCGGCACAGCTCTGGGGGTCATAAGGACACACAAGCCTCCCCACCACGACAAGGCACAACACCGGGGGAAGATTCTTTACAAAGGTTTCCTCAACTTTTTATGTACATTTCCACTGTTATGTAGCAGTAGCCTTTCCTCCTTCACTGACTGAAGTGATAACAAACAAACGGTTCAAAGCTGGATTCAAATAGAATGCATCAGTTCGAGTGTTCTGGATTTTTGTAAAAGGACAGAGCAAAACTGATAGCTGAACAATTTAACAAGAAGAGTAACTCATTACTAACTAATTAATATGCAAATGCACTGTGTGTTTTGACTTTTCAATGAATTATTGTTAACTATAAGATTGGAACAATTTATTTATTTAGTTATTATTTATGTATATTTTACATTTTATTTTATTATTTATTTATATTTTGCAGATTGACAATTTTTAAGGTTTTGCAAGTTGGATGACTGTAACATTGGTCGTTTTTCTGTCTCTTTTGTGTCTCCAGGTAGCAGTGTAACTAAAACATTAATGTATTACTCAACCTTTAAATTATCAAATGTTTCATGCTATGTGGTAATGGTACAATTTACAGTTAGCATGACACTTTCAAACATGTCAGCAAAACACAAAACTGGGGCATTAATAGAATTGCTATTCTGAATTAAGCAAAAGTCTGAAGTTTCATAGAGACCTAAATCAGCATCAAGTAAATATGGAACTGAAGCCTTTCCCTGCAGCATTTTTTGCTAGTTTTTTAATATTTTTTTTCCGTGGAGTTTTTGGTAGAGCTCAACACTAGCTTGTCTGGTCTGTTTAGCATAATATTAGACATGTATATGTGGTTTTTATTTTCTGTTTTGTTGTACAGTTGAGTTCTGTTGTGTTGTTTCTATTTTGTTTTGTTGTGTTGTGCTGCATTGCATTCCATTGTGTTGTATTATTTAGTTGTGTTACATTGTGTTGTGTTGTGTTGTATTCTGTCACATGGTGCTGTGTGCATTTGCATTGCGCCAAAGACTTCAACAAAAGAATTGATTGAAAAAAAAAAACAGCAGTCTTGAATAATAATGAGCCCACCATTCCTATAGTATCCTGTTTGTGTTAAACTTGAATAACTCGACAAACTCAACAAACCTCACCCACTGGGAGACAAACATTTCACATCTGGACACAACTCAAACTCAACAAACTTTACCAAATAGACAAAGTCAACAATCCTTACCCACTCGTAGGCAGTATAAAGCCCACAACACAACCAACTCAACAAAACTCACTGACAAAGTCTTCACAACTGAACAAACACAACGACCCTTACCAAAGGGACAAACTCAACAATCCTCACTTACTCTAAAGCCCCAGCTAAATGATCAAACATTAATGTTTCGTTCAACATCGTGTTGGAAGAACATGTTTTTCTGTTTAACTGCCTCACAACTTTCCATTTAAATGGTTTTCCATTGTCCAATGTTTGGTCAAACATTTAACCACCGAACATTTTGTGTGACAAACACCATGTTGGACAAAAATGTTTGATCATTTAGCAAGGGCTTAAGGCAGTTCGAACCCCACAACTGACCAACTCAATAACTCAACAAACCTCACTGGCAGACAAAATCCCCATACCTGGACACAACTGGACAAAGACAGCGACCCTTACCAAAGTAGACAAACTTAACAATCCACATTGCTCCAAGACAGTAAGAAACCCACATTTAATGCGACCAAATCAAAAAACATACTCACTGGCACATCAACACAACTTGACACACAGAACAACCCTTACCAACTCAACAAACTCAACAGTGATCCTCAAAAACTCTAAGATAGTATGAACCCCACAATGCAACCAACTCAACAAACCTCACTCATTGACAGACAAAATCTCCACGACTTGACAAACACAATGACCCTTACCAAACAGACAAACTTAACAAGCCTCACTTTATGATGCTTAGACAGAAGGAACCCCACCACGCTTCCAACACGACAAACTCAACAAACCTCACTCACTGGCAGACAAAATCTTCACATAAACTCAAACAAATTCAAACAATAACCAAACTCAGCAATTATCCTCACATACTCTAAGACTGTGCAAACCCCACAATGCGACCAACAAGACAAACTCGATCAACAAACGTCTCTCACTGGCAGACAAAATCTTGACACCTGGACACAATGGGACAAACACAAGGGTCCTTTCCAAACAGACAAACTCAACAATCCTCACTTGCTCTAAGACAGTAGGAACCCCATGATGAAACAAACTCAACAAACCTCACTCACTGGCAGGCAAAATCTACACACCATGGCCAGGACTCATTGGGCAAAGCACAACAATCCTTTCAAACAGACAAACTCGACAATCCTCACTTACTCTAAGGCAGTATGAACCCCACAATGCGACCAACTCAACAAACTCATCACCAAAACTCACTCACTGGCAGATGAAAAATTCACACTTTGACACAACTTGGCCCACACATCCAACTCTTAGCAACTCGACAAACTCAACAAATCTTACTTACTGGCAAACAAAATCTTCACACCTGGAAACAACCCTTACCAAGTGGACAAACTCAACGATCCTCACTTACTCCAAGACAGTAGAAACCCCACAATGCGACAAACTTAACAAACCTCACTCACTGGCAGACAAAAATTCTAAGGCAGTATGAACCCCACAACAAAACCCACGTAACAAACTCAGCAAACCTCACTCACTGGCAGAAAAAATCTCCACACCTGGACACAACTGGACAAACACAATGACCTCACATAGGCAGCCGTGTGAACTCCGCAACATGACCGATGTAACAAACTCAACAATCCTCATTCACTGGCAGAGGAAAACAACTTGACACACACAACAACCTATACCCCCATCCCCCAAGTCTTTTAGTTTTCATTTTATTACAAAGAGCAGATAAATCCTTCTTTCTAAACTTTCCCAAAATTCACCCAAACAGCACCATTATCGCTTGTGGGATGTGAATGAAGTAGTTGAAATCAACAAAATGCCCCTACTCAGTTTTCTTTTTCTTTCCACTACAATGTTTAAAACACCACTAACATGACAGATAGTGCTCTGATTAGGTAGTTGTTTCTATACAAATGCAATTGTTCTTAACAGTTTTTTAATTCAATCAGTTACGTCTAGTGTAACAAAATAAATTAGTACATTGTCACTCTGCTCATTCTTTTACTGGTATTTGGTTAAACAATCGAAAACTCCTCCAGGAAAGTTACTTGTCCCATGCAAACATTCAGGCAATTTGAAGCAAAAAAAATAACATTGTAAAATTTAACGTAAGATAATTGTGCTCTCAGCCCTTCATTGCAACGCTTGAAATCAGATCTTTATAAAACTTCATATTTTTGCTAGATTCGGTATGGTAAATCTATACATGTTCATGAACCCATTTTTTTTCATTTAACCCAATAAATAAATGTTGCACTATCTACAAATAAATTGTGCTATCGCCAACAGTGCACCATTGGGCGATACTCTATCCACCAAGTCTATAATTGTGTGGTTCTATTGTCAAGTGTAGTCATCAAATTCTGCTGTTCCATTCAAAATCGTTTTTTTTTTTTCATTACGTTGTGTTCTTTGTAAGACAACCTGAGACTTGGTAAATGGTGCACCACCCACACTTCACTTAACCCTTTAGCCTCAGTATCAACACGCGTGTTCTCCTCACTGTTCTCTATATATTTCTCATGGTACTAGTTGGGAGAATTTACTCACACATCAAGACACCTCATCTTAAGGTAGCTCGAAAGGGTTTTTAAATGTTATAAACCTTTTGAAACGAGGAAAGATTACAAGGACGTACATTTCTGAGAATGTGGGCAATCTAGGAATATCTTGAGAACTCTTTTGACGGGCAATACTTTAAGGCTGGTTGTGACGTCATAGCCATTACCATGACAACCATAAAGGCCCACAAAAAGAGCCCCCAAATTTCAGTTTTTGCCAATTATCCAAAAAACTAAGTTGGTGACCTACCCTTTTTATTGCAATTTTAGAAAACTCCCTAAATTCTTTAACTTCTCTGACAGTATGGCAGAAAGTTATTCTGTAGAACTTAAGCTATATTGAAAAAGCCATTTTTTGAATTATAAAAAATTCCACTGAAAAACTTTTTTTCCAAAAGCTTCTATTTGAATTGGCACACTTGGTGTTACATGCATGGAAAAAGTCAGGATGGGTCACCGAGCAAAACTTTCGAGATAAAAACAAATGTTTTGTGCAAGTTTTCTTTTCAGTTTCTGCAATTTTATGTGGCATTTAACTTCTGGTAGTTTGCGCACGTGACTTGTACAGAGAAATTTGGATTCACTCTGCTGACGCGTGCATTCTAGCTATGTCATGTGTAGACTACGCGGGCGAGTGCAGCTAAAAATCTTTCCGAGCCTCCTTTTAAAAGCGATCATTTTCTTAATTCTCATGACCTGTATGTTTGATCAAGTAATGACACTGTAAGGAGAAATTAGATGCTTGTCACTACTGGGGCTTAAAGTGGTACTACGATCAAAAAATCACTTTTATTTTTTCTTCAAATTTCGAAACTTTGTTTACTAAACACTCCCCAAGCGAAATTTTAAGCCTTAAAGTGCCACTGGGACCAGAATTTTGGTATTCCATATTTTTACATTTTTGAACATAGTTTGTGGTTCTTAGTTACCATGCCAAATTTCAACTTATTACGACGACTAGAAGTCGCTTTTTTCGGACGGTTTTTGTCGAGATTTTGCGGCCGCCATTACTGGCCTTTGTTCCGGAAGCTGGCTTGCGAATGAGCGGAAGTGACGTCAGAGGCTCACCTCAAACCTAGTGCCTTCACATGGTTACTTGCCACGGGAAAGTAAATTGTCCTCGAGGAAAGATTTCTTGCCAAGTGTTTGTTGCTCGACTTTGAAATCTTCCTTGTTGCAGCAGTAATGACAGGTAGCACTTGTGTTGTACAATGCTACAACAATAAATCCAACCACCGAGCTGGTATTTTGCTTCATTGAAGCCCTGCGAACGGACCCGCAATGGAAAAAAGGACAATGTTCGCACTCACACACAGTGCGAATTTCAATCCGAGAGGCATTTTGATCATTTCACGGACGAGTTTTTCCAGAGGGCTGTTCATGTCGCAAGATCCCAGAGGTCGATCATTCCATTGCCCGTTCCAACTATATGGAAACAAGAACCGGAAAAAACATTATCTGCGCGAACAAGACGAAGGTAATTTACCTAATCTTATAACGCAGTTGCAGTGATAGTTTGTTTCTTTTTCAACGCATCCACCATTGTGCAAAACTGCTTTTCTTTTAACGTATTTTGAAATTTATTATCGTCGAGGAAAACCCTTTCAGTTCTGCCGTCTGCTAGCGCGAAGATCCTCGGCGAATGCAATCCTGACCGCCGTGATTAAGCTGATATAGTTTGTACTGCTTATCTTTTCCTTTTTTTAATTCCGCGTGTGTTAATTTCAGAGCAGTAATCGCTTAGAAGCATGGACATTTATTTTATAACATACCATCCTGAATGTGGAGAAACTTTTCTCTCTTTATTCCCTGTCGGTGAACAGTCGATTGACATTATTGTTCGGGCAGTAGCAAAACTTAGGTTAGGTATTATTACAACTTATAAGAATTGAAAATGGAAGACATTCCACCCCTAAAATTCCTGAGCATCTGAGAATTTGTCAATGCTGCAGCTCAAATGAAGTTGAAAACGAAGTACACTTCCTCTTATCTTGCAAATAGATATGATCCAATTAGAAAATCTTTAATGGACGATATTATTAGTAAATATTCCGATTTCGATTCTTAAAATTGTATTTCTCTTAAATAGCATTGACGCTTTCACTTGTTAAAAATTAGGTTACTTCATTTACGAAACTTTTGTATTAAGAAATGGATCAATAGACACAGAAATTGTAAATTAATCGATTTTACAACATTTTTTCTTTCTCTTTTCTATGTGCAATGGCATTTGTAATTAGGAATGCAAATAAAATGTTGTTGTTGTTGTTCGAGATAAAGGCTTTAATAGATCGGATCGTCGGTGCCGGGAAATTGAAGTTGGGAAAAAATATGGGTCAAATATCACACGCCACTATTTGCCTAAGGGTTTAACAATGTTATTTCTTTTACCTGTCATAGCAATCTTAGTAAATGAACTACTAAGAAAAATGATTAAATATCAAGTTATTATTTTTCGCAGCGAATAAGGCAAGCGAAAGCTTCGTTTCCTCGGCGGTCCGCATGTTGTTGTTGAGCAGCGGAAAATTTTCCTTGTGCGCTTTTAATTTTGACTACAAATATTTAGATTCCGGTCACACAAGGCCTCCAGTTCTTGAAAAAAAAGGTTTTGATTTATTTCACTTCTTTCGGCTCAGAAAAAGAATTCTCTAAAAACTGTTTAAAATATTTAGCAGCGCCAAGCACTTGTGTTTCAATGTGTTGAGTGACCACTGTACTATGATACACACGATAAGCTGCCTGGCAGCTGACTACAACAATAACGGTTTTTCAAGAAAGTTTCCCAGACTATGCCAAGAATGGCCCAAAATCTCAATGCTTTTTTTATAATATATAATGAACATAAACAACGGCAGTATCGCTTCTTTTATTTTCTCCCAAACCAACAGTAACATCGATCGACCCAAGGTTGAGAATTCGCGAGCATCAAAGTCTAAAGGTTTCATAGGTGTTTTGTCTAAATTTCCACAGCTTAAAAGATCAATTCTTCGAATAGCCATGTCTATTTTGCCACAGGTTTACAGTGGATAAAAGTTACACAACCTACCTTGGAATGGACAACTTTATGATCGCTGTATAGCGGCTTAACAGCTGGCTGGAGAGCGCTATCCAAGCTTTGAACAACCGAGATGAAGCGATAAATTTTATCCGCCGGACAGCGACTTATCCGTTGAAAAAGAGATTATCCACTTTTTGAGCAACTGGGGCCTGAACTACAATCATTGTCTAAGCATATTTCGCTTATGTTTTGAACTCCCGCCAAATAACTCAAATAATATTGTCAACAAACCGGTTTACAAGATTATTAGTTGAAACCTCACATCAGTTCTTACATCGTACGGTGAGAAAAATTCTTCCTTTGCCGAATGAGACGAATCCTCAGAGGCTTTGGAAGTTAAAGACTGTTCCGAATCGTAGAAATACTCTTCGGAGGTTTCGCAGTCGACGGTAGACATCTTCAGTCAACAGGTCAAAACACAAGGAAACGCGACTGAGGTGAGCCTCTGACGTCGCAAGCTATTAAATTGCGCAATCACCGAGGAACACGTTTTCAGTAATGGCGGACACATTTTACGCGACTTTGGAGCTAAAAAATATTACGGTGGAAGGTTTGTTGTTCAGTTTTCTGGGGAAATATGAACAAAACGCGATATTCTGCAACAGAATTTGGCGGAAATAAACCTATGAATTTTCGTCTCAGTGGCACTTTAATTTCGACAAGAGGGCTGTTTATTTAAACTGCAATTTTCCGATTTAATAGTCCGCCATTATTACACCAGAAAGGACAGAATGACATCATTCACACTCGAGTTTTAGAATGCAGTGTGTGTGAAAGTGCCTTATTTAGTATGCAGCACGGGAGTTTTGAGCTTTCACACTCTCAAACTTGTGTTTTGCATAATTTGTAAGCCACGTTCACACACTACATTCTACAGCTCTTGAGTGTATGACGTCATTGTATCCTTTCTGGTGTAATAATGGCGGACCATTAAAACGGAAAAGTGCAGTGTAAATTAACGGTCTTCTTCTCAAAATTAAGGCTTATAATTTCGCTTGGGGAGTGTTTAACAAACATAGTTTCGAAATCCGAAGAAAAAATTAAAGTGATTTTTTGATCATAGTACCACTTTAAAGGGTCAAGTGTTTGTTTTCACCCTCCTGATGGGGAAGGACTGGCCAAATTGCTACCATGTGGCATAAAATTTTTGTGGGATCTTATTTTTTTGTTGTTGTGCAAGAATTTCATCCAGCAAAAACTAGCTCCCACTAAAAAATAACCTGTGAAAAATGTTTCCATGTATGTAAAAGGTTAGTTTGAATACTGCGTTTGAGTTACAGGTGAATACTGGAGAAAGATTGTCAGGAATTCACAACCATTTGTTCTCAGTGGTTATTATATTCTGAAATCCAAATTCATGAATTCAAAATTTTTTCCCGCAAAACTCATTGAGTTGACAATCTGCAAAATTACTCCCACCAGAATTTCATGCCACACCGTAGCACTTGGCTTGAAGTAATTTCAGTTTAGGCTCCGTTGAGGGTTTTATGCAAGACCACAGGCTTACCATCCTCTGTTTGTTTGGTCGACCAACTGTGTTTTTCAACGCACCATGTAAATGTGGTACTATTTTTAATTAAGTTGCATACTTTCGTGCATATTAGCCAATCAAAATCCAAGAATAGCTCAAAGAAAACTCTGGTTTAAAACATCAAGCAAACTGGCAAGGTTAGTAAATCTGTTTTAACAAGTTAGTTTTGACTCTTTCAGCATAACCCACTTTCGACCGTAGCAAAATCATATGCAAAACTAAATTCCTTTCTCAAAAGTGCAAAATATTTACAGTGAAATTTGGTAAAGCATCACCACCATCAAATTTAAAGTGAAATAAATCAATGAACCTTTCAAAATAGGAAAAAAAACAAGTAGGATCCAATCCACCAATCACAGGACATGGACGTGACCTTTTGATTGACGACAGTGAAAAACACAACTGTTGGTCCTTTAATTGGCTTCCTTGATCTTCAGAGAAACACCTAACAGTCCTCAACAATAATGAATTATTTTGTAGTTGTAAGTCAGTGCATTATGGTCTTGCTGCTGCAGTCAACCAAGTGATCAACTGAAACCCCTATAGTTTCAATTCAGATCGGCATTGTATAGTGTCACTTCGTCCAATTTTACGGCGAAATTATGTGATGAATTTTGAAAAAGCGAGTTTCATTAAGAAAAAAATACAAGGCCATCGGTGACTTGAAAACACTAAGAACAGGAAAAACACGGACCTCAAACATAAATTTATGCGACCCTTTTGTCGTTTTGAGATAGTTTTCTTGGAGCTATTCTCGGATTTTGATTGGCTGTTATGTACTAAAGTATGTGAATTAATTAGCATAGTCACACTTTTGTGCGTCACACCTCTGCATCACACCGTAAACGGCTGCATTTTCAAATTAGCTCGTTTTACATTTAGGGTTTTTCTTAAGTGAAGCGTGACATTGCAATTTGTTGTTAGGTTTTGGTTTTGTTGATCTGAGGCAAATGTGAAGATTTAGTCACTTTCGTTTCCTGCTTTGATTTCACATGACCTCGGAAAAGAGATTCTGAATACAGAGCAGAATAATCTGCCAGGTTGTATTAGATGACAAGGATTTCAACACAAATTTGTATTCTTCTGATTCCATTGGTTGAGTAGCATGTCTATGTCCAAAGAAAAGAGGAAAATTATGTCATTTAGGTCTTATTTGAAAGTTCAAGGTTGATTTTCTCAGATAATCCATAAAGGAATTGAACTTACATTTCGGTTAAGACTACTGTTATTGTGGGGCTACTCGAAGCAGGCCCACTTGGAAGAGAATTGGCCAATCACAACGTTAATTGGGAACAAAAAGAAGGGGACATTTTTTCGTAAACTGACCAATAACGTTGAAGGATCTGGACAATACATCTCCAAGTAAATTTGAAACCATCTTATTCTGCGGACCTCTTGGGAAATAGTCTAATCTTTTCATTGGTTAGCCTCAATTGTGCAGATGTGTAAACATTTTCAAACGGTGCTGTGTTGACTCGATGAGGTTGAAGTCTCACAGATTGTTGTACGTGTCACATAAGCTATAAGCTTACAGTAACTGTAAATGTTTCCAAAATGGCTTTTGTCCAGAAAATGCAAGTAAGACTGAATCGAGAGGGTGGCATGTATGGCAGTAGTCGCCAACATTCCCAGCTATTATGAGTTTACATGGTGAAATTGAACTAAGGTTTGGAGAAGAAGGAAGTGGAAGCTAAAAATGATTTTGAAACTTTCAGTTGTTTGAGGCAACGAGGCCAAGTTTCCTTGCAGTATTAAGAAGACCCGGTTGCAAAAGGCCTGTAGAATCCAAAATAAATATGTGAATAAGGAGATTTGGGAACTTCCATTCATTATTGAATGATTTAAGTGGACAAATGTTGATATTTATCTTTAAAACTGTTTGTTTATACTCGCTGCACCAAACGGACACTTGGAATCAAGCAAGTTTGTTGCGTGACTGAATTTCATTTTGGAAAAGGTTTGCTCTACAAACTCAGGCATTAGCTGTACTGCTGAAGCAAAAGTATTGTTAAAGCTGTGTTTATCGGCAAAAATTTTATTGTCAATTGCGAACTGGACACCTAGTAGGTGATCGTAGACATAAGTTCCCCGAGTGGTCAGAGGTCACATTGTCATTTTTTCGAACATGTATCGTCTGGATGCTTCAACGTTTTTGGTTGTTTATGAAGAAACTTTGCTATCTTTTGTTCTGTAATTGGACAATTTCCTTCCACCTGGCCCGGTTCAAGTAGCCGCACAGTAATGGTAGGAAATACCTTGTGAAAGCGGAACACTCAAATGCAGTGGCAAGCGTTGTTTTACGACCAAGACAAGCTTCAATTAGTAAAACTGCCCTTACCAGCCTCAAGTAAACAAAACTAACACAGGCAACATACTAAAATATTGTGCAAGTATTTTGGAATGTTTATTTCATATTGAATCTTTAAGACCAATTTGATAACCAACACGGTGAATAAAATGCACAGTCCACCAAACAAACAGAAGATATCACACCTGTGGTTAGACTGTCACAAGTGCTGGATTTATTTCCATTGTGAGCTCAGGATAACATTTTTGCATAAGAGCTTGTTTTCATGTGCCTATGCGAGTGCTGCACACTTGGTTTCAATTGTTTTGGTGGTTACTTTATGTAGAAGCTTTCGAAACTTGAAAGAGTCGGCAATGTTTGATTCATTTGCTTGAAGGCAATCTGAAAATATCTTATTTCAGTGTATTTGCACGAGTTTCTGGAGAAAAGAATGATATATTGTATGTCCAGAAATGCTTGTAACAATAATTGACAAATTTGACAATAGTTTATATGTTTAAGGAAAGTGTTGAAGTTGGCAAAACTGGATGGAAATTAACTTTTTTCCAAGGCGTTTGACGAAATTCAATTAGTTTTTTCAAAGTGAGTTGGCTCCAAGGGCTCAATGAAAGCACAAAACGACTGAATTTAGTGAAAATGGCAGATTTGATGAAATTTTGATGGTTTTGAGAAAAATCCTCAAGTTCATGCAAAGAAATAGGTAAGAACGGTATGACAAGAAGACAAACTTGCAAAAACCACATTTGAGGAAGTGAAGCAAATCAGTGGAAATAAGTTGCCAGATGGGCTCAAGGAAAAGGCTGATTTAACTAAATTTTACCAGTGGTTTTGATTTAACTTAAATGCAAACGACTTGTCTAATTCTAGTGAAAATGGCAGATTTTGACAAGAATGACACATTTGGCAAAATTGCATGACTGATGGAATTATTTTCACCAATGGTTTGACGAAATTCAATGAGTAGTCATGTAGTTGGGTTGGCTAGGCCCGCCAAAACAAAAGATTTGACAAAAATTGTAAAATTAGCAAAAAAAAAACCGGCAAAATTGGACTAGATTTCACTGAGTGAAACATTGATGAATTTCAAAGTAAATTGGCTGGCAAAAGGGGTGCAATAACAATGTTGGATTTGAAAAACAATGACAATAGAAAAATCGATAAAATTCTGTCAAATTCTCTAATCTCATAGCCTCCCACGCAGTCATTTTTACGAGACTCGTATTTCCCTTCCCCACCAACAAACGCCTGCTTACCCGAGATCAACATTCCTTTCCCATTGTTTTATTCGCGTGGATATCCGACCAATCAACAGTGAGGTATTGTCTTACAATGACCAATCAGAATAAGCGTTGTAAATTACCCACGAATTCTTCATGAGAGATGCGGGCACTATGAAGTTGGAATATAGCACTTATTTCACTTATAGCATGGCACGTTACAATGGCTGAAACACCGAAAAAAAATTATTAAATGTGAATACAAGTGCTTTTTGTGCGACACTTTGACCTAGTCATCTGCTGGGAGGGTTAGAATTTTCGGCAAAAGTGCAGTTGATCTTCCTCGCTTGATCGAGATGGCAATCTGTGAAAATATCAGCAAATATCACAACTCTGGATCCAAACTATTTATTTGCAACGCTAAATGCTTCAAGACACTTCAGCGACTAGAAAAAGCAAAGAAGAGTTCGGAAAGCATCAAAGAGGAGATCTGTGGGATTTACCAATCCATAAATTGGCAAAGAGCCAATCAAGTTGTTGTCTGAGATCGGAGGCGAAAACATCACACATTTGACAACAACAAAGCGAGCTTCAGCAGCGAAATCACTCAAGTTTACTGACTCATCGACAACTTCAACCACTGCCGAATACGTCGCTGCCACTTGTACTTCTTATAGTCGTCCAGCTGTATTTTTCGGAAATCCTTTGGCATGGACATCGCCACAGTACTCGGGTGCTCCACTCTCCACGTCAACTCGTGTCCACACGAAGATATCGCTTTTTTCCTTCACAAATTCGGAGATAGCTTTCATCTGGAATACATTTAATCCAGAAATCGTGAACTTTGAGCTAACAGTTCTATCTAGATCATTCGTCTCCGCCATGCTGTTTTATCTTATTCATCTCCATTCTTGCGTCCTGCGGTCAAGGTCAACCTACCGGACGTGAGTAGGTTCAATGTGATTGGCTAAGCGGTGGAAAGGAATGTTGATCTCGGGTATGCTGGCGTTTGTGGGGGGGAGTGAAATACGACTCTCCTAAAAACGACTGTGTGAGAGGCTACTAAACTCACAGCTTCTTGCATTTCTGGACACAAACAAGAATAGCTAATGTTCAATTATTCGCCCTCAAGTTCTTAAGCAAGTTTTTCAATAATTGATTTTCAATAATTAATTATTATACGTTCTAATCATAAAGTAAGTTTGCAGCAATGTAAGCTCGCTGACAGCGTTTTTTGCTATAAATTAAGCAATTATCTGGGAAGAAGGAACTTTCAACTTGTGACAGTCTAGCTTGGATAAACCCTCATGTTGGACTAGCAGGGAATCGCACCTGATTGATTCGTTCAGTTAAAAACCAAGAATCAACTTTAAGGCACTGAATTCAATTTGTTTTCATCTTGCTAATGAAACTACAGTGTAAAACATCAGTCATTGCATTTTTCCCTACACAAGTTAAAGTGCTACTATGATCAAAAATATGAATTTTTTGTTCTCTCCATATTTCGAAAATATAAGTACATATTACTCACCGTGCAAAGTTTTAAGTCGAAATTCGTACGGGAAGTTCGATTATTTTAACTGTAATTTCGAATTCAGGCTTGCCGCCATTACTCAATTCAAAAATGACCGGGACGAGTTGGGCCGAGTTGGCCCAGAGAGGAAGTGACGTAGAAGTCTCAACGCAACAAAACAAACGTGGCTACTTTCTTATGCATTCGGAGAGGTGTGAGGATTAGCAAGATTCATTTCTTCGATTTTGAGCTGCAGTATGCGTGGTTGGCGTTCTGTTGTTGAAGATTACCACAAAGAAAGCATCGATGAATAGGGAATTTCCATTCACAGTTCACCGACGAGTGGGTACGTTTATTTTAAGCGAAAAGGCTTCGTTTGCGTGGCTGACCGGAAGGACTTCAATCCTGTTGGACACTGTTTGCTCTATGCATTTTTATGGCTGAATGTTTTACTCAAGCATTTTATAAGAAAGGTACAAGGAAATATTTAAAGCCAGGATCAGTTCCAGCCATCAGGAAAAAAACCAGCAATCATATCTGAGCGGGATCGTCGAATGGTGAGCGAATATTTCTATGCCGTCTGTGCTAACATCACATGTACAGTAAGATACACATTTCCTCACACACCTAAGAAGGTTGTCTTGTGCATATACATGTATAAGTCCCACAGATTTCGGCTTAACTGCGTAATATATGCCCCTTCACATGAACTATTTTCTGTGTCGCCGCCAAGCCGGCTCCGCGATACGCAGAAATTATTTTTATTCAACTTGGTACGTTGTATGCGGTAAGCAGAAAATAGGAAAACATTACCGTGTATTCCGCGTACTATAAACGTTCCCCGCTTAAACTTCCGCTAAAAGGATATTATTTGAAGTTCCTATATTAAAACTTGTGGATAAGAGAACATCACCGTGTATTCCTCGTTCTATAAACGAGAATATCACTCGAAATTTCTTTGAATTACTCGGCCACATATAACGTGAAAATATAAACAACCGGGCTTAATCGACCATAACAAACCTGTACTGTGTATTGCTTGTTCTTTTTACTGTGTAGCCAGCTCCCAACAGCCCTCTTACATTTCAATTTATCTCTCTCCGCGTACCGCGTAGCCAGCTCCTAATAATGTAACTCTTTTATACTTCAATTAATTTCTCTTGGCGTACGGCGTAGCGAGCTCCCAAAGTCGGCTATAACTGATTTCTTGAGCATTTCACCGCGTTCAGGGTAGCCACTTCTCTCAGTAACGCTTTCGATGTGACGGCGAATTCCACAGTTTATACCTAGACCTCTGATGGTAAATCAGAGTTTATCTATATTAATTCGCATTTCCTTGTTTACTAGGTAGTATTACCGTGTTCGCACAATTACACGCCGGGCGATTCGCTACATCACTTCGTTTACGTGAATTTATTTTCCTCGACCTCTTGTGTCATCTATAAAATTATGAATGTATGTTAGCCTCGGGGCTCTCTATATTTATTTAAAAATCTTTCATTTAGCGTTATGTGGGCTTTTCTTTTAGGAGGGAGAGCTTATTATTATAGGATTTATTATTTAGGATACTGCAACAAATCTGTGAACATAACAACAACAAACTTAACCCGTGTCGGCAAGAAAAAAAGCAAGAGTAAGAAACAGCTGACGGACCCCAACACGACAGACATGCGAAACAGTTAAATTTGTTGTATTATCGGAAGGATTTCAGCGTTTGTGATTTGGGATAATTGGGATATTTGTTCGGCTTCTTGATCCTTTCTTGCATTGTTTGAGACGGCTTCCTCTTCGGTAGGGAGAGGCTCGAAACTGTCATCATATCACGAGACTTCTGCGAGTTCGCCGACTTCGCCAAAAAAAAAACTTTGTTCTAAATCGCTCTCAAAAGAACTGGACGACAAATTCGACGGAAAAAACATCCATATAATGCAATGTTTGGCTCTCTATTTTCGACTCTTCATTATACTCTTCGTGGCGATGGTTGAGACTTCTACGTCACGACCAAAATTCACGTGGTTAGAGGTAAGACCGCTTCCATGAAATTCGCGGGCTTCTCTTTTGCGAACTGAGTAATGGCGGACGGGTTTAACGCGGTTTTCGGACATATATTCCTGGGCCTTGTAAGCACATATCGATCTAATTTATCGCGATTCATATAATATGGCATCTACTGAACAGTTTGAAGTCTTAAAAAGTTGAAAACAAAACAAGAAATTTTCATCGTAGTAGCACTTTAAGAGTCATCGTATTGCAACTGAGAAACGATTTTGTTGACTAACGGACTTGATTACCACTCAGGGCACGGTGTGAGAATTTGGTCTTAGGTCTTTGAGGTTTTACTGTGTGAATCAAGAAACTGAATACTTTGATTTGAATTTGACATTTCTAGTTGCGTAGCTACCAATTAGATGTGCTATGAAACCACGACAGACAAGTGGTTGGTGATGAAACCGCAATTTGATTTTTTCTGTGGAGAAAGTTCATTGTGGCCTGTAGTCTTTCATTTATTAATTTACCTATCTTCTTTCATTGTAAGCGAAGTGGAAATTTTGAGTGATTTTAAAAGAGGGCTTCAGAACTGCAAATCTTAACCTTCTTCTAATGCAACGGCTTCAAACTAGACAGAGAGAAACATCTGTTGAGGTTTGAAACCGTTGAGGTTAGAAGCAACTTAGGTTTGCAGTTTTGAACCTCTTTTTAATTGCTCAAATTTCCACTTTGCTAACAAAGAAGGAAGAAAGATATACTGATTATGAAAAGATTTCACGGCCATAGCGAACTGTTTCCACAGAAAAAGCCAATTGCTTTGCCGTTTCTTTGTTTGTCGTGCGGTTTCATTTCACATCTAATTGGTAACTGCACAATTGGGAGTGTCATAATCAAACCAGTGTTCAGTTTTTTGATTCACACAGTAAACATAGTCTGAATCTGCCATTAATTTGTGACTTGTACCATGTGTATCAGATACTCCTTAGTTAAAAGTTTTGCAAGTTCCTTTAAGATTATGTAAGTTTAAGTACTAGTTTAGAATGTTTCATCCTGATGCCTTTTATTTTGTCCTGGATTTTGTTTTTGGGATAGTTGATTAATTACACTGAAAGCTTTTCTCGAATTTTATCGAGTCATCCGATGTCAGCTAATTTTTTCTGAAAAATCTTTTAAGCCAATTTATTAAACAATTTCACAAAAAATCCGTAAAATAAAAGGCATTGTTTGTTTGCTTTATTTCTAGTTAAACTGTACATGAACAATAATTCTTTCAATGAAATAGCCTTAAGTTATTTGTATAAAAAAGTGAAATAAAAATTTTTAATAAAAGTGAATGTTTCAAGAAATACTTGCAGTCTGTGTGAGCCTTAGAGTGAAATAAATTAAACGCAAGTCTAATTTGAATAAATCATGCAAGGCAATTAATCATGCATGAGTAATGTCACAAATCATTAATAGTCATCATTGACGTCATCATTAATTGAAATTCATGGTCATACGTCATCATTGATTAGCATACATAAATATTCAACAGCATTAGACTCAGATTCAGATTCAAACTTGATTCCGATTCTGAATCCGAATCTGATTCTAAGGCCCTAAGAGGTAGCGAATCTGAATCTGAGTCTAACGCCAATGAATATTAATGTATCTTACCATTGATGACGTCGTTGATGAATATTTATGAGTTGTGACGTCGCTCATACATGATTTATTACTCCAATATTTAATTTATTCCAACACGTTATAACTGCAAAAAACACTGAATTTTGATGCTCAAAAAGTTTATTGAAGAGAACTCTTTTTTTAAAGTATTTCAACAATTTTTTACCTTTTATAAGTACAATTTTAAGGTTCTAATTAAGAGAGTTTTCAAATAGCATTTTAACAGGAAAATCAGCAATATTAAAAGGAAACAACAAACATTTTTGCTTTTGGTACTGCTGATTTTCCGGTTTAAAAGTTAAGGTTATACTTAAAATGATTACTTCTACCAAATACAAATAATCCCAAGATTGCTGATGTCAAAAAGAACTTCCTCTCCAGATCACTTTTCCCTATTTACAGCTGATTTTACTGCTGTGAAGACCCGGATTTCTCAAGCATGATTTACCGGCTATGATTTCCCCTTTCTAATTCTCTCATAACCACAAAGTGGTTAAAGAAATTAGCAGTTATTCTGATTGTTCATATCTCAGCAAGTTAGTATTTCTTCTGTAAACTCGTTTCATGCACAAATTTCCAGAATTATTTCGTGACCATGGCTGAATCATAATTCGCCATGGTCACGAAATAATTCTCAAACATTTTTGCAAGAAATAAATTAACACAAGAAATATTAACTTCCTGAGATATAAACAATTACAGAAAGCAAAGGATTTGCTAATTTCCTTCATCACTTTGTGATTAACGAGAGAATTAAGACGTGCCAATCATAGCCTGTAAATCATGCTTGAAACACCAGGGTCAAAACATAGCTGTGGAATTAGCTGTAAAGCTTTCAAAATTTCAAGTCTCAAGTAGAGTTCTCATTATTTGCAGTACATTTGGGCTTGTCATCTGCAAATGCATGTACACTACAACGAAATCTGCCCTACGTTTCTTAACAGAAAGCTATGTTAAGTAAGTATATGTTGGCTGCCCGGAAATCAAAACGGCCTTTTTAAGCCACCTAGCCACCTGCAATTTATGAAAACGCTACTTAAGGAAGCTTAAAATAAGATTTGTTCCCACATCCTAAAGGTTAGTTTACACACCAGATATGTTTGCCCGATATTACCACAGAACAAATTTTTTGGGTTGGTATCAAAAATTGAATCGTAGATTTAGGGTGTCGTTTGATATCTAATTCTATGAATTAACACTGGCCTGGTGGCTTTTTTGAGAATGTTGGCCTGACTTGATAAAAATATGTTGCATTAATCAGGCCGATTGTCACTTTCACAAATCAGCAGTGAATTGGAGGGGCGGTGAATGGTAAATTCGAGACGTTGCAATACAGTGAGACGATCGTTTTCTTCTGCAAAACCAAGACCCTTTGAATTTTTAAATTGCGAGACCAAACCCTCAGAGTTTTCTAATTGGGAGCCCAAAACTTTTTAGGACTTAAAAACTCGAACCGAGACTTAAAGATCAGCGGGCAATTGAAGATGTTCCCTAAGCAAATCAGAGTTTCGAGATTCATTTTACAGCTTTCCAAAAAGTCAAGTGTCTTGGCATTTTCGCAAAAAGATCAATATCCTGAGACAGCTAGGTCAAAAAACAAATGAGACTGCGAGGTGCAAACAATCACTTCAATTCAGCTGAAATTTTACGAGACCCTAATATTTGGTAAGAACATTTGCCACTCCCAATTGCGTGTCTAAATACACATACGTTTCTCATTTCAATACTATCGGGCAGACAAATCGCACTGACATACCGTAGTGTGTAAACCCGCCTTAAATTCTCGTCATTTGACAATATAAGTTAAACCGTCAACATTAACCCCTTAATCCCCAGTCAATAGTGATCGGCATCAAATTTCTCCTCATATTAGTGCATATGAACTTACACAGGTCACAAGAATTAAGGAATTGATCACCAATGATGAATTGCCTTGATCTTCTGACAAGTTCTTCCAACAAGTACTCAACAAAATGTAAGACAACGAGTAAGGAGAATTACTCTAATGACGCTGGGGCTTAAAGGGTTAAAAGTGCGTTCTTTTGGTACTATTATAGAAATCAATATGAATACCCGAAATAACCAACAATCTTGTTCTTCTTTCTAAATGAACAAGATTAATACAGAATACCGGTTTTCTTAGGGCAGATAGGACTACGTTCTTTTGGAGAAATTTTTTATTTATTGTGATCGATTAACCAGTATAGCATCAAAAGAACGCTAAGAATGTCATGTTAAGCTAAAACTAGGTTAAGAAAGTATGTTGTCGATCTCTGTTTAAAATTTCTAAAAACTGTTGAATAGCTGAGTGGAAATTGGGCATAATGAACGATTTTGTAAATGTGTCGTTTATAAATGCCTTTCTTAGCGATGCTGCCTTAATTTATTAATTTTTTGCATTAACTCGTTGCTTGCTTTTTTCTTAGGTCATTAATTAAGTAGCATTAGCCAAGACTTCATGCTTTGAAAATCTTGCCATTCCTAATGGCTGCTTACACGCGCGCTTATGACGCAATTTCCGTAGCGATTTTTGCAACCATTCTAGTGCAGTTTTAAATTACGCGTGTAAACTAGGGTTGATTTTAAGTGCAATTTGACGGCTACTTCACTCAAAACACCAATTTGGTTTTGTACCTGCGAATAATTATTTTCTGAGCTTGGGCAAACTAGAAAATCTCTATGCTTACAACACTTTCAAACAGCTGTGGTTTGATCCAGCAGTCAAAACCTCAAAGGACTGGGACGGAAATTCTAAGGCAAATCTCCCACCACCACGACTATTCGAGTGTTTGTTTTGAATTATTTAAGTGGTCCAAACAAAACAATTTGGTTTAATTTGTAGTTGACAACTTTTCCAAGCCAGACCATAGCAAAGAATAGTAAGCTTGATCGCTAACTGACCAGAGTTCTCACGCCACCATGGTGACATGTCACGGATGCTACGAAAATGTTACCCTGCCAAGAAATGTGGCCCAAAAAACCATGACAGTTTCAAACCTCTTGCTACCAGGAAGCTCTAAATAATAGGGTTGAAACAAGCTGAAGTCAAGATATTTCTCTCAAACCAGAGGCCAGGCACTTAGCTTATGTCAAAAGCCACTTCTACACGTCCAGGCATGGTTTTGAAACAACTTAATGTTCAGCAGTCCATGATTTTAGCACCTCTCACAGATTTCGGTCATTTTTCAAATTATTGGTGAAATGATCAGGTATGTTGATACAAAATCGAATCAAAAGAATTTTTGTTGATGAATCTATTTTAAAAATGAAAACCACACCTGGCTCCCAGGCACATAGACAACGCTCCCAACATAAGCTAAACGCTAGGCGCACTGGATTTGGAGAATTAACCCAATTTGAGATAGATTCAACCCTAATATTAAGAGCTTCCTATCATTAATTTGCATGCAGGTGGCAAGTGATTCGAAACTATCATGGTTTCGGTGGGCACATTTCTCCACAGTGTAACAGTTACACAACTTCCGTGACAGCTCGCGTCAGGAACAAGCAAGCAATTCCAAAGTATGCACCAGCTCCAAAAATTTGTCAATTACAAAACAAAATCGGTCTCTTGAATTGCCTGGTAATTCCAAACAAATATCAAACACTCCTGGAAGGTTTGCATGAGAATTTCCATCCAAATTCAGTGATTTCTTGATTGGCAGGTCAAACCAAAACATGGCGATTTTCTAGTATGCACGGGCTCAGAAAATTTGTCAATTTCAAAACCAAAATACTTTTCTGATTACACCGTATTCACATATGGTGGCCGACCAGGGGCGAGTAATTGATTGCAGTGTCAAAAGGAAGAAACATACATGTAAAGTTGATCTTTGACCGAAAGATGCGAAATATAAATTGCCAAATGTCTCTCATAGGATCCTTGCTGCAATGCTGACATTCTTTCAGTTTGAGAGTTCCCTGTTGATCTCTTATAGGGTAGGCATGCTTGTATCCCTTTTGCTGTTGTTCTCATCGTAAGAGGCAACATCCTCACATTTTTCGACTGAAAGTCTGTATATTAACACTGCTTCACTCAGGGTTTGCATATGTCAGCATCCGCTGACTCGTGTGCACATTTGCGAACCAAATATAAAACAAAATAAAGTCAAATTCTGCAAATCATCTGTGCAAACTTAACAGGATTTTAACTCAGCATTCTCACACTCAATTGACGCTTGATTTCAACGTGAGCATTTCTTAAGTGGATTTCAGTATTTTGTGGTCATTCTCTTCAAACTGATACTTCCTCAATTACTTGAGCAATTTCCTTTTGAGATTGTATCAAGAGCTGGACGTTTGTATGAGAGTAAGGATTGCTTGCATCTCAGTAAACAAATAACTCCCACCATCTTTCAACATTTTGTGACCTATACTTTCACTTCTACAAGGCACGGTTTTTCTGCCCATGTAGTTTGCACATGGTAGCAGCAAAATTATTTTTTGTTTATCCTATAATGCCTCGTTTTTATGTAAAGGTACCAGGTTTTTTCACGCATCGGCCATTTGTGAGTACGGTGTGTAGCTTGGCAATTCTAAACAAACATGAATACTTGCAGGAGGTTTAAAAGTCTTTCCGTTGAAATTCTTTGAAAATTTTGGACTGCCGCACATTTAGTCTTAAAAGATCTATGACTGGCTGCCAGGCACCTACAAACTGCCTTTGAAAAAACATTATCACAATCAGATTACCGTTAATTCACCGAGAAAACGTTAGCTTAAATCAGCAGTGGTTGCACTGCTGATTGGTGGTTTGAAGCTGCACTTAAAATCACCACTAAAATTGCATCCTTGAAAACAAGCATGAATAGCAAAAACGGTGCAAAATCAACAATTGAAAGTCATTACCGCCCTCTTCCACCAAGCATTTCACTCCACTCTTTCCTTTTCCACCAAGCCTTTCAATGTCTGACAAAACAAGTTGAGAGAAATTAAAAAAATACACAAGTATTTCTCCATCTTTTAATAAACAGACAGCTTGCTTTCCCTCCCTGCTTACCCAGTCAACATTTTCTCAATGTTTTTTAACGTAAGAATATTTCCAGTCAAAGTAATGACTCAATTTAAAGTATCTCAACAGTTTTATCCAAGATTGAGTTCAATAAAAAAATAGAATAGGGTTGATTGAGCCTGTACAAATTAAAATTATCTGCCAATAACCTCCATGAATTGTACCCTTTTCAGTATTTTCACCTACACATTTTAAATAAGGAAATGAAAAGCCCCGCGCAAGGTCACGCTGTTTCATTTTTTGCCATTTTTGAAAATGGTGTGTTTCACAAAAACACCTGGTAACTGATGGTAACAACAAAGAGCTCCAAATTGCCCCACAAAAATAATTTCTTTGCCATTTAAAATACATACATGTACAATGTACACTTGCACGAAGCCCTTCTTAAGGAGGCTGGTTGGCTCACACACTTTGTGTTTTTTCTGGTAATCTCTAAAAACTCAAATTGGTTATTTCTCTTACCAGGATAATTTCACAGCAATGCGTGAGCTAATCATCATAGCCTAAAGACATCTACACGTGAAGGGTTGCATCTGCATTTCTGACTTAAGGGTGTTTATCACAGCATCTTCTTCAGCAATGTCCTTTAAGACTGATCTTTCTCTTGACGGATTGCTCTTGCTTTTTGCTATCAGTGACTGAAAGAGATGCAGAGTCAAAAGAGATCAACCTACAATTTTTGCCTCTGTTCAAAGTTTAACCAATTTTGACCACCAGTGTGGAACTTGATGGTTTCTTGGCAGTATTCAGTTTTAAATTGTTTCTCGTTTGATTCAAATAATTGAAAGGCTGGGTGCAAGAGAGGTGAAAATGACTTTTTTAGTCAAAGAGTTAAATTCAGTTTTGAATACACTGCAGACTTCAACTGTTAAACATTGATTCTTACTATTATTTTGTGTATGTGAGTGAAGGCTAAATTTCTAAGAGTTTTGACATACATGTGTAACAAGAAAGTGAAAATTGAGACTACAAACTAACCTGTCAAGACATTCACAGTCTTGCTTGTAGTGCCTCAGTTCCTGTTTTCGTGCCACAACAACCTTACAAAACCTGAAATTGACAGAATGTGTCAGCTTTCAAAGAGCAAGACACTAACAAATTATGCATACATGTTAATTATTACCAAAAGCTAACTTTAAAGAATTCCCCCATTCCTTTTTAATTAATTATGATGATCATAATCAATCATTACTTACTTTTCTTTATTTTTTCGATTTTGATCTCTTTCAACCCAGGAGTCACATCATAAGTCAGTGAAATATGATCCTCCAGGTGAGTGTAGTCCTGAGAAGGACTGTATGTGGTGACATTGACTGACATTTCAACAACCTGAGGGGAAGTCATCATCAGTGTCAAGTGAATTGTGAATCATCAGTAGATGTTATAAGTCTCTGGTTGATAACCTGATTGGTTGACTAACTCGCAGTGTTATTGGTCGCATGTCAGTTAAGCCATGATGTTATCGGCTGGGAAGACTGTAAACGTAATTGGTGCGTTTCGATCCATCTTTTTTTAGTGAAAATTCGTTGGTCTATTGTTAGTCAAATTAGACGGTTTGTCTATTGTTTGTCTGTTTTGTTGTTGTTGTCAATAAGTGGTTTGTAAGGTGCAGGTAGTTGTTGGCAATGGCGCAGTGGTGTTTGTTCTAAGTTAGCAAACCAGCTTTTCAGAGTGATTCATTGATAGTAGTCCGTACTGTAGGTAATGCATTTAGCAGAGTCCCAGTCAATTCTGTTGTTTGTTTGTAAATGGTGTTCAGCAATGTGATCGTTGATATCACCATTTCTAGTCACTCGTTTGTGTTCAGTCAGTCGCATGTTCAAATTTCTGCCAGTCTCATCAATATAAGACCACTTAGTGGTCTGCTCGCTGTTTGTCATTCGGTTCGTCTCTGTCCTTAGCATTCACCAGTAGTTGTCACAAAGGAGTGATAGGTTTGTGAGCAACGCGGATGCTGTACGGTTGTAATAGTTTCAGTAGTAATAGGAATCAACTTAGTGTTAGTAACATTAGGTTCAGAGTTCCCATAAGAGTTGCGTCTAATAAAGTCCAGGCTGTAATTGGTCATGTTGAAAACGTTGTCTAAAAACTTGATTTCGTCCGTTTAGCTGTCATGTGTGTCACAAACTAGTTGGGCGCATCTTGTCAAGGTCTGCACAGTTGTTGCTTTATGAGAAGTAGGGTTGTAAGATGATTGGTCGACTAGTCTGTCAGTATGTCAGTTTTCTCCAAACTAAGTGTAAAGAAGATCCTCGCAGTTATTAACGCAACTTATGCAGTTGCGAAAAGAAAGCCTGAAAAAATCAGGCTCGCCGGGATTCGAACCCTGACCTCTGCGATACCGGTGCAGCGCTCTAACCAATTGAGCCAACAAGCCAACTGGGAGCTGGTCATTAAATTGGTTCGTGATATACCCGGGAAAGTTGAAGATGAAATTATGAATATATGAAACTCATATATTGGAACCGCGGAATGAAGAAATAAGTGTAAAGAAGATCCTCGCAGTTATTAACGCAACTTATGCAGTTGCGAAAAGAAAGCCTGAAAAAATCAGGCTCGCCGGGATTCGAACCCTGACCTCTGCGATACCGGTGCAGCGCTCTAACCAATTGAGCCAACAAGCCAACTGGGAGCTGGTCATTAAATTGGTTCGTAATATACCCGGGAAAGTTGAAGATGAAATTATGAATATATGAAACTCATATATTGGAACTGCGGAATGAAGAAATAAGTGTAAAGAAGATCCTCGCAGTTATTAACGCAACTTATGCAGTTGCGAAAAGAAAGCCTGAAAAAATCAGGCTCGCCGGGATTCGAACCCTGACCTCTGCGATACCGGTGCAGCGCTCTAACCAATTGAGCCAACAAGCCAACTGGGAGCTGGTCATTAAATTGGTTCGTAATATACCCGGGAAAGTTGAAGATGGAATTATGAATATATGAAACTCATATATTGGAACTGCGGAATGAAGAAATAAGTGTAAAGAAGATCCTCGCAGTTATTAACGCAACTTATGCAGTTGCGAAAAGAAAGCCTGAAAAAATCAGGCTCGCCGGGATTCGAACCCTGACCTCTGCGATACCGGTGCAGCGCTCTCACCAATTGACCCAACAAGCCAACTGGGAGCTGGTCATTAAATTGAGCCTGATTTTTTCAGGCTTTCTTTTCGCAACTGCAATTTCTTCATTCCGCAGTTCCAATATATGAGTTTCATATATTCATAATTTCATCTTCAACTTTCCCGGGTATATTACGAACCAATTTAATGACCAGCTCCCAGTTGGCTTGTTGGCTCAATTGGTTAGAGCGCTGCACTGGTATCGCAGAGGTCAGGGTTCGAATCCCGGCGAGCCTGATTTTTTCAGGCTTTCTTTTCGCAACTGCATAAGTTGCGTTAATAACTGCGAGGATCTTCTTTACACTTATTTCTTCATTCCGCAGTTCCAATATATGAGTTTCATATATTCATAATTTCATCTTCAACTTTCCCGGGTATATTACGAACCAATTTAATGACCAGCTCCCAGTTGGCTTGTTGGCTCAATTGGTTAGAGCGCTGCACCGGTATCGCAGAGGTCAGGGTTCGAATCCCGGCGAGCCTGATTTTTTCAGGCTTTCTTTTCGCAACTGCATAAGTTGCGTTAATAACTGCGAGGATCTTCTTTACACTTATTTCTTCATTCCGCAGTTCCAATATATGAGTTTCATATATTCATAATTTCATCTTTCTGCAAACTGTTGTCCGTAGTTGCGTATAATATCATGGGTATTACTAAGCAGTCTAGAAAAGGTATTTAACAATTTTTTCTATCTCCTTTGTAAAATGAATTTCGGCATTTTGTCTGTTGAAGTGTTCGTGAAAATTGCCAATTTCGACTTTGTGTACAGCTGTAAAGGTATCATCAACATAGAGTAGCCAGAGTGGTAGTGTTTGTTTGTAAGTTGCAAGTGGCATTCCTCGAAGTTTTGCGAAATGATCTCTGCTACAACAACGGAAACGGGTGAGCCCATAGCTGTTCCATGTAGCTGTTTGTGTCGCTTTTCGTTGTACTGAAAGTAAGTAGAAGTAAGACAAAGGTTCAATAAGTCCATTAACTGAAGGGCTCAGTGGAAAAAGGGTATAAGTGATGATTTGAGTTTAAAATCGAAATTATAAATAAATAAATAAATAAATAAATTTAATATTTGTATTGCGCGGGTTCCATACGGAACTGCTCACCCGCGCATAACAATAATACAAATAAAAATTAAAGATAAATTTACAATAGTTTAAAATAATAATCTCATAAATTTACAGACTATTACTTAATGCTAATAAATTAATTAAACTGATAAAATGCTTTTTTAAATAAAAAGGTCTTAAGGAGTTTCTTAAAGGTTAAAATTGAGTTGGCATGGCGTATCTCCGTGGGAAGTTCATTCCATAACGTGGGTGCTGCCAGTGCGAATGAGAGGTCCCCCAACGTCGCTGAGCTCTTAAAATTGGTGCTATTCAGCTGAACATTGGCACACAGGCTCGTTTTCATGTAAGGAACACTGTTGTACATTTATTTCTTGACCTGAGATGTAAAATTCAAAGAATTAGCACTTAACTTTTGTGTAAAAAGTTTTGTTGAACTGAACTTGCTCAAGTGAAGCGTAAATGATTTCTTTTGTTATCTACCTGAACTGAAACAAAGGGCTTCAACCTCGAATCTGCTGTCCTGTTGTTTTCTTTGTGTCAGTTTTAGGCAAAAGTAATATGCTAATTCTTTGAATTGAAGCCTCAGGTCAAGAAATAAATGCACAACAATGTTCCTTACACAAAAACCAGCCTGTGTGCCTGGCAATGTTCAGCTAAATAGCACCAATTTAGATTTTCAACCTATAATCATCACTTATGCCCTTTTTAACTTGTCTGAAGGTAGCGGTAGCAGTAGTAAGACACTAGTTTGTAGTCAGGTACTTGTACTTTCTTGTTGTGTCAATAAAATTCTCAGTCAGCTTGGGTTTTTCAAGATTCATTGGTCAAAGGTTTCGGTATGGTAGTCACGGATTTGGAGTGTTGGTAAGTCAGAGACCCAAAGAAAGAGACTATGGGTTGCATGGGTATGTTAGGTTTGTGCAGTTTTGGTAGTTCATAGAGTTTTGGTGGTTGTGGTACATGGCACCTCAGTCTGTTGTAGCATCGAATGTCAATAGCGCCAGTTTTCTTGAGTTCTCCTTTCTGTAATATTGCTTTCTGTTTGAGGCTTGAGAATTCAGCAAAAACTATTTCTTGTAGTAAGTTTATAAGAAAACACATTTTGTCATAGCAAAAAGCTCTTTTAACCCCCCCCCCCCCCCCACCTCCACAAAAAAAAAGAGTTCTGTCAGTGTAGATTGTTAGTTTAGTCAATTTGTATAAACACTCTTTCAATTGCAGAAACAATTATTTACATGTATGTTAGGTGTTTGTTAGTTATGTAATAAAATTTTGAGGTTAAATCTAAGTTTTGCTCAAAATTTATGATAAGCCAGGCCACTGAACTGGTGCACTTGGGGCATATGCCCCAGTTATCTCCCTTTTGCTCCATGAATGTAGCAACAACCCCCTTTCAATAATTGTGTATTCCAAAGACGTACGCCCACAACGTGCATAAGTAGAAGACACCACTGTGGCATAGGGAAGTTTCACATACAATGAAATCGTGTCCACAGCATCCTTTAGAAGCACAGGCAGCTGAACCTATGGTCATATTTAACCAGCTGCCATCAGCTGCATTTTGGTTGCCTTGCATGGATTGCGAACCCTTGGCAGCCACGTTTTGGTGATCTGCTTGCTGGCATCTGTGTCACCTGGATAAGAGTTTAA